>JADLZN010004410.1:132347-159847 GCA_018155175.1 Sinocyclocheilus anophthalmus
GCATTGATGCAGTAATTCATGCAAAAGGAGGCCCAAGCAAGTATTGAGTGCATAGAAATGAACCTACTTTTCAGAAGCCTGACATTTCTGTTTAAATTATCCTTTTTTTATTGATCTTATGTAATATTCTAATTTTCTGAGACACTGAATTTTGGGTTGTCATTATCTGTAAGCCATAATCATCAAAATTTCAAGAAATAAAGGCTTGACATATTTCACTCTATGTGTAATGAATCTATATAATATATGGGTTTCACTTTCTGACATGAGTGACAAAAAATATGGACCTTTTTCATGATATTCTAATTTTGTGAGATGGAACTGTACATCAACAACATTCCAGAAACTGCTCTGAGAGTCACTTTATGAGCATTTGACCGTTTCATTTGAGAAAAACTATCCTCGTATCATATACACAGAAATGTAACGGTATTCACGGCAACCCATCAAAATAAAAGTTTGGTTTAACTTGAAGACATTGTGGCAGAAATATATTACTATTGTTCAGTAGAATGTACGTAATAGGCTACTACTAAAATTATTAAAACCTTGTTTTTAAGGAACAATCATACAATATTTTTTCAATGTTTTAATTGTAATATTAAATCCCCTTTCCAAAAATTAAATTTGTTTAATTTTCATTACTTAAAAGAGAAATTAAATGGCTGTTTTATGCCTTAAAAAATGTAAATACACAGAATGTCTGAGGAGAAAAAATCATTAGGCTATTGTAAGAATAAATTAAACTTGTTTTTATGCTTTCAATTAATTAGACATGCTAAAACACATAATTTGGTAACAATAAAACATAAGGTTGGAAAAAATTAAACGTTTCATAGGGCCCCAAACATGTAATTTTTTGTTAAACTTTTAATAAATTGATGTTAGATTGTTTAAGTTTCATGATTTTAATTAATTAGAAATGCTTTTTAATTAATACAATTTAATTTAACCATTAAAAAGGAGTCCAGAAAAATTAAAACTGAATAAAAGCTGTAAACCTAGAGGAAATACTGGTAGGTAAAGCCAGTAGGAGGCAGTAGAGCTTCAGATGTTGATCAGAAATCACAGAAAGTTAAACTCCGTTTGTGTGTGATTTCAGTTGGCAAAGACTTCTACTTATTTTGTCATTATATTGCTCAATTAACCACAGGTTTATTTTGACACTTCTTTTGCTTTGATTTGCATAGTTTGTTGATGTATATTTGTCTGTGTTTCAGGTGCTGCACACGGCCGAGGCCTTCCAGAAGATTCTGCGTGAGGAAGAGAAGAGGAGGAGGAAGGAGGAGAAGAGGAAAGAGATCCGTAAAGGGCCGCGGATCTCTCGCTCTCACACCGAATTATAGATCTGACTGAAGATCAGCCGTTTACACTCAATCAGGGAGCCCTGCTGAATCTGCCACGGGCGTCGACGACGTTTACAGGTTTCAGAACGAGACTGTTTTAACTCTGTCTGATTTAGGAGGATCTTCATTAGATGTTAATTACAGTTGTAAATTAATCGTCCCGTTATGATGAAAATCTCATCAGAGTTTTGGAGCTCATTAGAGAAATAACATGATTTTTGTTGCTCCTTTCAGATCGCATGCATTTATACAGTGACTATGGAAATCAAACCAATTTTCAGCCATTGTATTTATATTTGCATAAACATTGTTTCGATGTAATTAAGGATAACTTTTCTACAGTTCTAATTAGAAGCAGATAATTTTGCGATTTAGTTTTCCATTGATAAAAAGGCATAAGTCACTTTTTGTTTGTCCTTGATCCTTCAATAACCAGAAAATGAAAGTTTTGTAAGAAGTTGCTTTGTTTTTCTCGGCTAAATTCTATCATTTAATTCAATACAGAATCTTGTCACACGGAATTTTCCATTTCGGCCTTCTAATCTGTTGCACGGAGGTTTTTACCGAACGCTTCATATTTCAGCAGCTGATTTAAAACATTTTCCTCTGCATGTGCTGTTAGACTGGAATGAAATCAAGTTGCCAAACTCTTGCGGCCTGTTTTAAACGAATGACTAGTGTCATTAGATTCATTCACACAGTCGGTGATTTACAAGGTAATTATAGTCATCTGCCAAAATACGGATCATCTGCATAATCAAACATTAGGGTAATTATTATTGTGCACTTACTTAAAATGATGATTAAATAACGCTAAACATAATGCCACTAATCTCTACTAATGCTACTATAAACTTTCTCTCAGATTCACGCTGCGTCTGAAGCTCTTGGCAGAGCTGATCCTGATTCTGCAGGCCGTGACAAAGAGTCTCGAGGACAAATATATCGATCAGAAGTTACTCAGATGACTGAGTGTTCCTGCAGCTGATATATTTCCTTAATCTCAGAGCTCAGTCTGTTTTAGAATGATCTGCCATAAAAACTGATCTTCTGAGATAAGAGTTCAATGTACTTTGAAACCTGCTGTAACTTCATAATCTACCCAGCGAACAGGGAACATTCTCAGAAAGTTCTGGCAAGGTTATGAAGAAAGGTTCTTTCAGTAATATTAATAGAATTAATTTGGCTGTCTGGGGCCGGATTCACGAAAAACTTTCTTAATTTCTTAAAGGCATAGTACACCCAAAAATGAAAATTAGCCCATGATTTACTCACACTCAAGCCATCCTAGGTGTTTATGACTTTCTTCTTTCAGACGAATCTAATCGGAGTTATATTAAAAATGTCCTGGCTCTTCCAAGCTTTATAATGGCAGTGAATGGGTGTTTTTTGTCAATAGTCCAAAAGAAGTCCAATAAAGCGCATCCATCCATCATAAAAAAGTGTCCCACACGGCTCTGGGGGGTGAATAAAGGCCTCCTGTAGTGAATCGATGTGTTTTTGTAAGAAAAATAATCCATATTTAAAATGCTATGCCGACGTCATCCGCTGGAATGAACGCACATCCGGACATTCATCAGGTAGAGATTACAGTTTATAAAGTTTTAAATATGGATATTTTTCTTACAAAAACACATCGATTCGCTACAGGAGGCCTTTATTCACCCCCGGAGCCATGTGGAGCACGTTTTTTCCCAGAACAACCAACATAAAGTGAAAAACCATGCTTTTCTTGTTTTTTATTTATTTATTTTTAATTCCACTTCTTTTTAATATTCAAATTAAAATTACAACGCTGCTGCGTCAACTGAAATTCAATTCATTTTTTTAATGAATCATTGTGGCGTGTTAATTGAGAATCTAGGTCAACACTACTTCTTAAACAAGATAACGTACAATAACTGAGAAAAATGACTTTATAGATTGAATTTTGATTGATTTAAGATCAGTTTTAACACTCTGTTTTCTATTAAATTGATCATTCACTGCAAAAAAAAAGGATTTTCTTACTCTGTATTTTTGTCGTTTTCCAATACAACTATTTAAATATTCTTGAATCAAAATACATTTAGCAAAAAGTTAGAAAAATTATCCAAATTAAGTGAATTTATGCTTAAAATAATAAAAAATATCTCTGTGGTGTCAGATAATTAAACCTTATTCAAAGGAAAACAAATGTATTTTTGGCAGATTTTTTAAATTGTTTTAATTTTAAACTCACGTAATTTTGCAAATTTTTTTTTTTTAGAAAACAAGACTTAATATCTTGCACCATTTTGCTTTTCAAGTCAAAGTATCTTGATTTAAGGATATCTTTTTTTACTAGAAAACAAGACAAACTTACTAAGATTTTTTTTTCAACAGATCATTTTCTCTGATAAACTGAATGTGTATTTACTGTCTTTTAAACATAAGACTAGTTCGGTCTAATATAATCATGTCTGTTAATGTGTTAAATATACAGAAAGACTAATAAAATCTCATTTTTCTTCACAGGTTCTCTAGATGGAGGGTCTCTGGGTCTGTAAACGTCGACAAACCCATGATATAAGGTAATATCTGAAAGACCCTCTGCTTCTGCTCTCACGGTTGTCATGGTTTGTTTCCACTCTCTCAGAAAACAATCACATCTTTGTTGTTCTGCTCTGGAGAGGCTCCTTCAGCCGCGTGTCGCAGCATTCGCTGATTGCTCTCTTTTGCTGCTGTTACCTCAAATATAATATTCCGAGGCTCATTTGAATGGTCCTGCATCTGATATCACACAACATAATAAGCCGAAGATGAGATGGCCAGTCTGAGGACATGCAAATCATCTCTTTATATTGGATTTGGCTGTATTAATATGAACACGCTGATTGTGAGTTTATTGGCCAATCGTGTTGCAGAATCACACAAGCTATTATCATAAATCTATCCATCTGATGTCAAACTCTGCAGAATGTTCCTATTCCTTCCATTTATTTGTTTAATCCTTTTACTTTGGTCTTTGACGTCGACATTTGACGTCGATGTTGGCTTTTCTCATCAGTTCATGGCAGCCGCAAAGCATTCTTTGGGAAATATGATTCTGAAAATCATCGTGAGATACTGCCAGGCGAAAGAGGTTTGGCTTTCCAGAAAAGAGCGAGTGATTCCAAAATACACAGTTTTTCAGAAAACTAAAAGCTGAACATGAGAAGGAATTAGTCTTTTCATGATTTTATAACGGCAGTTCTTTTAGGAATAAGTACTTACAGGAAAACCTCTCTAAAACACATATGTCAGGGATCTTTTTGTTACAGTGTTAAAAGACAAACATTTAGAGCATAAGGGCAAAACTAGATTGCTTGCTCAGTTTTTGAGTCAATTTGTGGATCATTTTGGCACTCAAAACTGAGGTGCATAAGGCCTACAATCAGTCAGTTCCAAGAAGAAATATAGAATCTGTGCAAATTAAAAGAAAACAAGCTGATAAAAAGACTGAATCCAAGATTTGTAATAATATAACATAACGAGAGATGTATATTTTACATAGGCTGATCATTTTTGACCAGAAACACCACAAGTGTAATGGGAAAAAATCACTAAAAAGTACAGAAGTTGTAATTTTTGTTGTTGTTTTACGCAGTGTGAGTAAGGTCAGTAAGTTGTAGTTCAGTGCAATAATATTAACTAGCTTTTCCGCGAGAAAAAATGCTTTCAACACAACATGGTTCCAAGGTAAAAATTCTAATGTATTTATTTAGTTGATTTAACCTTTTAAGTTGCAAACATTATTTTGATGAATTCTGTTGACATAATAATATTACATCAACTTAATATTGTGTGTAGTTTCTTTCTTTTTTATTAAGTTGTAGTAATGAAATTGTCTTGACAATTTAGAAAATTGGGTAGTGGATTTCTAGTTCCCAGCATGCTTTGCATCAGATTAAAAGAGGGGAGTAAATGTTGAAATTAAGTGTTATTTTATGTTATCTTAGTAAAGGGAAAGACCTTATAGTGTTTAATGTTTGAGACATAAATTAGTTTCTGTTATGATGAAGCTTTTGTGGTTACTATTGTGCTGTAAAGTAAAGCTTGTGCCAGTGACAAATAATTTACATGCTAAAAATTTTATATTTAGGTTTTTAGCTGTTGATTTGAACGGAGATTTATGCTACAAATTAAGTAACTCAGTGTAGTTTGTTGGTTAAAAATCATTATAAGTAACTCAAAAAGACAGAGTGCAAGCTGTTGCGTTATTTTGACATTGTTGTTATTGTTGAGCCAAATCATTTGTTTTCAGGGTGTTTTGAGCCTTTTGCATGTTGCCAGGTGAACAAACACTGAATATTGGCTTGTTTGAAAGTTTTCGAAAAAAGAGATTGTAGCACATTTTTGAGATTTCAGACAATTTTGCGATTCTGAATTTTGCGCAACCCAAGCATCTGTGTCTGTTTGTGTCTGAGAATGTTATTAACATTTTCTGCAAATTACATTTTGTATTCACACTGCAAAAAAAATCTAGTTTACAAATATCTAAACATTCTTGAATCAAGATACATTTATTTGAGAAGCAAAATAAATATATATAGTTCAGTCATGAAACTCTAGATGGCGCATTCTGACGGGGTGTTAACGTAACTGATGATATTCAGAGAGTTAAACGACTTGGCACAAGCTGATTGGTTCATGCTGCATATGCAGCCAATGAGCTTACTGCCTTGCATTTATATGGCTGGCTAGCATTCACTTGAGATTCCTGCAGCGCGCTTTCAGAGTTCCTCTGAAACCCTCCACCTTCCCCAGCTCCACCTGTATAGATCTGCTACGGGGTTATTGTATATGCTATTTGTGCAGCAGCAGTATGTCTTAAAAACTCACAGCACCATATCACCGTATGCATTGGCAGTAGCAAGTTCCTGAACTTGCTTGCAGCAGCAGCAATAATCTACAACTACAGTAATAACCAACAGCAGCAGCGATTCAGCAGCAGCAGCAACAACATAGCAGATCTGTTCCGCCAAGACCAAATATATTAACATTGTCATATCCATCACCATGCTAAAATGTTCCGAGAGTTGTCATGATTGAACTTAAGATATTAAGTTTTGTTTTCTGAAGAATCGATCAAAATTAAGCTAATTTATAAAAAAAAAATTATTTTGTTTTCCCTTTGAATTAAGTAGATTTTTCTGACCCCATTGGCAGATATTTTTTCTTGTTTTAAGCATAAACTCACTTAATTGTGTGCATACATGTGCATTTTCTGAACTAAACTAATGTTTCGTGTGAAGCTTCTGAACTGAACTACTCTTCTGTTGGCACGTTTCCACCGCTGAGCAGCGTCTGTGTGCCAGGTGAACAGAATGGGCTTGGGTGGGTTTTGTCTCGATCTGCCAGCTGAAGAGAGCAGCAGAATGCTGCAGAAATCTGCTCTGATGATTAGTGCTCGTCTCACACAGGCTTCATTATCTGCCTCTGCGTTTCAGATCACCACAGACATGACAGGTACACTGACGGAAGCAACCTCAAACTCATTTGTTTTACTGCTTCATTACAAATCAAGCTGGAGGCATCATGTTTTCATATCGTTTGCCAGCTGTTTTCTTGTAAGCAGTGTCGGAAAGCTGCTTTGAAATGTACTGTACCTTGTCTGTTCATAATAGCAACAAGCTACTCATAATTAGTATTTAAACTCATACAAAAACTAGTTAGCTGCAGTATGAGTTACTAAGTATTTTGAAGCTATACTGAAATATATTTACTTTGAAACAAATTTCACTAAAAAAATGACAAAGAAATGGCAAGTAACACTGAATTAAACATTAAATTTTGTTGTAGAAAAACTGAAATAGTATTTTCTTATAAAATGTACACTAATAATCTTTGTTCCCATTCAGTCAGTCACGTTCAACGTTACGTCAGTGACTGACGAATTGGGATCTCGCCCGAGAGCCCAATCACCTTCGAGTGTTAACTAAAAAAGCCAATGACAGTTGGCGTGCGTGTTTCGCCCACGCGCACCCCGCCCCGCAGCGCGCGTATAAAAAGGAGAGCGCGTGCAAACGCACATCAGCTTTCGCTTCAGAGCCGAGCCTTCTCAGGACGAATCTCAGCGATTGTGGGCGTGTTCGAGAGAAACAGCTGGCGTTGGTGTGACGGCGTATCAGCTGGGGTTGCCATCCAGGCTGCTGAAACCTCGGCGAGCTGCAGCTTTCATTCTGCGGTCTTGCCGCGACCTCCCCTGGGCGCTTCAGCGCTTTCTCTAAAAGAGTGTTTTCCCTTTTCTGAAAGAGCAAATTCTAAAAGAGCTCCACGAGTGACGGGCGTCTTTTTAAAGATGGCTTCCAGCTCATGCGTTTCTGGATGCGGTCGTTTCCTGCCACCATCTGATGGTCATGATCGCTGCCTATCGTGCCTGGGCTTACAGCACACTGAAACAGCGCTCATGGATGAGTCATGTTCCCAGTGCGGGAACATGACCATCGCGACATTGAGGTCCAGATACCTCCTCATTAAACGGGGTGGTATCCCCCTTGCCATGCCCCGCTCAAGCTCTTCTGGTTCTCGGAGGGCTACTTCGGTTCATGGTCAGGGGGACCTGAGGGTTACGGTGAGAGCTTCCCCGTCGAGTACGTCTCCGCGGGCCTCTCACTCCTCGAGCATGTCGCACCACCTGGTGCTTCCGGACGAGCGTGCTGGGTCCTCGGGCAGGGCGGGGTCCAGCATCTTGTGCGGGGCAGAGGCAGAGGACAGGATGTCGGTCGCTGCAGCGGAGGGCGAGCTAGGCTCTGGAGATGAGGATGCGGCTGCGCTGCCACCGTCAGGTAGAGTGGCGTTGCCCGAGTCAGCTCCAGAGCTGACCGCTATGCTTTCCCAGCCGCCGAGAGTGTCGGGCTGCACTGGAGGCCTCCGCCTTCTCCCGAACGCTCGAGGCTGGATGATTGGTTCCGGGGGCGCAGGCCGGGCGTCGGCAGCCGCCTCCGGTTCCATTCTTCCCGGAAGTGCATGAGGAGGTCACTAAGTCTTGGAAGGCACCTTTTTCTGCCCGAAACAGACTTGGTGCATCCTCGTCATCACCACCCTCGACGGGGGGGCGGCCCAAGGGTATGTGGACAACCCTCCGGTTGAGCGCGCTATTGCCATACAGCTCTGCCCGCAAAGCGCCGCAGCCTGGAGAGGTAGTCCACGCCTTCCGTCCAGGGCCTGTAAGTTCTAGTCCGCTCTGACGGCTAAGGCTTACAGTACTGCTGGACAGGCCGCTTCCGCCCTGCACGCCATGGCCCTCCTGCAAGTCCACCAGGCCAAGGCGTTGAAGCAGTTGCACGAGGGTGGTGCTGACTCAGGTGTGCTGCAGGAACTGCGCACGGCGAAGAACCTCGTTCTTAGGGTGACGAAAGTCACGGCGCGGACCCTGGGTCAGACGATGTCCACACTGGTGGCCCAGGAGCGCCACCTATGGCTAACCTTGGCGGATATGAGGGAGACCGAAAAACATTTCTTCCTGGACTCCCCGATCTCCCAGGACGCCTATTCGGCGACGCGGGGGAGGGCTCTGCCCAACAGTTCTCCACCGCACAGAAGCAGACGGAGGCGTTTCGACACATCCTGCCCCGGCGGTCTGCTGCTGTCCGCACCCCACCGCCGGCTGCAGCCCCCCTGTCTGCTCGTCGTCACCGAGGGCGCCTCCTGCGGCCTCCACCTCCGCTCCAACGCAGCCACAACAGCAGCCTTCACAAAGGCCGCAGCATGGAGCTGGCCGCAGAAAACCGGCGCAGCCCGCCTCCGCCCCTGCCAAGCCAGTGAAGAGCCAAAGCAGGCGGCGTCCCTGAGACGGGCGACCCAGAGATGGAGGGATCTGCTCTTCGGGAGATGGTGACTGCACCACTCCTTCCCTCGGAGGAGGGCTGGGTGGAGAATCTTATGTTCCCGTTTGTTTTTGTTCCACCACTGGCTACCCAGCCAGTGGTACCCAAAACTTCAATAAAAGAGCAGTTTCCTTTGCCTCCGGGTCCCAAGAGAGCGAGGAAGGCGGTGCACGAGACCCAGTCTCCACACGGCCGGCCCCCTCTCCCCTCGCTAGTGGGCAGCAGGGTTCAGTTAAAGGACGCTACGCCTCCTCACGAGCCACCTGCCCACCAGTGGAGCCAGGTAAGTCACGCGCTGCGCACTCAGACCCCACCCTAGGACGCACAGCCTCCCGGGTTGGGTCCCTGAGTTCCACTCCGCTGCCCCACTGCGGGTACATCTGTGGTTTCCCTGGTCCCGCTTGTTCGGTCACTGGGGGCCTGGTTAGCACTCCCCAGGCCGTCTCGCTGGCTCATGAGAACCATCAGACTCGGCTACGCGATTCAATTCGCCCGGCGCCCTCCCAAGTTCAGGGGCATTCGGTTCACCTCTGTGCCGGACAAGGATGCTCCTGTCTTGCGTGCAGAGATCGCGGTCCTGCTAGCGAAGGACGCGATACAGCAGGTCCTCCAGCCGAGATGAGGTCGGGCTTCTACATCCCATACTTCATCGTACCCAAGAAAGGCGGGGGGTTACGACCGATCCTGGACCTGCGAGTACTGAACCGGGCCCTTCACAAGCTACCGTTCAAAATGTTGACGCACAAACGCATTTTCGAATGCATCCGTCCCCGAGATTGGTTCGCAGCGGTCGACCTCAAGGACGCATACTTATATGTCTCGATTCTCCCTCGACACAGACCGTTTCTCCGCTTTGCGTTCGAAGGGCGAGCATATCAGTACAAGGTCCTCCCCTTCGGGCTATCCCTGTCGCCTCGTGTCTTCACCAAGGTCGTGGAGGCAGCCCTCGTTCCATTGAGGGAAGCGGGCATTCGCGTTCTCAACTACCTCGACGACTGGCGCATACTGGCCCAGTCCCGAGCGCAGTTGTGCGAACACAGGGATATGGTGCTCAGTCACCTCAGCCGAGTGGGGCTTCGGGTCAACTGGGAAAAGAACAAACTCATGCCAATGCAGAGGATCTCTTTTCTCGGAATGGAGCTCGACTCGGTCAACCTCTCGGCACGTCTCACAGTAGAGCGTGCGCAGTCGATGCTGAAATGCCTGGGGTCCTTCCAGTGCAAGACAACGGTTCCACTGAAACAATTTCAGAGGCTCCTGGGGCATATGGCATCCGCAGCCGCTGTCACGCCCCTCGGGTTGCTTCATATGAGACCGCTTCAGAGTTGGCTTCACGACCGGGTCCCGAGATGGGCATGGCGACACGGCAATTACCGGGTTTCTGTCACCCCGTTCTATCATCAGACCTTCAGCCCGTGGGCAGATCTTACCTTTCTTCGGACAGGGGTGTCCCTTGGGCAGGTATTCAGGCATGTTGTTGTGTCAACAGATGCCTCCGCAAGGTGGCTGGGGTGCATGTGCAGTGGGAAGGCAGTGCGGGGCTATGGTCGGGGCCCCGACTACAGTGGAATATCAACTGCCTCGAGTTGCAAGCAGTATGGCTGCCTCTACGCCGCTTCAAATCACTGCTACACGACAAGCACGTACTGGTCCGTAAGGACAGCACTGCGACCGTTGCACACATCAACCACCAGGGCGGTCTACGCTACCTTCGCATGTCGCAACTCGCCCGCCATCTACTCCTCTGGAGTCAGAAGCATCTGAGGTCGCTTCGCACCGTTCACATCCCAGGTGAGCTCAATCGTGCAGCCGACGAGCTATCACGTCAGCCCGCCCTTCCGGGAGAAATGCGACTCCACCCCGAGACAGTCCAGCTGATTTGGAGACGCTTTGGGGACGCTCAGGTAGACCTGTTTGCCTCCCCGGACACGTCCCATTGCCAGTGGTTTTACTCCCTGGCCGAGGGACCCCTCGGCACGGACGCACTGGCGTGCAGCTGGCCTCGGGGCCTACGCAAATATGCGTTTCCCCCAGTGAGCCTTCTCGCACAGACACTGTGCAAGGTCAGGGAGGACGAGGAGCAGGTCCTCTTGGTAGCGCCATATTGGCCCAGTTGGACTTGGTTCCCCGAACTGATGCTCTTCGCGACAGCCCCTCCTTGGCGAATTCATCTGAGGAGGGATCTCCTTTCTCAGAAAGGAGGCACCCTCTGGCACCCGCGTCCAGACATAAGTGGAATCTCCACTTATGGTCCCTGGAAAAACGGGACGCGGAGGTTCTAGGTGACCTACCCCAGCAGGTAGTGAACACATCGCTTCAGCTAGAGCCCCGTCTACCAGACACGCTTACAGGCTGAAGTGGAACCTGTTCGTCGGTTGGTGCTCTTCCCGCCTGGAAGACCCCCGTAGATGCCCGATCGCAGTCGTGCTTTCTTTCCTGCAGGATGGTTTGGAGCGAAGGCTGTCTCCCTCCACACCCTTAAAGTGTATGTTGCCGCTATTGCCGCGCATCACGAGGCAGTAGACTGTAAGTCTCTGGGGAAGCACGACTTGTTCATCAGGTTTCTCAGAGGGGCAAGGAAGCTGAATCCTCCGCGCCCTCACCTGTTACCCTCTTGGGATCTCCCCTCGGTCCTCATGGCCCTGAAGGAGGAGCCCTTCGAGCCTCTGCAGTCAGTAGAGCTTAAGGTTCTGTCATTAAAGACAGCGCTCCTCACCGCTTTGGCCTCGGTCAAGAGGGTAGGGGACCTGCAGGCATTCTCGGTCGACGATTCGTGCCTAGAATTTGGGACGGGTAACTCTCTCGTTGGCCTTGAGACCCCGCCCCGGATATGTGCCCAAAGTTCCCACAACGCCTTTTAGGGATCAGGTGGTGAACCTGCAAGCACTGCCCCCGGAGGAGGCGGACCCAGCCCTAGCTTTGCTCTGTCCCGTTCGCGCTATGCGCATTGCCGTGGACGTACGCGGAGCTTCAGGACCTCAGACCAGCTCTTTGTCTGCTTTGGAGGCCAGCAGAAGGGAAAGGCTGTCTCCAAACAAAGACTTGCCCACTGGTTAGTGGAGGCTATAGTCTTGGCATACCAAGCCCAACATTTACCATGCCCCCTCGGAGTGAGAGCTCACTCTACGAGAGGAGTGGCATCTTCTTGGGCATTGGCGCGGGGCGCCTCGATAGCAGACATCTGTAGAGCTGCCGGCTGGGCGACGCCTAACACGTTTGCGAGATTCTATAATCTCCGTGTAGAGCCCGTGTCCTCTAGTGTACTCGCCTCAGGTAGGCAGTAAAACAGGACCTGCTCGGTGTCGATCACGCTTGCTGCGCCATTCCCCTCTACGGACCGGATACGTGCGCTTTTGTGCTCCTCAATCAGTTCCCCATGGCGAACCCTGGTGGAGTTCCTCCCGCACCCTCGGCGGTCAGGCGTGGCGGAGCGCCAGACGCCAGGCTCAGCACTCGTGTGCATGCCCAAGGTCAGCCCTTGTGCTGGGCTAGGTGCCCGTGTGTAGTGATTCCCCCTTCGGGTGATCCCACATGTGTATTCTTCCACGGTACGGCTCCCCTCTCGGTGAGCCCGTGTCTTCCCTGGCAGTCGTTCACTGCCATCCCTGCAGTGTAGTGATCTCACCCCAGGCGGGTTAAGTCTACCGCAGAGACTTCCATATGTATTACTGCCCTGGGCCAGTCCATATGTGTAATTCCACATGATACCTCCTATGTGTGGGATGTGGCTTCTGTAGCGTCCCAACTGGGTACGCTTTCCCAGTGTTATCCAATGTACCACTGTATGGAACAGCAGTGGCGGACACCTCTGCCTAGCCGCTGTCCTATCTTCCGCCCCAGCTGGTGTGGGGGGACTTGCCGGCTTCCGCAGGGCACTGGAGGGGGTCAGCAATAGTGGCGTTTTCCATACGGATCCCAATTCGTCAGTCACTGACGTAACGTTGAACGTGACTGACTGAAAGGGAAAGTCTAGGTTACTTGTGTAACCCTCATACCCTGAAGGAGGGAACGGAGACGTCAAATCCCATCGCCACAGTTGCTGTACCACCGCTGTACGGCCGGGGCACGTAGTCTCGGCTCCTCAGCGAAAAACTGATGTGCGTTTGCACGCGCTCTCCTTTTATACCCACGCTGCGGGGCGGGGTGCGCGTGGCGAAACACGCACGCCAACTGTCATTGGCTTGTTTAGTTAACACTCGAAGGTGATTGGGCTCTCGGGCGAGATCCCAATTCGTCAGTCACTGACGTAACGTCTACGTTCCCTCCTTAGGAACGAGGGTTACACCCCAAGTACCCTAGAGTTTTATTACAAAGTGATTTATTTATTTTTTTACTTTTTTTTTATTACAGTGTACAGTTGTGACAGTTTTAAATATATATTGTCTGGCACAAAAACAATGAAAGTTTTTGAATGAATAAATCTCAATTAGGGTGACAGCATTAAACTTGAGCAGATAACTAACTAAATTAAGTAAAACAACTAAAATACAGACTATTTGTTTGTTGAAAACCTAGTAAAAATAGCAGATTTGAAGAAAATACTTGTTTTGTATTGAATCATTGAATCTGTTCATTGACGTGAATCATCCAAATGAACTGATTCAGTGAACTGGTGAAAGCAGTAAACTTGAACTAAATTAAAAACTAAGCAACTAGCGTATGGCCAATTTTTTTTCTTTGAAAGCAGTAGTATTTATTTAAATATGTGTTATTAAAAAAAAAACCTAAAGGTGTGATGAATAGAATTGAATCAGTGAATAATCCAAATTACATCCAAAAAACGTTAAAATAAAAATTTATTTTTATAAAATAAAATAAGGCTTATTTTTAATAAGGTTCTCAAAAAAAGGGAACTTTTTATTTCAAAAATTTTATTTGGACATTTGGCTAACATGTTTAAAATGTTACTGTGTTTTTCAGAACATTCACAGAATATTAAAGGGATAGTTCACCCAAAAATGAAAATTCTATAATTTCCTCCCTATTTCCTCAACAAAACTGTTGACGGTAGCCATTGACTTCCATAGTGTGGAAAACAATGCTATGAAAGTCAATGACAACCGTCAAAAGTTTGGCTACCAACATTCCTCAGAATATCTTCTTTTGTGTTCAACAGAAGAAATAAATTTGGAACAATTTTGAAATTTGGTTTGGAACAAGTGGAGGGTGATTAAATTATGCTAGAATTAAAATTTTTGGGTGAACTATCCCTTTAAAAAGTAACGTTTCCATATTGATTTCAAAATGATAAAATGGAATGTTACATTAACGTTTATATAAAATTTGTAAACATTTAAAAACTGGACTTCAGAGAACATTCAGAAATAAGGTATTCATAACTTAATGCGAACGTCCTTAAAAGTAGGCTGGGATCGTCCCACGTGTGTAGAGTTTCTCATCACCTCGTGTTGATTCAGTATACAGTATGTTTTTGAGTTTTCAGAAGCGCTGCACCTTCCTCTCTCTCGTGTCTTTGCGCCTGAGGTTTTGGCTTCCCTCCATCAATTTTAGAGCCAAACCCTTCTGTAGATCACGTCAGCGGCGGTGGAAATAATGAGTCCTAAAGGAAACCATACTGTCGACCGTTTTGGGCCAAAAGATAATTACGAAAAGAATTAAGATTTTCCGAACGCTTATAATCCTCTCGTCTTGTCATTGCAGCATGGCTGAAAGTCACGGCATCAAAGGAAGCGATATTAATGCTGACTTCAAGGTCAGAACATCAATTCAGGCTGTTCTGCAAAATTCCCAGTGAAGGACAGAGGCGCGGGTGTGTGTCAGGTGAATGGGATCGTGTTCTTAATGAAAGACTCGGAAAACGCACTACAGGGAGAGTGTGCTTGCTTTCTAGGTCATTATTCAGACCCGACGTGAGATCAGTTCACTCTTAAAGCTGTGTTCATGTTGAAGTGTCACATAAACCTGTTTCAAGGCCCATTTACAAAAAACAAGAGTTTTTTGGGGGGAAAGTCTCTTCTGCTCACCAAGGCTTCATTTATTTGACCAAAAATGCAGTAAAAATTGTGACATTGACATTGAAAACTATGTAAGCCTGTTTCCACCATGGAATAAAAATAAATAAATCAATCAATAAAAAGGTAATTGTAACTTTTTATCTCACAATTCAGACTTTGTGTCTATTCTAAGAAAAACGTCTAAATTGTGAGATATAAAATAAAAAGATAAAAAGTTGCAATTACCTTTTTATTTTTTATTCTGAGTTGGAAACTAAGAAACTGAATTGTGAGATGTAAACTCAGAATTGCGAGAAAAAGTCTGAATTGTGAGGTCTGAGCTGTTTCAACTGAAAGAAACTTGCACTGATTGATCTTAAAATATCGTCAGTGCACTTGTTTTGTCTCAAGGTGCACACCAGTAATGCTTTTTTCTAGGCATGTTTATAAAAATGTCTTAAATTGAACTATGGCCTAATCCTGGCTTAGTCTACGCCATGTGTGAAACCAGGCCATAAACTCAGAATTTGCAAGAAAAACTCCAAAACTGCATGATATAAACTCTGAATTCCAAGAAAAATCCCGAATTGTAAGATATAAACTCAGAATTCTGAGAAAAACTCCAAACTGTGAGATATAAACTCGGAATTGCCTGAGGGAAAGTATGGACATTGTTAGATATTTAACTCTGAAATTGCAAGGAAAAATCCGAATTGTGAGATATAAACTCGGAATTCAGAGAAAAAGTCAGAATGTGAGATATATAACTCGGAAATGCGAGATTATAAACTCGGAATGCAATGAAAAGTCTGTATATTGCGTATATATAAAGTCAGAATTCTGAGAAAAAGTTGGAATTGTGAGATATAAATTCGGAATTGCGAGAAATAAACTCGGAATTGTGAGGAAAAGTCTGAATTGCGAGATGTGAAGTCACAATTGCGATGAAAAAAAGTCTAAGCTGTAAGATGAAAAGTTTCACAATTACATTTTTAATCTTTTTTTTTGTATCATTCTGTGGTGAAAACAATCTTCCATAGAAAACATTTCTAGATATTTTTTGTGGAAACTGCGATGATGAATAGAAAATTCAAAAGATGTGTTTACGGTCACTTATGACCAATTTAATGCATCTTTGCTGAATAAATCTATGAATTTCTTTACAAATATCTTTTAAACAGTAGTGTATAACTGGAAGGTTTTCAGATGTTTACCTGGCTGTGTTTGCATTTACTCAAGCAACACTACAAATTATCACATGGGCTTTGAGTCGTTTTCGAGGTTCCCGAGTCAAACAGAAAAAGCGCAAATGGAAGAACCAGTGGTCTGATGCAGAACTCGACCCCTTAAAGGGTTAGTTCACCCAAAAATTGAAAATTTTGAAAACATTGAAATTTTTGGGTGAACTAACCCTTTAATAAGCACAAAACGTTGTACATCCTGAGCCTGCGTGCTTTTGTCTGGGATCGAGATCACAGCCGACCCTCAAGTGCAACCGTGATTCGGCAAGCTGGAGGTTCTGGCACGGACTGGCAGCCCAAAGTTGGGCCGGTTTTGAAAGAACGTGGTCTGGGGTTTGAGACCAACTCTCTTTCTTGGCCCGGATATTCAGCACATTTCATACACGGTTAATTTCAGCTGGAAAGCTTCGGTGCCAATGAAAATACATTCATTATCTTCGCCTTCGACACTTGGAGCGATCCAGGCCTCCCTCTCGATTCATGGAAAAGTGCACAGGAAGAGAAGGAGAGAAAGATTTCATTTAAAACTGTGGAAAGACACCGTCTAACCTTTCGGTGTTATAAATCACAGGATTGATGAGGGGAATGGCTGCAGCCGAACACAGAAGGCTGAATCTATTGTCCATATACGTTGGCTTCAGGAATATGGAGGCTTGCTTTACAGACGCCTGTTATTTGATGACTCAATGGAGCCCAGGAACATTTTTTGCTTTGAGCGAAAGAATTATGACGGGGGAAAACAACCGCATACTCAGATAAAATGCTCTGCCAGGGACTTTTATGAATACCATTAGATCTCCCGCTTGATGAAATCATGCATTTTCTCAAGGTAACATCCTAATTAGGCCGAATGGAGAGTACATAACTGTCAATTATGTTTTTTAATAAATTATTTTAATTGAGCGCGCCTCGTTTATTCTATATCTAAATCTGCTCCAATAAAATTAGTTTGCTCTGCATTGAATTTGCATGAATTAAAATCATCAAATGCAGTTCAAGAAACGAAAATCTGGTTTTGATCAAATTTAAAATGACGGACAGCCAAAATAAATAACGTTGGTATCATTGGTTGATTTTTCTCGCATGATTTACAGTAACATATTTTCGCATTCAGGAAAGCTATTGTTGTTGGGCAAAAAAGTTGTATAGGCCCCTGCGAACAAGATGATGTCATTAATATTTTAAAACAAAGACAAAGTTTAAATTTAACAAATTATATCTGCATTTATTTATTAGGCATTCACTGCATTATTTGTTTGTTTATTTATTAGACATTCACTTTATTTTAACATTACCTGCATTTATGTATTTATTTACTTATTTCATATTCAATTTATTTATTTTGCATTCAGTTTAATTGTTTGATATTGCCTGCTTTTAACATTCGCTGCATTTATTTATTAGGCTTCCACTGCATTATTTGTTTATTAGGTATTCAGTGCATTTATTTATTTGGCATTACATTTATTTATTTCGTAGTCTATTTGTTTGTTTGTTTTGCTTTCTTGCTTTTAACATTTACTGCTTTTATTTATTTATTGGACATTGTGTATTTATTTATTAGGCATTCATTGCATTATTTATTTATTTGTTTGTTTGTTTATAACATTCACTGCATTTATTTATTTGTTTATTTATTTATTAGGCATTCACTTTATTTATTTTTTGTTGTTTTTTACATTAACTGCATTTATTTACTTATTTACTTATTTCGCATTCACTTTATTTATTTAATTGTTTGTTTATTTGCTTGCTTTTAACATTCCCTGCATTTATTTATTAGGCTTTCACTCCATTATTTATTTATTAGGCTTTTAGTGAATTTATGTCTTTATTTATTTATATTTTGGCATTCACTTTAATTAACTTAATTATTTCATTTATATGGCGTTTTTCATTTTTCAATAGTCTTTATCTTGCTTATATTTATTGTTTGTTGCTTGCTTTTAGCATTCACTCGCATTTATTTATTAGGCTTTTCACTGCATTATTTATTTTATTCAGTGCATTTATTTTACTTTTCTTTGCATTCACTTTATTCATTCATTTGGCATTCCCTTTATTTATCTTCAATTAATATATTAAATAAATGATTTATTATACTTTGTAACCAAAAATACGTTCTAGAATAGAAATCCCAGAAAAAAGAGTGGTTTTGATAAAGTTTAATTTATTAATTTATATTTATTTTCTGACCAGTAAGTGGCGCTGTCATCCATCTCTGCTCGGCCCCAAAATAGTCCTGATTAAATGAAGAGGTGCATGTCCTCGGGATCATCATTTCTGCCGATGATAGAAATCTTTCACTGGATCTCCACAGTCGTTCTGAAGGTTTCACTCTCTCATCCGCTGTTAGGAAGCTAAAAGCATTTTTTTTCCTCATTTTGGAAGGCATATTTATTGGTCATAAATTTGTACAGGCACATGCGAATAAGATCAATATGAAAGTTTAAATAACATTAGCGTTCACAGTTGAGGAGAACTTTGCATGAAAATGCTTCATCTTCAGGAGATGCACTAAATGAATGACTCACTTGAACTTCACTGACTCGTGAACAGACTCTACAGGAAACCTGCCCTCATCTCACTCCAAACGCATTTGCACCCGTATCCACTTTCAGACTTTTAAAACGTCCACTTGAGACGTCTCGTGACACGTCCATTCCTCTGTTACTCCAAACCCCAGGCCTCTGCCAAAAAACATGCACTACACAAGCTGAAGGCATCTTATTTCTCGGAGTGGTTGCTGTGGTTTGGGAGGTGCTGTATTATCTATAATGAATAACACATTTCAACAATTAGGCTCTGCTGAAAAACATGATGTGGGTGGCGAGTCTCTGGGCATGCACTTGTTAACTGTCAAACACACTTTATTCCCAACCAGAGCGTCATTGTGGGAATTTTTTCTACATTTTGAAACAAAAGCTTATTTGTCTACAACTTGGCATCAGAGGAAAGAAAATATAATAAAAGAGAAATTAATTAAGGCAAGCAATTTCTTTGAATAAAAACAAAGTGAATCAATAGTTTACCTAAAAAACTCTATTTGCTGAAAAAGTGAGGACGACTCTCAGTCGATCCAAGATTAGGATGAGTTTGTTTCTTCATCAGGTTTGGAGAAATGTAGCACTGCATCAGTGTCTCAGCAATGGATGCTCTGCAGTGAATGGGTGCCGTCATAATGAGAGTCCAAACAGCTGATAAAAACATCACAATAATCCACGGCACTCCAGTCCATCGTTGACATCTGGAAAGACACACAAGCTCTGCAACTAATCCAGCATAGAACGTTTTAACTCAAATCAGCCATACTTAATATACTCTTCCTCCAGTGAAAAAGGGGTCTGGTCTGAATCAGGAGAGAAATCTGCACAGATCAAGCAGCGTTTAAACAGCTCTAAACTAATATGTGTCTGAATTTTGATGTGAGAGACAACAGGAGATGCACTTTTTCACTGGAGGATTTTGGACTCATATTTTAGCTGGAAACAATGGTTTGAAATTAAACCATCTTGATGGATTTGTTTCAGCTTCTTGTCTTTGTCTCCAGATGTTAACTGATGGACTGGAGTGCTGTGGATTATTGTGATGTTTTTATCAGCTGTTTGGACTCTCATTCTGACGGCACCCATTCACTGCAGAGCATCCATTGCTGAGACACTGACGCAATGCTACATTTCTCCAAACCTGATGAAGAAACAAACTCATCCTAATCTCAGATGAACTGAGGGTGAGCACATTTTAATTTTTAGCTGAACGATTCCTTACAGTAGCAAGTCACCATACCCGAGCATCTCCTTGCATCTCAAATCGATCTTCATTTGCTATTATTGCCGTAATCTTTTTTGCATTAACCAGCATTAAATTATTGCATTAACTATTGGCAAGATTCACAAAAGACTGCAGTATCTACAACAGTAGCTTAAAACAACGAAACAGATATTTGGTAGATTAGGTTAGGCTAGTTTCATTGGTCAAAGTTAAAACATATCTAATATCAGCTCAAGTAAAAATAGTCGCAAAAATCACATTTTCACCGTTTACAGTCTACTTTTTCTGTTTCATAAGACATTTCTTCCATTGAACAAAACCATATTCCTTATGTTTTACTATCCATTTCCACTTCTGGAGGAAACTGAGAAATTGCATTTCACAGTTTGATTCACTCACGTTTGAAGACCTGCAGCAATGTCACACAATCCCTCCATAATCAGACAAGTTCACCTTGATTGCACATATAAAACTAAACATCTGCTGGCCTGAGGACATTAGTCATCTGAGACAAATCCATTCCAGGCATTAATGTCGCTTTAATATGTGAAATGTGACAAAGCATAAATGTCAAACACAGACGTTCCTGAATACAGGTGATAGAGCTGTGTGTACTGTCATCAGACATGCTGAAGAGCCCATGTAATCTAACATACAGATGTCTGGAGCTTTGAGCTCATCTGCATGCTAGTGGGCAGTGGATGGAGAGATGGATGAATGAATGGATGGATGGATGGATGGAAGATGGATGGAGAGACAGATGAATGAATGGATGGATGGAGAGATGGATGAAGAGATGGATGAATGAATGGATGGATGGATGGATGGATGGAGAGATGGATGAATGAATGGATGGATGGATGGATGGATGGATGGATGGATGATGAATGAGAGATGGATGGAGAGACGGATGAATGAATGGATGGATGGAGAGATGGATGAAGAGATGGATGAATGAATGTATTGGAATTTGATGGATGATGGAGATAATTGATGAATGAATGGATGGATGATTGATGGATGGATGGAGAGATGGATGAATGGATGGATGGATGGAGAGATGGATGAAGAGATGGATGAATGAATGGATGGATGGATTGGATTGGAAGGAGATGGAGAGATGAATGAATGGATGATGGAATGGCTGGATGTTGGATGGAGAGATTGGATGATGGATGGATGATGAAGAATGGATGACATGAATGGTGGGATGGAATGGATGAGAGATGGATGGATGGATGATGGATGGAGGGATGATGGATGGATGATGGATGGATGGATATATGGATGGAGAGATGGAGAGATGAATGAATGGATGGATGGAGAGATGGATGAAGAGATGGAGAGGAATGGATGGATGGATGTATGGAGAGATGGAAGCGATGGATGAGAGATGATGAATGAATGGATGATGAGAGATGGATGAAGAGATGGATGGATGGATGGATGAAGAGATGGATGAATGAATGGATGGGTGGATGGATGGAGAGATGGATGAATAAATGGATGGATGGATGGATGTATGGATGGAGAGATGGATGAAGAATGATGAATGAATGAAGGATGAATGGATGGGAATGGATGGATAGACGGATGAATGAAGATTGATTAGAGATTGATGAAGAGATGGTGAAGGATGGGTGGAGGGATGGATGGAGATGTATGGATGGAGAGAACGGCTGAATGAATGGTGTTGGAGAAGATGGAGCAGAGATGGATGGATGTATGAGAAATGGATGAAAGAGATGGATGGATGGAGAGAATGGAGAGATGAATGCATGGATTGATGGATGGGATGGAATTGAGAGATGGATGAAGAGAATGGATAGTTAGATAGATAGATAGATAGATAGTTTGGATGGATGGTTGGATGGATGGATGAATGGATGGATGTATGGATGGATGGATGGAATGGAGAGACGGATGAATGAATGAATGGATGTAGAGATGGATGGAGATATGGTGATGAATGATGGATAATTGGTGGGTGGATGGAGAATAGATGGATAGTTGGCTGAATAGATGGATGGGTGGATGGATGGATGATGGATGGGTGGATGATGGATGGGTGGCTGATGGTTGGATGATGGATGGATGGATGGATGAAAAGATGAATGAATGGATGGATGGATGGATGGATGGAGAGATGGAGAGATGGATAGATAGATAGATAGATAGATATATAGATGATATATGATAGATAGATAGCTAAAGGCAGTGAATGTGCCTATAAATAAATGCAGTGAATGACTAATAAATAAAGTAATTAATAAACACCTTGAATACCAAATCAATAAATGAATTATGCAGTGACTGCCTTATTAATATATAAATAAAGTGACTGCCAAATAAATAAATAAATACATACAAACATACAGTGAATGCTTAAAACATAAATAAATAAATTTAACAGATACATTCTTTAAATGTATATTTCTTCAAGACCAAGTTTATTATTCGGGGTAACTCCACGAAGAATTTATTTTTTTTTTGTTATTAAACATTTTTTTTTAATTGTTTTATTTCTTTATTTTATTTTATTATTTTTGCATAAAAAAACATGAGACCTATTTTGTAGGTTCCTACATTTTTTAGTTGCATTTATTAGAAAATGATTATTGTAATTGAAAAATAAAACCTAAATTACTATAAAACTATCATGAAAATCTTCTTGTTAATTATGAAAATAATATCAAAAGACATAAGGCCAAAAAAAATGCTCAAGTAGGCTCAATTTTCTTTATGAAAAAAATTAATGCATACATTTTTCTTTTAATTTTGAAAAAAGTGAAACATGATTTGGATTTGTTTTTATTTATTTTGTATTACAAAAACATTCATTATAAAATGTCAGCAGAACTAGTTTAGGACAGAAAAACTAACTGTTGATGAATGCATGATAACCAGCACATCTTCATTCTGTATTTAGAGTTTGTCCTGGAAATCATTGCTTCTTTCCATGCCGTTCTGTCCAAAACAGAAACACGAGTGTTTATGTGAAAGAAGAAACCCATTCAGAGCAATGACTGGTTAAATGATGCATGTCACTGGTTAATAGTGATCTGTGAGTTTAGTTTTATGTCTATTTGTGGACGCTGAATCCTGTTATTTCATTTATCTTATTCAACTAAATTGTTGAAATGTGTTTGTAAATGACACTAATTACATTAGATCCCCTCAACCCACAACATCATGACATTTGCAGTGTGTTGAACGGGCACAGGTGTTCGGTCCAGCCAACACCGGTTCAAACTAATTACATCGCCGTTCTGGCTCCAGGCATTGATTCATCGTGGACAGCGTGTAATGCATACCGAAATCCTTAAATACTGAGCTCTAGACAGATTGCTAGACAAACATGCATGCATTTTATAATGAGATTTCAATTGTAAAAGTGCCATTTCTGTGCTACTAATACAACCAACTTATTTTTAAACAAATATATCATATTTGATACACAAATTTCACACGATCTACTCCATGCCTTCTGTCCCTGATTGATAGTTTGGACTCTTTTAGTCTAATTGTACAATCGTCCAGCTTCAGCTCGAGCTTCACGTGTCCAATCTTGACTGATTTTGATCAACTGCAGTATTATCTCCAGATGAACACTTACTGGACTGAAGCAGCTCAGCTTTACTTGATTCTCCATCAATCATGTTTTAGAGTCTCAAATCTGATCCTCAGGATCTTTTGAGGAGCGTTTGTTTCCAGAAGCTTTACTTTCACTGTTCCTCAGCGGAGGAATGATCTTCACAAGCCTCCAGAACATCTCACATCTTCTGAGGAGCCTTTATTTCTTCAGCTCTCAATCACTGCATTATATGTTTGGAGCATTTCACTCTCATCTCTCTGAGACAGATTACTGGAGATATAGAGCGACCGCTGATATTTATAGCATTTTATGTCAGTGTCTGCTGCACTGTTATAAAGATCTCATTGATTTACAGCACAAGCATCAGAATTACATCAGAGAAATATCAGCATCTGCAGCATATTTTTGCATCTCTGAATAAAATTGAGCGTATTTTTCCTCCATATTCTCTCTATATCATATACAGAGCTAACAAAAATGTGTTCTAAGAACATTTTTGTAATGTTCCCATTACATTATGAAAACATTATTATTATTATTAACAGTTTTTAAACGTTTCTAGATTATACGAACATTCCATTTTATCATTTTGCAAACTTTAACGATACTTTTGTTCTATAAACCGTCTTAGATGAACATCAAACTAAAATGTTTAAAAAAAAACATTCCATGTATAAATAATGTTTCTGCGCTAGCGTTTTGAGAATGTTATTAAAGGAAAACACATTGAAAACAGTTATTTCTATTTAAATTCTAATAATATTTCACTCAAATACTTGCAGCCTTGGTGAGCGGAAGAGACTTCTTTCAAAAACATAAAAAATCTTGAAATAAGGTTCAATAAATTGTTCCATTTCAGAAAATGAGTTTTTTTTTCCTGACTGTTATTTCATATGTCAGGCTTTGTGTGATTAAACCAACACACCAGAATCTGTTTGAATGCTGAATCAGTGACAAACATCACTCTGAACTGTGACTGGCTGCAGCTTGGTGTGAGAAAGCGGCATTAATCAGGCGTCGGTGTCTCTCGCTCTGCTCTCAAGTGCTTTTGGAGAGGGTTTGTTGGCACTGGCTGTTTTTCCAGCTCTGCAGTCATTTGTATTCGCTCTCTCTGTGTGTCCTTTAAGTCTGGCTGCCTGTTCTGGCCCCTTTATAGTGTGTTGCCTCCTTTATCAATTCCTTCTTGTTCCTCCTGCCCCGAGGGTCTTTTCCCTCAGTGCGTCGGGCATCTTTTGAAGTTGACCCGTGTTGCGCTGGGGGCCGGCGAGAGTGTGTGAAGAATGGTGTGTAAGATGTTGTGTGGAAGCCAGCGGAACGAGACTCAGACTTAAAACGCGCAAACCTCAAAACACCAAATTGGCTGTTTAGTGAAGATGGATGAACAGAGAGGAGAGGCTCTTGTAAAAAGGCCCACAAATAAAGAACAAAAGGAGACATGTCCTCAAAAGCCGTGCACAGGTTCTCATGCTTACTAGTCGCCTCGCTAGTGTGTATTGTGTACATGCAAATGTAACATCAGTGATCTGTGCAGTTTTCGGGCAGGTCTGGACGGTCGTGAGTGGATGAAGCAGGTGAGTAATTAAAACATGCATCTCTGTCATCAGATTCATGTGACCATGAACAGTGCAAAAACACACACAAATCATTTTTATCAGCCTCTGGATGACACTTGATTGGTCGCAGAGCAAGTATATGTAAATACTTTGTAATGATTTGTAGGCGGTTGCCATAGCATTGCTAAGTGGTTGCCAGGGTGTTGCTATGTGGTTGCTATGGGGTTGTAGGTGGTTACTAGGTGTTTTGTTACTGTCTCAAGTCTCTGTGATATACAGTATATACTACTGTTCAAAAGTTTGGAGTCAGTAAGTTATTTGTTTTGAAAGAAAAATGTATGTTTTTATTCAGCAAGGATGCGTTGAAGTGATCAAAAGTGACGGTAAAGACATTTATAATGTTACAGAAGATTCTATTTTAAATAAATGGTGCTCTTTTAAACTTTCCATTCATCTGTGAATCCTGAAAAATAAAATATATCACAGTTTCCACAAAAATATTGTGCAACATTGATAATAATCAGAAATGTTTCTTGAGCAGCAAATCAGCATCCGGGTTATTATAGAAAACCATAAAAATTAAAAATAAAACTTAATACAAATGAAGCTTAAAAATTTAAAGAAAAATATTTTAAACTGAAATAAAAATTAATATACAGCCATGTAAAAAAAAATAAGTTATACAAATGTTGTAGGAACATTGTTTCGAAATGTTTCTAAAACATTGAAAAGTCTATTTTTTTGTTGTGATTATAACATTATTTAAACGTTATAAAAACATTTCTACTTATGTTAGTTCTACTAACTTTATTTTCACCCAAAATAAAATGTTATTTGAACATGTGTTGTTAATATTCTTAAAATGTCTGTTTTTTTTTTTTACAGCATACTACAAATTGTATTCTTATGAATTTTATGAATTTTTCTGATTTTATGAGAATGTTGCTCTAAGAACATTTTCTCTCAACATTATGAGAATGTATATCAAATGGTAATAAAGTAAAAAATAATCTTACCGACCCCAAACCTTTGAGGGTAGATCCAGTACACTCTTAAAAATAAAGGTGCTTCACGATGCCATAGAAGAACCTTTTTGTCTAAATGGTTCCATAAAGAACCTTTAACATCTGAAGAACCTTTCTGTTTCACAAAAGCTTCTTTGTGGTGAAAGAAGGTTCTTCAGATTACAAAAAGGTAAGAAAGAGATGGTTCGTTCAAGAACCTCTGATTGAATGCTTCTTTGTGGAACCAAAAATGGTTCTTCTATGGCATCGCTTGAAGAACCTTTCGAAGCACCTTTATTTTTAAGAGTGTAGGATCCATGCTGCAGGATCACTAGTAATAGTGACATTTACTTCAGCAAATGTCCCGATCTTTAGCTTTTCTGATATCATATGTTATGATGTTGCGACTGCAGGTTTTCACTGGCTTCGATCTTGCACTAGTCAGCAGACAGAAGCTGGATCGGCTCTGAGACGTGATGAAGGGGATGGAAAGCTTCTCCCTGCACTCCACAGGTACATGCACAGATGAAAGGAGGGAAACTATTTAAAAACACTCTAAAATTCATTAGCAGCCACTCAAGGAGCTCAGCGGAGCGAGAGCGCACAAGAGCACCTTAAGTGCTTCACCTCGTGCTGCAATAATAAGACATGAGAGACATTAGGAGCTCCAGGACACAACGACATGTTTTCTGACCACCAAATCATGTGGAATAGAGAAAAGCACATTCCTATTGATTATAACTCGGGCCGTCGTAATGAAACACACATTACTGCCATGACAACAGATGAACAAATAGCTGGAAAGAGTGGGCTCTGAATTTACTGCCACTCATGTGGCCTGTCAGAGCTTTTTCATTATCTAATGGAAGATTTGCTCAGGCAAATGCTCTGGTTTTTCTCTTTCTTTTCCTTTTCCTTCTTTCTGATCTGATGAAGGGAGCGTTAGTGTGTTGATCCTGAGTTCTTCTAACAAAAAAACGTTCTTACTGTGTATATATCGCAACATTCTTAAATCAAGATACATTTACTGGATATTAAGATATTAAGTCTTGCTTTTTAAAGAATGCATCAAAATTAACTGAGTTTATGCTTAAAACAAAGCAAGGCAAGGCAAGTTTATTTATATAGCACATTTCATACACAATGGTATTTCAAAGTGCTTTACAAAAAAAATTAATAATCACAACAATAAAACAAGGAATTAAAA
>JADLZN010004410.1:164847-169847 GCA_018155175.1 Sinocyclocheilus anophthalmus
CTGTGACATCTGTGACCTTCTGAACCTTTGACCTCTCAGAGGTCAGTCACAAATAAGGGTATGTGGCACGAAAACACAATCATTTTAGAAACGTCCTGTCACTTTGCTTTGTTTTGTTTTGAAGGCAGTGCTGGCTGATGCCAAGTTACCACAGTTCACTGTTTTAACAATAACTTATTAACTAGATCCATTCTTGTCAACCATCGGTAGCAGTTTTTAATGATTTGCTATATTTAAGATTAAACCAAGATGATATCAGGCTATTTGTTTCCCCCCATTTATTGTAGTTTTTAGCATTCTTTATTTACTATGATGGGTTTTGTGGAACATTGCTTGTTTAAAACTGAAGCAAACATATATTACATTGAACAATATATATTACTAATTTTTAATAAAGATATATTATTAAATTATAATTTGTTTAAAATTGTAATCAAATACATACACACCCAACCACACACCACACGACTCTCACACTCTCTCTCTCTTTCTCTCTCTCTCTCACACACACACACTATCTCTCTCTCACACACACCCACACACTCACACCCACACACCCACACACACAAACACACATACCACTCTCCAACACTCTCCTCGTCTCCCAACTCTCTCTCTCTTCTCACATCACACACACACACACACACCAACACCACACACACACACACACACACAACACACACCTCACACTCACACACACACACACACAACACACCACACACACACACACACACACGCACTCACGCATACTTTCACACACTCACACTCTCACACACACAACACTCACACACACAACACACACACACACAAGCTCACACACACTCACACACACCCACACACACCCTCACTCTCACACACACAACACCCACACACACACTCACACACACACACACCCAACCACCCACATCACTCACACATCACACACACACACACCACACACACACACATCATATACACACACACACACCACACACACACCTCACACACACGACTCTCACTCTAACTCACAACCACCAGGACACATTTATATCCTGATTTTTTCACAGATAAGATAAATTTGACTCTATTATTAACGTTTTGTTAATTATTTGTGTGTGGTGTGTTTTTCAAAGTAGATAAATATTATATATAATAATATTCGTTAATTACTCATAAGGTTTTCTATTATTCGAGTTACTTAATATATTAATAACATTTACAATTAAAAAATACCCTACTACAACGACAAAATACTGGACTTTTATTTTTTTAATGAAATATATGTTAAAACTAAATATGATGAAGTGTTACAATAAACATGATATAATGTTCTAGATACTTTTTGTGTAATATAAAATAGAAAAATGTAATTGATATTCTTTGAGGATATATATATATTTTTCTGTTGCTTAAATGCTTTGCTATTTTTTAATTTCTTATTTATTTATTTGCTGTTTTGACGTCATTCAACAAAACCACAGAGTCAGACTCTCTCAATTCATTTTCAGCTCGCTGTGCTTTATTAGTTGTATTGTACATTTGTATTGTCAAAGCATTTGCAAGTCAAATAAAAATCATGTGAATAAATAATGTGAATAAATAAACCATCACCAGTACAAGAAAAGATTAAAATAAAGTAATAAATGAATTCTGTGAGTGAATCAGTTCTCTGTTCTCATCCGTTTCTCATCCACCGCTCCATATGACAGGCTTTTGGGTAAGATTCATGTGTTACGTAAAACCGTCGTCATAACTCGCTTCTCTCCATCTGCGCTGAATTTGTGCTGATGAGAGCGGCCAAGATCAGCTGGCTGTTTGATGAACCGCTCACATTGGTGCTTCATTTGCCCGAATGATCTAATCGCAGCATTAACACTGCTTTGTGCACATAAAGGTTTATGTTTCACTGTTATAATGTGTGTTAACATCGTTGAGCTGTTTAGTCCCAGAAGTGAAGTAGTGTTGGTTTAGTCATGCTCAGTATTGTTACAACTTGTATCTGCATTTACTTTACTAAATCTATTAAACCAACTTACAAAATGGTTTAGGATGTTACAACCAGGGTTATTTTAGTATCATTAATATACTATTACAGTTGTTTATATTTTACATTTTATTTTTATATTTTGTGTTCATTTTTAATTTTAGCTAAAGTTTTAGTAATTTTGCTGTGTTTTGTCATTTTATCATTTTTTTACTGTTTTCAATATGTCTTATAGTTAGAGAAATTTTGCCTTGGTGTGTAGCTGTTGTATTTTATTTTTTTATTTTATTTTATTTTATTGATGTAATTATGGTAAATATTTCTTTTAATTTATTTAATTTAATTAATCTAATTTTATGTAATTTCATTTTATTTTAATTTATTTTAATTTAATTTTATTTATTTTATTTTTTATTTATTTATTTTATTTTAATTTTATTTTATTTATTATAATGTATTTTATTATTTATTTTATTTATTTGATTTTTTTATTTATTTATTTATTTTAGTAGTTGTTAAGTTATTTTATTTCAAGTAACAAACAATTGTTTTTTGGTTTTAGTTTTAAATAACTATGATAACCCTGGTTACAAAAATATTTAAAAAAAAGATTTAGTCTAAAGTATAATTTCACAAATATTGTGGATTTGTATGATTGTGATTTTGGGAACAAAATTAGTTCTGTTGGCATGATTGCAGTAATTAATTTATCTTTACATAAGCTTTCACAGATAAATGAATGGCATTAATCAAAGTAAATTGTTGTTTTAAATGAAAGGTCATTTAGACAATTATCTATTATTTGTTTTTAAAATATGATATCTGAGATTTCAATTGAAGGTTTGAGGCTTGGGCTAAAATGTGTGGTCTTTAATAACAAGCCTAAGAATATGATCCATGTTATGAAGGGCTCATGAATAATTCAAACGTTTATTTCACAGGAAACAAACTGTAAAACATATTCCTCTCAATGCGTTCTGCTCCGTCATATATTCCTCGTATATATCTCCACAATGCTGATGGACAGCGTTATGAAATTAATTAAATCTGGAAAATGAATTGTGCCGATATTTCATTTCGCGCATCATTACGGAGTGGAGTTAAACTATTTTTGCCATCAAAGTATTAAAGGCATCAAATAAAGTGGTCAAATAAAAGCGTGTGCTGGAGAGTTATTGTTTGAATGGAATGATCATCATTATAATCAAATTTATGACCCACGGTCACAGAGCCCTCGCTACCTAATGATGTCTTCAGACTAAACTGATAAACCCTGTTCATCTTTACCAGTCCATCAGCATTAACCCTCACAAGTGTCCAGTGTGTTTGTTGATCGTAGGTGCATTACTTTGGGGAATAGATCTAAAAACACATGCAGATAAATGACAGATGCATGCCTCGTTTGAACATGCAAAATGCAGTATAGCAATTTCGGTGACACTTCACAATTAGTTAACAACTTTAGCTAACACGAACTAAGCATGAACAACACTTCTGCAGCATTTATTAATCTTAGTTAATGTTAATTTCAACATTTACTAATGCATTATTAAAATCAAAAGTTGTGCTTGTTAACATTAGTTAATGCACTGTGAATTAACATGAACTAACAATGAACAACTGTATTTTAATTAACTAACATTAACAAAGATGAATAAATACTGTAATAAATGTATTGTTCATTGTTTGTTCGTGTTAATTAACTAGCATTAACTAATGGAACCTTATTGTAAAGTGTTACCGCATTTTCTGTCAAACGTTCTTTCATGTTTAAGGCAAAACTCTAAATTCTAATTGAGATCACCATCTTTCTCCAGTTGATTGATAACGTTAAAGTCCTCATGAAATCAAAATTAAAGTTTTTTGGGTGTTAGTATCAATATGTTAGTCTTAAGGTTATCTATAAGGCAGTGTGCTCCAAAACAGTGACAAAATTCGCATTTAGAAGATATAAGCATTCAAAGCTTGCAGTTCGTCACTTCCGCCAAAACGGCTCAACGATTTTTGACGTCACATCGTACTTCAGCTTCTCATCAAACTTTCTGTCCAATCAAATGCTCTCTAGAATCCGAAGCGCCCGCCCCCTACACTATAAAATAGACGCTGAAGCTGCGGCTGAAATCGGTCACTTGTGCACAGAATTAGTGTTTTCTGTGCAGTGAATGGCACGTAGTGCACTATATAGGGGACAGGGAACGATTCAAACAGTGTAAATATGCTTTCCATTGAGGAAAGAAGAAGTCTGGTTTGGCGCTGTGTCACGCTAACCACCGCACCGCCCACACACTCTGCTCCGGACCAGAGACACGATAGCACGGAGCGGATCACATGCACGAGTCGCCGCAGACCACTAAATGTATCGGAGCTATTTTAATTCTACACAGAATGCTATATTTATAGCAATATGGATGAGATTGTGGATGGCATACCCTGTCAAATGCGACTTTACAGAGCTCAACGGCTCTGAACGGCTCTAGCCCAAGCGGTGATATAAACGAACGCTATTGGCTATTTAAAAAAAGGGGCGGGGCTGGTTGATATGTCCCGCCCTGTCTTCCCGTTTCAGTTAAAATGACGTCAACACATAGAGTAACGCTGCGTGTTTCTAAGCATTCAGGGGACCGTAACAATGAAAACATTTTTTCAGTTTTTGACATGTGGTTTACTATGCAAAAAGAGAATTATCTAATTAAACGCGCAGACATTTGCAGGAATGTGCAGAACAGAAATCTCAACATGGTTTCAAAATTCGGTTTGTTGTTGTCATACTAGAGTTAAAGGTTTTATAGAGGGGATTTTGGATTTCTCTCTTTATCACTTTATAAATCAGAAAATGCTGTCAACAGACAGAAAAAAATACATTTTCATCATGTTTTAGGAATAAAATGTTGTATAAATTCAGGCGAGTGATAAATGAACAAACCCTTCTGTAAAAATCTTCAGAATATAGATAGGAATACAACTCTAAATTTTGGTGCATGTAAGTGCTGCTGAAATGGAGAAACAAACTCATTTTGGGAAAATGGCCTTTAAAGAT
>JADLZN010004410.1:174847-235289 GCA_018155175.1 Sinocyclocheilus anophthalmus
ATCACATTTCACTGCACAAAATTAGATTTTTCATAAAGAAAATGAAGCCTTTTTGAAGCCAGAAGAGTTTGGTTCTGTCATTTGCATCATTCTCAATGCATTTATTAACAGTTACTTCTTGTATTCCTTTGATAAGTCGATTTGAATGATGAAGAATATAAATGTAGCAATACTTCTACAGCATTTATGAATCGTAGATAATGCTAATTTCAACATAACATGAACATAACAACTAACATGAACAACTGTATTTAACATTAACAAAGGTATATCAATTCTGTAAGAAATGCATTGCTTATTTTTAAGCTCTTCTTAGCTAACGTTAATGAATGAGACCTTATTGTAAAGTGTTACAGATTTGCTGATTACTGATTTAACGATTACTGGAGTGATATCTCTTGATATCTTAATCATCAAGTATTTAAAAGACAATACAGATACTAAAGGTGAAGTGTGTGATTTTTGTGACACCAAACAAAATTTTAATTTTAAATCTAACAATTTAAAAATGTAATTGTGTGTGTGTGTGTGTGTGTGTTGGTGTGTGTGTGTGTGTGTGTGTGTTTGGTAGTCAAAAGTTTGGGTCAGTAAGATTTGTAATGTTTTTTAAACAAGATTCTTCTGCTCATAAAGGCTACATTATTTGATGAAAATACAGGAAAAAAAAAACAGTAATATTGTGAAATATATGCAAATGTAAAAATATTGATTTTCTATTCTAATATACTTCAAAATGTACTGTATTTCTGTGATGCGCAGCTGAATTTTCAGCATCATTCCTCCAGTCTTCAGTGTCACATGATCTTCAGAAATCGTATAATATGCTGATTATGATCCGTGTTGGAAAACAGTTTTTTGTGCGTAATATTGGTGGAACCTGGGTGATACTTTTTAGGATTCTTTGATTAATAAAAAGTTAAAAGAACAGCATTTATTCAAAATAAATCTTTTGTAACAATATACACTACCATTCAAAAGTTTGGGGGCAGTAATTTTTTTTTTTTTTATTGTTTATTTTGAAAGGAATGAATGCTTTTATTCAACAAGGATACGTGTTAAATTGAAAAAAAATTTGATAATAAAGACAGAAAATTCTATTTTAAATAAATGCTGTTCATTTTAACTTTCTATTCATCAAAGAATCTTGAAAAAAAGGTATCACAGGTTCCAAAAAAATATTAAGCAACAAAAACTGTTTCCAACACTGATAATAAATAAGCATATTATACTGATTTCTGAAGATCATGTGACTGAAGACTGGAGGAATGATGCTGAGAATTCAGCTTTGATCACATGAATAAATGATTATTTAAAGTATATTAAAATAGAAAACAATTATTTTAAAATTGCAATAATATTTCACAATATTACTGTTTTTTGTGCATATATACTTGATTTTGTTTGTGCAAAATATAAGTACTTATTTTTATTTTTTGATTCTGTAGTGAAACATGAGTCGGGTTTGGTGAGATTCACCCATCGGTTCCTCCATCATGTGTAAGGCTTTTGGGAGGAGAATGCCCATGTTCTAATGTTTTGCGTATGTCGCATCAGCATATTAAACGAGTCAGAACTGCACCAATTAACAGCTACACAAACAAACAGATGCATTAATGAAATAAACAAATGAAACTAGACTTTATTTCCCCGATGGAAACGCTGAATTCGAAGCACTTCCAGGAGGTATTAGTATAGTGTACAGTATAAGGCCTATTCAAACAAATGCTTATTTTTTCCACCCATGTAAAAGGGGAAAACATCATGCGGAGCCCCTTTCCATATTTGGTTCCTAATGGAGTCGGACACACAGTTATGACAAGAAAAGAATTTCCATGAGCCGTTAATGTTGATATCTCATATCAATTGATAAAAGGTCATAGGAAAAATATAGATATTTATGTTGCAGTTAAGTTTATCTTACAAAATACAAAATCATTGTTTTTAGTGGTGTGGTCTACTAAGACAAGTCCCTCAAATTGCAGTAGAGAATCAAATGCAAATTCGGAGAACCAATCGTTTACTTCGATGGGAAAGATCCTGCGGCGAGAGCATAACAGACGTTTCTTCGATGGATTCTGCATTTGTTAGGGAAGGCAGACGAAGGATGAAAGGCGAGAGTCTTTGTGTGTGTGTGTATATATATATATATACGCTTAAAAGCAGAGTGGTTGGACTCGGGGTTGATGTTATGTCTGTTTTATGTGACACCCACCTAGAAACCTTCAGTTCTCACAGGGCCTCCGGCGTTTCTTAAAACGTGCTCTAATTACCCACAAAAGAGCGACTCGCTCCCAATGGACCCAAATCAAATCTGAGACTCCGCCCCCTTCCTGCTGGCAGCCAATCCGCAGCGACCGGCCGCCACAGTTGATTGGTTGGTTGGTTAAACAGGCGATCTGAATTTCTTCTTCGCGCGGCTAATTGACTTTTCTTAATCAAAGACAGCGAAGGACCACTTAAATATTGGAAAACAAAACAAAAGCGCAGCAGAAGTGTTCCTGGTGAATCTCAAGCCCTCCCCGGCGCCGGGACGCGAAGGGTTTCCCGGTGGCTGCTTGAGGGGCCGATGAGGGGCTATAAGGTGAGGAACACAGAGATGCAGAGCAGCAGCAGGGCCAGCAGGGGGCGTGACGTTTGGTGCCGCAGGCCTGAGGTCGACACGTCGCTCCGGGACGGTTCAGCCTCGTGACTGGTGTCATCTGGAAACGAGGAGACACCGAAAAAATGTGATCAACTTCTGTGCAGTTGGTGTAGAATTATATACTATAGAAGCTATTTACATTTAGTCATTTAGCAGACACTTTTATCCAAAGCGGACTACAAATGAGGACTAGCAGTCATCACAACTAAAAAGAGCAAACATAGTAAGGCAAATGACAAGTAGCGGTTAGCATAAACACCGTACATCGTAGCAAGGATTTATATTTACTTATATATATATATATTATATATCTAATATATACACACACACACATAGATTGCACACACAACAAAGAAAAAACAAGATAGAAAGAGAAAATAAACGACTTTATTCACAAATCGTCTCCTCGCATCAACCTGTGCATTTTGGAGCGTATCAGCTGGCCGTAAACAGCGTATGCTGTCTGGGTCAGCTGCGTCCACACGGCTAAGCTGTGTTCTATTAGATCAAATCACAGCAACGTACGAAACAGATCGGCGTAGGGGCAGCGCCCAGGAGGAGCAACACTTCTCGTAGAGGTGAGCTCGCAACCAAAGAGACAGGTAGTGTTAGTTTTATATATAAAAAAAAACATATAATATAATATACAGTGGGGGAAAAAGTATTTAGTAAGCCACCAATTGTGCAAGTTCTCCAAATTAAAAAGATGAGAGAGGCCTGTAAATTTTCATCATAGGTATACCTCAACTATGAGAGACAAAATGAGAAAAAAAAATCCAGAAAATCACATTGTAGGATTTTTAAAGAATTAATTGGTAAATTCCTCGGTAAAATAAGTATTTGGTCACCTACAAACAAGAAAGATTTCTGGCTCTCACAGACCTGTAACTTTCTTCTTTAAGAGGCTCCTCTGTCCACCACTCGTTACCTGTATTAATGGCATCTGTTTGAACTCGTTATCAGTATCAAAGACACCTGTCCACAAACCCTCAAACAGTCACACTCCAACCTCCACCATGGCCAAGACCAAAGAGCTGTAAAAGGACACCAGAAACAAAATTGTAGACCTGCACCAGGCTGGGAAGACTGAATCTGCAATAGGTAAGCAGCTTGGTGTGAAGAAATCAACTGTGGGAGCAATTATTAGAAAATGGAAGACATACAAGACCACTGATAATCTCCCTCGATCTGGGGCTCCACGCAAGATCTCACCCCGTGGGGTCAAAATGATCACAAGAACTGTGAGCACAAATCCCAGAACCACACGGGGGGACCTAGTGACTGACCTGCAGAGAGCTGGGACCAAAGTAACAAAGCCTACCATCAGTAACACACTGCGCCGCCAGGGACTCAAATCATTCAGTGCCAGACGTGTCCCCCTGCTTAAGCCAGTACATGTCCAGGCCCATCTGAAGTTTGCTAGAGAGCATTTGGATGATCCAGAAGAGGATTGGGAGAATGTCATATGGTCAGATGAAACCAAAATAGAACTTTTTGGTAAAAACTCAACTTGTCGTGTTTGGAGGAGAAAGAATGCTGAGTTGCATCCAAAGAACACCATACCTACGGGGAAGCATGGGGGTGGAAACATCATGATTTGAGGCTGTTTTTCTGCAAAGGGACCAGGAACGACTGATCCGTGTAAACGAAAGAATGAATGGGGCATGTATCGTGAGATTTTGAGTGAAAACTCCTTCCATCAGCAAGGGCATTGAAAAAGAAACGTGGCTGGGTCTTTCAGCATGAAAATGATCCCAAACACACCACCCGGGCAAAGAAGGAATGGCTTCGTAAGAAGCATTTCAAGGTCCTGAAGTGGCCTAGCCAGTCTCCAGATCTCAACAACATAGAAAATCTTTGGAGGGAGTTGAAAATCCGTGTTGCCAGCGACAGCCCCAAAACATTACTGCTCTAGAGGAGTTCTGCATGGAGGAATGGGCCAAAATACAGCAACAGTGTGTGAAAACCTTGTGAAGACTTACAGAAAACGTTTGACCTCTGTCATTGCCAACAAAGGGTATATACAAAGTATTGAGATGAAATTTTGTTATTGCCAAATACTTATTTTCCACCATAATTTGCACATAAATTCTTTAAAAATCCTACAATGATTTTCTGGATTTTTTTTCTCATTATGTCTCTCATAGTTGAGGTATACCTAATATGAAAATTCATAGGCCTCTCTCATCTTTTTAAGTGGGAGAACTTGACAATTGGTGGCTGACTAAATACTTTATGTATGTATGTATGTATATATGTATATATAATATATATATATATAATATAATATGTTATACCTATATGAATCTATTTTTGGAACAGTCCCTCATACACCACACACACCACCACCACCTAATTATATATATATATGCACCTTGTATATATCTATAATATACTATGAATATATATATATATTATATTATATAGATATCAGGAACTTTAAAAAAAAAATGCCACAAATCACTTAAATATCTTTTTTTTTCATTAATAGGTAATGATTTAATGGTTTAATTTTAAAGATGTCAAAGGATGTCCTAATCAAACTGAATGCATCCAACATTTATCAATAATCGGGCAAACTGTTACCATGAGCTAAAAACCATAACACATTAAATACTTGAATAAAATAAACTTTTCTGAAATAACATAAAAATATAAAAAGTAATTTATTTATTCAGCTAGATGCCATGGCAGCATTCTCATTTGGATTTAGTTTAATTGATGAACTAAATAATAAACTAATCAAAATGGCAAAAAACAACACAATTACTAAAATTGTTAACTAAAATTTAAAAATGAAAAACAAAATATAAAAATATAAACTAATTCAAAATAATAATAATGTAATAATTTATTAAAATGTCAACAATAACGGTGACAAATTTTTCAGAATCACAGATTCTTCATGTTAAGTAAGTTCAAAATAATAATTTTGACCGGAAAATGTCATCTGAACAAGTAACATGTCTGCCACTTTTGTTCTGACCAACTGAGAAAAAAAGCATTACAGTAAATCGCGCTACTAATGGTGATTAAATCTAACGATTGCTTAGCTCATATCACATCAAACCGTGCAAATTATTATTGTTATACTTTGTTCTCAAATTCTTAATGTTAACAACATCAGCATTGCGTCTAGTAAGTGTCTATTAGTGTTACCTGTAGATTTCAATTTCTGTACAGTCTAATCTCTAATTGTCATACCATTCGAATTTCATATACTTAAATTGTTCTTTGAACCCAAAAGCAAATTAATGTTCTTTAGAACTGGCTCTCTTTGAAATACAAATCTTGTGTAATCCCACATAACTGTAATCAGATGCTCAGTTAAAACTGGAATATTTTTTTCTATAGCCACTCCGAGGTCCGAAGTCTTTTGCTTTTGACTACGGGTGAATCTCCAGTTGTCACTGATGATTGTCGTTTACAATCCGCCGTCAAAATGAGAAGTTGAAAATGACCCGTCACCGGCAGCATCCTCACATGCATAATCGCCTACTGGCCAGGACTCCTTCTTTGTGTTTACAGACGTGACGTAATGACGCAAAGACGAACGGCGGCATGCTCATATTTCCCGCGAAAACCTACCAGTACCACTCAAATTAGAATTCAAGCTTAACGCTGTGAATCGGGCTAAAGTAAGGAGATAGTTCTGAACACTGGCTAATTATGTACTTGCTCAAAAATTGATTTGATGGACTACAGCTTTAAAATAAACTTACACTGAAAAAATAAAAAAAATTATATGTGCTCCTGTGGCTCAGTGGTAGAGCATTACGTTAGCATCGCAAAAGGTAGCTGGTCGTTCCCAGGGGGAAACACACTACTTGTAAACAAGGTAGCCGAATGCCACTGTAAGCACTGGATATTAAAAGTGTCATGTGGCATAAATTAAAATCAATAAATTATTTATATAATGTATATAAAATAAGTTTTGGATTTATTTTTGGATAATTTTTAAAACGGTATGGACTGCAGCTTTAAAAATCAACTTACACTGAAAAAAAAAATATGTATACAGTGGGTACGTAAAGTATTCAGTCCCCCTTAAATTTTTCTCTCTTTGTTTTATTGCAGCCATTTGCTAAAATAATTTAAGTACATTTTTTTTCCTCATTAATGTACGCACAACACCCCAATATTGACAGAAAAACACAGAATTGTTGATTTTTGCAGATTTATTAAAAAAGAAAAATGAAATATCACATGGTCCTAAATATTCAGAACCTTTGCTGTGACACTCATATATTTAAACTCAGGTGCTGTCCATTTCTTCTGATAATCCTAGAGGGTTCTACACCTTCATTTGAGTCCAGCTGTTTTTGATTATACTGATTGGACTTGATTAGGTAAGCCACACACCTGTCTATATAAGACTTACAGCTCACAGTGCATGTCAGAGCAAATGAGAATCATGAGGTCAAAGGAACTGCTGAAGAGCTCAGAGACAGAATTGTGGCAAGGCACAGATCTGCCAAGGTTACAAAAAATTTCTGCTGCACTTAAGGTTCCAAGAGCACAGTGGCCTCCATAATCCTAAAATGGAAGACGTTTGGGACGACCAGAACCCCTCCTAGAGCTGGCCGTCCGGCCAAACTGAGCTATCGGGGGAAGAAGAGCCTTGGTGAGAGAGGTAAAGAAGACCCCAAAGATCACTGTGGCTGAGCTCCAGAGATGCAGTCGGGAGATGGGGAGAAAGTTGTAGAAAGTCAACCAACACTGCAGCCCTCCACCAGTCAGGGCTATATGGCAGAGTGGCCCGACGGAAGCCTCTCCTCAATGCAAGTTTGCTAAAAAAACACCTGAAGGACTCCAAGATGGTGAGAAATAGATTCTCTGGTCTGATGAGACCAAGAAAGAACATTTTGGCCTTAATTCTAAGCAGTATGAGCAGGCACTGCTCATCACCTGTCCAATAAAGTCCCAACAGTGAAGCATGGTGGTGGCAGCATAATGCTTTGGGGGTGTTTTTCAGCTGCAGGGACAACGACTGGTTGCAATCGAGGGAAAGATGAAATGCGGCCAAGTACGGGATACATGGACCGAAAACACTCCCGAGGTGCTCAGGACCTAAGACGGGGAGAAGGTTTACCTTCCAACAAGAAAATGACCCGAAGCACACAGCTAAAATAACGAAGGAGTGGCTTCACAACAACTCTGGGACTGTTCTTGAATGGCCCAGCCAGAACCCTAACTTAAACCCAATTGAGCATCTCTGGAAAGACCTAAAAATAGCTGTCCACCATCGTTTACCATCCAAACTGACAGAACTGGAGAGGATCTGCAAAGAGGAATGGCAGAGGATCCCCAAATCCAGGTGTGAAAAACTTGTTGCCTCTTTCCCAAAAAGACTCATGGCTGTATTAGATCAAAGGGTGCTTCTACTAAATACTGAAAAAAGGGTCTGAATACTTAGGACCATTTCAGTTTTTCTTTTTTAATAAAAAATGTCAACAATTCTGTGTTTTTCAGTCAATATGGGGTGCTGTGTGTACATTAATGAGGAAAAAAATTAACTGAAACGATTTTAGCAAATGGCTGCAATACAAAAAAAGAGTGAAAAATTTAAGGGGGTATGAATACTTTCCGTACCCACTGTATATATATTAAAAAATATCTTATATATTTTTTTTTTTTTTTTTTCGATAATTTTTAACCAAAACAAAAGTATGGACTGAGCTTTAAAATAAACTTGGAATGAGAAAAAAAATATATTAAAACTTTTTTTTTTGTTTGATTGATTGATTTCAATAATTTTTAACCTAAAAAGTTACGGACTGCAGCTTTAAAATAAACACTGAAAAAAAAGAAAAAAAAATGTATATATACTGTGTCTATATATACTGTATATATTTATTTTTTCTCATTGTAAGTTTACAAATGACAAAAACATGACAAAATGACCAAAATTTCAACTAAAATGAAAACTAAAATAAAAACTAATTCAAAATATTACTAAAACATAGTATCTGAATGATACTAAACAATAACACTAGTGCACGCCCATCTGCCGTCTAAGCTTTAAGCAGCAAATGAGCCAGACTCCTGTTGTCAGAATCCTCATTAATAACGGAGGCAGGGCTGTTTGGAGTCTCAGTGCATTTCTGCTGGTCTACTGCTGCAGACACACAGACTGCGGTTATCATCAGTGAGCGTGATATGGCTTTGGAAAGCACAGTGTCTCTCTGAGGGGGAAACGGACAGGTGTGGCGCTAAAAGAGACAGATAAATATGGTTGGGAGGACAGAGCAGTTTGCTGGCTCATTCAGGCAGGCAGACAGACACCTCCAGCCTCTCAGTGGGGATCTGGACTAATAAATCAATGCCTCCATCATGACACGGCGCTGCCAGGAACTCAGGCCTGGGTGGGTGTGTGTTGGCAAGGTGAAAATGCATGAGAAAACTATATACTGTGTTCAACTACACTGACACTATCTGCAGTGTTAATTGATATAAGCATGCGCTTTTAACAGCTTTTCACCACGGATCGCCCACCAAACTAAAACTGGCTCTGCACCTGGTTTTCTGAGCCTGTGAAATGTTAACACTTTATTTGATAGCTCACTTCAGACATTCTACTAACTATAAGTAACTTTGCAAGAACCCTAACAATAAACCCAACCTGAAAGTCTACTATTACTCTAATGAGAGTTAGCTGACGTGTAGTAATGTTTTTGTAATGTGTTTTAAAGACGTCTCTTCTGCTCATCAAGGCTGCATTTATTTGATCAAATATACAGAAAAAACAGTAATCTTGCAAAATGTTATTACAATATAAAATAATGGTTTCTATTTTAATACTGTTTAAAATATAATGTATTTCTGTGATGCAAAGCTGAATTTCCATCATCATCACTCCAGTATAACGCGTCACATGATCTTCAGAAATCATAATAATATGCTGATTTATTATTAGAATTGATCACACAGTGGTGATGCAGAATATTTTTTTGGAAACGGCGATACTTTTTTTTAGGATTCTTTGATGAATAAAAAGTTAAAAAGAACAGCATTTATTCAAAATATAAATCTTTTCTAACAATATAAATCGTTGCTAATCATTCTATCAATTTTTAAAACATCCTCGATGAATAAAGTATTATTTCTTAATAATAAATAAAAACTTACTGAGCTCAAACTTTTGAACAGTAGTGTATCTTGTTATAAAATATTTTTATTTTAAATAAATGCTGTTCTTTTTAACTTTCTATTCATCAAATAATTCTGAAAAAAGTATCACAGGTTCCAAAAAAAATATGAAGCACTTTCCAGCACTGATAATAAATCAGCAAATTAGAATGATTTCTGAAGATCATGTGAACTGAATGCAGACTGCGAAAAGACAAGCTGCGCATCACATAAATAAAGTACATTTTGAAATATATTTAAAATAGAAAAAAGTTATTTTAAAAAGCAAAATTTCACAATATTAGTTTCCCCGTATGTTTTGATTACTAAGGCAGCCTGATGAGCAGAAGAAACTCCTTTCAAAACATTACAACATCATTCTGATCCCAAACTCGAATGTCTAAAAAAAGAATGTCTAAAGCAGACTATGGAAATAAAGTGTAACCTGTGAAATAATCTCTACATCTACAGATCAGAAAGGCTACAGTAGGGCTGGGCGGTATCCAGTTTGTATGATATGTCAATATATTTTTTTAAATGATATGGTACGAGGCAATACTGTTTATATCGATATACAGTCATTTGATACACAGAGTCAGCTGCTGTGGAGAAAGTGCATAATCCAGTTTGTTCTAAACATGAGACATGCTTTATATTACGGGCTTTAAAATAACTCGTAAGGTATGGTTAACACGTGTAGTTTAAAGCGGTTTGTCCCGTCAGAAAGGCTGCATGTGCTGCTAACAGCTACTGTAGCTGTGTAATGCGTTTGAGATGTTCAATGAGCTTACATTTCACAGCTATATTCTCCATCTGTAAATGTTAGAAAGTCATGGAAATATTCCCATTTTGTTGTTGAGTCTCCGCTAAACTTCACAGACTTCAGTGAACAAGCGCCGCAGCACATATGTGCCAAACAGACGGAGCGCAAAAATTCTGATTTAAAAGAAATACACATTTTGCTGAAATATTTGTAGCTGGCCAATGAATGTGCCATATGTAGAATTTATAACCTACAAGTAAGTGTATTTTTAGGATAGCAGTAACTGTACAGTGAATTTAGTCTGTGCTTTCATTTTTATTTTTTAGTTAAAAGCATTATTTTTGTTTTTAGATTTTAATGTTACAATGTAATAAAGTAATGCACATAATATATAGCATAGCCTACATAGTTACATTCACTATTTGTTTTCATAGCCTTTAATATGAACATTGTTTCACTGGACAACATTGGGCAGGATGTGAAATAAAAGTTTTTTTTTTTTTTTTTAATCCAAAAAGAAAAATATAGAAATTACGAGTATGTACGTTTTGGCAACTCAGCAAAATTAATTTATTAAATGTAAGTATAATGTGTACCGATTTTAATCATCAACGAGCATGTCTAATCAATTAAATTCATATAACTTTAATAATTTATTAAAATGGTAAAAAAAATTCTGTTGTCTGTTCTTAATTGTTCTGTTTTAAGATTTAATGCAAATTTATCAAAAACAATGGTATTATAATTAATGTATATTACTAATATTTTAAAATGCATTCAAATGAAATTTCAACAACTTGTTTTTTTCCCGTTTTCTTTTTTTTTTGCAAACAAAGTGCTGCAAAAGGTTTATATTCGATATTAAAATGCGGATTTTTTTTTTTATATATTCCTTAAAAAATAATGCTTTAATAAACAATCATTAATTAGTGTTATTATCATTACTATTTAGAGACGTACATTCTATTGTACAATATGTTCTTATCATAATTTCTTCAAGTTTAACCAAACTTTTAACCAGAGTAATTTTGGTGGGTTGTAGTGAAAACTTTTGCGTTTCTGTGTGTATTTGACGAGTTTTGGTGACGGAGTGACTCTCAGACTTCTAATTTAAACATCAGTCTTTTTGCGCTTTAATATGCAAGTCCATATTTCTTTTTATCCAAATTTTGCCACATTTCTATGACATTCCGCATTTTTATGACTGGACTCGTAGGCACTATGCTTGTGGACAGATTCGCCATTAATCACCACATAAAACCAAAGCAGTCTGTGGTTGGTCACAGTCAGACGCTCATTTCGTGTCACAGTGGGCTTTACACCAATTTACAGTCCGACTTCTCCCTTGGACTACTTCAGGACATCTTGAATTTGAATGCAGCTCCAATGTTTGATCATGACACCATGAAAGTCAAAGCTAGCGTGACAGAAATGGCAATAAATATTACGAGCCGGGAGTCGTGCATATGTTAGCAAGTGCCATGTGTTCGGATGTAATGGGTTTTATCAGGAAGGAGCCAAAACAAGCTTGGCATCGTCCCACGTGACACTGCTAATTTGGCACAAAACCATCGTGCATATCCAAGTTTTGGATCTTAATTCTTCCCGCAGTCGATGTGCATGCATATATTGCTACAGTGTGTAAATATAATCCATGCATTTCAGCTGGAAGCCACGATAGACACTGACTGACTGAAGCTTTTGGCTCGCTTAAAGGTCACATGGCTCATTTCTGGTCGCTTAATTGCTTGTGGACAGGGTGGAGATGTTGACAGACAGCCCTCAGCTATTACAAGAGAATGCATTATTAATACGATGTGTACCTCATGCATAAATAAAACAGTCTTTGTGGTTTGAAGTGTCAGAGAAGCCGCAGGCGCAAGTCAAATCAAGGTACATTAATACACATGCACAGAGTGATTAGAGCACGTAAAGCACACAGACTGAACAGAGCGAAGATGATGTCAAGCCATACTGACCTCTTGGTTCTAATGCATTGTCTACTTTGTCATCGACAAAAACGCGGTCGTGAACGCCTATGGTTTTCTCGCAGCCATCTACAAAAACAGAAGAAATGAAAAAGATACCGTAAGCCAGTCATGTTAGTGGTAATTCAGCAGCCCGACCCACCTGCCAATCAGAGGAAAGCACACAGAAGCAGTCACCTGCCCTTAATGTCCATTAAAGTGTGTTGCATTGAAAGGCATGGGAGTTTCTGTAACCCAATGCCTCCGACAGAATCGCACGCGTGTGGTTTGTAATAAGTGACACTTACTCGGTGGTCTCACGTACACTTTCAGCTTGAGACACGACCTTCTCCCGGTTTCTGTGATCATGGATGCTGTAAAACACAAAGAAGAGATAAGAAAAGGTGAGTACACACACAAACACCTGAGAAAGATATCGTCTTAGTCTCACACTACACACACACTATCCTATAAAGTCGCGGCTCGCGGGTGTATTTTTGTGGTCCGAAATAGGAAATTGCTCCTTTCCTGTGGAATCTAAAGGGTGTGCACACACACGCGGCCCCGCGGGGTGAAGAGAGGAGCGCCACACTGTCATTTGTGGTTTTCTGTCACTAGCAGTCTGCTGGTTTATCAGCCGATTCGGGCCCCAAGAGTTTCGAGCACATATATACCAGACTGAATTCAAAAGAGGAAAGTCAAAGCTGAAATTATAGAGCGACTTCATCTCAAGTTTATTTTTAGGCAAAGTGTTTCTTGAATGCTACATTTAAGGTCCAGTAGGAAAGAAAAATCGCACAAAGATCTAGATAGAAGCAGAATTAAATGGAGATCTGACTGAAGTATTCTACAAAGTCCCTCAGGGGAACGCAGAAGATTTGCAAGTGAACAAAATGTTTTGCAAGCGAATACAAAGTTCCTCGAAGAATGCAGACATTTTGCAAGTGAAGAGTTTCTCAGGGAATACAAAAGAATTGCGAGTGAAGAGTTTGTCTGTGGGATGCAAAAGTTTTGCAAGCAAAAACAGTTCTTTGGGAATGCAAACATTTTGCAAGGAAACAAAAAACATTTGCAAGCGAAAACAGTTTCTCTGAGAACGCAAAAATTTTGCAAGCAAAAACAATGTTTTTCAAAGGATACAATCATTTTGCAAGCAAAAACTAATTTTCCCTGAGAACGCAAAAAAAATTGCAAGTGAACACAAATGTTTTGCAAGCAAACAGTTTCTCTGAGAAACATTTTGCAAGTGAACAGTTTCTCAGGGAATGCAAAACATTTGCGAGTGAACAGTTTTTCTGTGGAACGCAAAAGTTTTGCAAGTAAAAACAGTTTCTTGGGAATGCAAACATTTTGCAAGCAAAACCAAATTTTCTCTGAGAAGTGAACACACATGTTTTGTGAGCGAACAGCTTCTCTGTGGAGCACTAAAGTCTTGCAAATGATTTCTGAGCAAATGCAAAGTTTCTTGGTGGAACGCAAAAGTTTTGCAAGCAAATGTAAAGTTTCTCAGTGGAATGCAAAAGTATTTTTCTGTTGGAAAAAAAAAAGAGAGAGATTTCAACAGCACCTCAAGAGAAATTAGCCAACATTCCAAAGATCTCAAACACCTCAAATTCTCCCAAGACCAGGGGCCGGTTGCATAAACTGTTTAGACTAGTCTTAAAAAGTTTAATCATCTATGTTTATGCAACTGGCCCCAGATGACCTGAGATATGCATCTGTCAACATTTGACTAATTAATGTCTTCTTCATAGCAGTTTTAAGACAAATGGCAACAAATCAGCTCTTTCAATGAGACATAAACGTGAAGTTTCTTAAGCCGTGAAAGAGAAAACTCTGAGGAATTCTGTGTTCATCTGAGGTTATTCTGTGAGCTTTATTAAGACGGACAGTGCAGTGCAAGTTCAACGGTTGGACTAATTAAGGCTAATTACTCTCAACATGGGATTTTATTCAGTGATCTTTGGTGGAAATGTGCTGTGGTGTGTGTGGGATGTGTAAAGTTCCTACATTACAGTCCACACTGTCTTTTAACACTTCGAAGTCGACAATCACAAGCAGTTTAACTCCATAATGTGATGCATTTCTGAATGAAACAGATGGACAATAAATGTAGGCCAGGACTTGGTTTTATCCATGAGGAATTGATTTCAGAAACAGCCGCAATAACACCATCATGAACGTAAATAGGGTCAGTTTTGCTTTCCATGTTTTAAAATTGCATCAGAACTGATGTCTCACTTAAAATGTGATCTTTGTTTTTCATGCCTTTAAATGCAAAATATTACACCGATATCTTAGAATCATTCATTCAGCACATCAATCTGCTATGAAACATCCTGAATATCTTCAAATCAGCACATATTGACAGAGTTTTGTAGTGACATCTGTATGTGTAATGCACATTTCTGAAGTGAACCGCTCTATCCTGATCAGTACTCTCTGCCGGTTGAGTTTATTAATGGAATAAAACAAACACCTGAAGCACGTCATGAATCCAAATGATAGAGTTTCACAAAGGAAGAGCCAAATAAAGCCGACAAACAGAAATAAAAGACGCTAAACTCGCTAAACTGGATTACATTACAAGCAACATGACTTACAAAAAGTACCTTTTGGACTTTTTAGACAATGTTTTTTTAACCATGGCATTCTTTGAAGAACTTTGAAATTGTACTTATATTTTTACATACTTTTATGTTACAAAAAAATTCCATTTCAAATAAATGCTGTTCTTTTGAACTTTCTATTCATCTGTGAATCATTTTGTTTCCACAAAAAATATTGTGCAGCACGACTGTCTTCAACATTGATAATAATCAGAAATGTTTCTTGAGCAGCAAATCAGCATATTATACTGATTTCTGAAGATCATGTGACACTGAAGACTGGAGGAATGATGCTGAAAATTCAGCTTTGATCACAGAAATACATTACATTTGAAAACATATTCACATAGAAAACAGCTATTTTTAATTGTAATAATATTTCACAGTTTCTACTGTTTACTGTATTTTTAAACAAATAAATGGAGCCTTGATAAGCATATGAGAGTTCTTTCAAAATTTAAAAATGTTACTGCCCCCAAACCTTTGAGCACTAACTACCAGAACAATGAACAAGTTGTAGACTGAAACAAGTTTTTCAAGTGTGCTGTAATGAAACGAACAGAGAGGCACATCTCCTGGAACTCTGCCTCCTTCACCCCGTCTGCATGCGGCTTAATAATCAAACACATTTTCCGATTGGAAATCTGGCAAGCGTGTGCTCCTGTCAAGAGTCGGCCCACCCTTTGGGCAAGTATGCTAATCAGCATTTATTTCATTTGACAAAGACAACATTCGAATGCAGAGCTATTAAATATGCAGCGCTCTCTTTTGAGCGTCGTAGCCAGCGGCAGAGCTTTCTCAATTTGTCCTCATCCATAAAAAGCCTCGACTAATAGCATCAGCAGAGATGAAGAGCATTTCTCACAACCCTCATCTGCCTCTCTGCTTTAGTGCTGCTGTCTCTCTCTTGTACATGCAAATGAAACAGAAAGTGTGTGTGTGATGAAAATATAAATACATGTATTCTGACACTATAACATATGTTGCTAAAAAGACCATTACAAAGACAGACTTAAAGGACGGACACAACATCTAGAGAGCAGAATATCACTGAGACATGAGGATGCGTGACCCTTTTGATGTGAGACAGCAGGAAACCACCTAACAACCATATAGAACACCCTAGCAACCGATTAACTGCTTTAAAACGATATGTATCATGAAAAGCGCTATACAAATAAATGTGAATTTAATTAAATTGAATTATCAACACCCTAGCAACCGCATAACCAATACCCTGGTAACCACCCAAAACACTCTAGCATCTGCAGGCAATACCCTAGCAACTGCAGCACCCTGGCAACACCTTGGAAACTACACAGAGCACCCTTGCAACCACAAAGTACACCCTACCAATCCCAAAGCAACACCCTAGCAACTGCACAGCAACACCCTGGCAACCACACAAAACCCCCTAGCAATCACATAGAAGCAACCCTTGGACCAACCTAACAACTGCAATGGAACCATAGCAAATCCCAGGCACCACTTTGCACACAAAAGCAGCTAGCCAAATCATGTAGAAAAAAAATAAAAATAAAACTTGTCAACTGCATAGCAACACCTTGGCAACAACCCATAACACCCTAGCAACCACACAAAAACCTTAGCAACTGCGTAGCAACACCTTGGCAACCACCTAGAATCCCCTAGATTATCATTGCAGTGAGTTTTTCACAACTTAAATTCATCAATGTAAAAATCTAGTTATTGAGACACTGAGTAGTTTATAATGTCCAGGACAAGTGGATTTTGTGAAGGGGCAAGTGAAATAGAATTTACTTTGCCAGACGCCAGACAAGTAACATGATTAAAACCTCAATAACCAAAACTAGGGAGCACCGGAAACTTGGTGAGAATGATTCTGCAAAACAATTTCTACTTACTATTGATATAGGTTAGTAAACATCAGATGACCAAGCGTGATGTTTACGGACTATCAGCACGATTGCAAATGTGACATGAGTCAATGATTCAGTGAGCCATTCATAAAGGCAGTAAAACATTAATCTTATAACATTATTTATGCTAGGGATGCACCGAAATTAAAATTCTTGTCCGAAGCCGAACAAAATGAAACACTGTGCTGAAGGCCGAATACCGAACACGGTTTTTGCATTTTTCACCCCATGTAGGCCTATTTTGCCATTTTCTTCAAAATTGCATTAATTAAATAGCCAAAATGTGCCTTTTACCGTTTTGTCTTGCTGTTCAAAGAAGAAATCAATTACAAAACAACAATTTAAAAAAATATTTACTTAACACTGAACATTTTTTAACATTCTAGCAGACATTATACCAACAAAGCACAATTTAACTTAAAATTAATAAATTAGTAAAATATCTTTTTTTTGCCATTTTTGAGACTTGAATCAGGGTTGTATTTTTACTGTACAAATAAAGGCAGCCTTGCTGATCAGAAGAGAATTATTTTAAAACATTAGAAAATATTACAAATCCCAATTTTAACACTATGTGTGAATGTTATAATAAATATATTAAAACAGAGCTGTTGTAATGATCATTATCATTGTTATTGTCTTACTTTTATTGTATGTTACAGAACAACAGTAAAATTACAATAATATCATTTATGAATGTTGATGGAGTTGTTGCTTTTTCTCGGCTTTTATTTTGGCAGAAACCTGCAGGAAGATCTCAGTGCTTCTTTTTATTGACAACAGCATGCATATTTATAAACGATTCTCATTACGAATTTGGGAAGATGTTTGTCGCGTGTATCACATTGTCCCTTGCCTTTAAAAAAAATTCACAGAATGTTGACTGAGCAACTGATGAGTAACAGGTTCATGGCGAAGATTTTCCTAGCGCTAGACTGAACCCTGGCGCGATTGGAGAGCTAGGGGCAGTGCTGTCAGAATACATGCAATTTGTTTGTGCATTAGAAAATATAACATTCTGCAATTTATTTACTAATCGTTTAAAGGTAATTTCGCGATTTCAATCATCATACAATAGCCTAACCACCAGCATCGGCCACCTCTTCTTCTCATCGGAGACATGTGATGCAGCACACTAAACAGTCTATGTGCATGTAATGATTTCTGCGTTTTTCTCTGATAGTTTTAAATACTTTCACGCTGCCAACATGTTTGCTGCATTAGTGCGGGCCTCTATTTGATCGCATTAGTCATTGTTCGGTACATATAATTTGGTCTTTTCGCTTATTCTCGCTATCACTTAGCTGAAATTCGCTTGACGACATTTGGTGCTCCCGAATTTATCACTTGCACTTTTACTGTGTTAAATGCATTAAGGAACTCTTATCTTCATTAAAAAGGCTGAAAGTAAAACATCTAAATGGCACTTGATGAAGATCTGTGCTTCCTTGAAAGTGGAAAGAGTAGTTGTAGTTTGTGAAACTGATTCATTGAATGGTAAACCATACAGTGTCTTATATTAACGAATGTATTGATATAAACTGTACGAAGTGACGTACATGATTGACACATGACATTTAAAGTTAGGAAATATGTCCTCATAAAGGTAAAAGTGTCCGAGAAATCAATTAAGGCCAAATATCACACATATGCGATTAAAGTTAAGACTGATAGAGCATGATGAGACTAATGGTTGAGAACCATTACATTTTATGGCAAAAAACAAAGCTTGTGAGTAAGGCAGGTCACAGTCCTCGATGTGTTTAAAAAAATGTTTAATTTCTGCCAATTCAGTTCAACCGCTCTGTATCTGGGGGAACACAATTGTTGTTAATGTGCTTTAATTTCTACAAGACACCAGAGACTTTCATCATTATGACAATTACACAAACTCACCAATGTCAAGCGCCTCCAAAAAATGTGCTGTATATAGTGAAATATTTAGCATATAATGTTGCAAAAAAAATTTAGTAGGGACACTGGAAGTGTCTCGTCCCGCTGTAAACACGTTATTTACAGATTATTTACAGATTACCCGAGTTCACGTTTATCTACAGATTCCACTTCATGCAGATCATACAGAAAACACTAGCAACCTATGCAAAACCTGGGCAACCAAACAGAACACCCTAGTAACCACATAGCAACACTGTGGTGACCACTGGAAACAAGTTATTTACTGATTCACCTGAGTGCATGCTCATCTACAGATTCAACTTCATGCAGACCATACAGAACATCCTAGAAACCGCATAGCAACACCCTAGCAACCACAGAACAACACCCCGTTGACCACCCAGAATCCCCTAGCATCTGCATAGCAACACCCTAGCAACTGCAACACACTGGCAACCATCCAGAATATCCTAGCATCTGCATACAGCAACACCCTAGCAAATGGAATACCTTGGCAACTAGATAGAACACCCTAGCAACCAAAGTAAACATGATATTTACTGATGTCATGTTCATCTGCAGATCTGCAGGCAGGACATACAGATTCCATTTTATACAGACCATACAGAACACCATAGCAACCGCATAGCAACACCCTGTCTACCACTGTAAACGTGTTATTTACTGATGCACCTGAGTTCACGTTCATCTGCAGATCTGCAGGCAGGACACACTGATTCCACTTCATACAGACCATACAGAACACCATAGCAACCGCATAGCAACACCCTGGCAACCACACAGAATACTCTAGCATCTGAATAGCAACACCCTAGCAACTGCAACACCCTGGCAACTAGAGTGAACACTCTAGAAACCGCACAGAACACCTGAGCAACTGCATAGAAGCACCCTGTCAACCACTGTAAACATTTTATGTAGTGATGCACCTGAGTTCAAGTTCATCTACAGATATGCAGGCAGGACACACTGATTCCATTTCATGCAGACCAATGCCGAACACCCTAGCAACCGCACAGCAACACTCTGGCGGCCAAACAGAAGACCCTAGCAACCGCATACCAACACCCTGGCAACCAGGGTAAACATGTTATTTACTGATGCACCTGAGTTCACGTTCATTTACAGATCAGCAGGCACACGGATCCCACGTCAATCTGAAGTGAAAACACATTAGGAGAATTCTCACAGATGCCATTAACAGACACAGTCTTCGGAAGTTCATAGCCTCTGGCGAGTGAGTGAGTGTGTGTGTGTGTGTGATGATCTGCTCACAGACGCTCTTTGGCAGTGTCTTTCAGTAAGTCTAAGATGCTGTCTGGCAGGCGGGCAGGTCCAGGCCGTGTGCCACCAAATGTTACAGTCACACACACAGGAAGAGGAAAACAGCGGGACGTCGGGAAGTGTTGTGACCCAGAGGACGCAGAAGGGAATCAGACGAAACAAAACAAAGAGAAGGAAAAGGTTCCATTCATCAAAGGCATGATAATGGCTGACGTGCTCGTTCACACCGCGGGAGAAGCGATGAAACGCCAGGAGTCTTCATGAACGTGATATATGTGTTGGCCCTGTCTACAGCTCATGCACAGAAATATAATATACTCAGTTTGTCTGTCATTAAACTGATCTACATCACCGCACTCATGTAAATGGCTCATTGTTACCATGACAACCAGGGTCAGGCAAAATACAGAGTTTAAGAATGGGCTTCCTTTGTGTGAGTTTAAATTGAACTGGCCACAACATGCTGGATGCTGAATTGGAATGAAAGGAAGAGGAATTTACAGAATTGCACATTTGGATTCATTTCTTATTCATTTGAAATAATATTACAAACCCCAACAAAAACAAAAAAAAAAAATTACACATATATATGATATATATAGATATATAGTGTTGTCTGGCAGTCACGTTAGTTCAATGCTCGCATCATGACTCTACAGCTGCATCCCATCAACCTATGGGACTAACTGATTTACACTATCTAAGAGTATCATATCATAAGGGTCATTCTGCAGCTAGTCGTATCAGCAAGTCTTTCAGCATCGTGCTCAATAGCTAATTACTCCTCAATCAAAAGCCACTCCTCCGCTGTCAGTCAAGGATTCAACCTTTGATTCTCCTTTTGAATCAGACCTAATCTAAAATGTGTAATCTAACATTATTGAACTTTTAACGATATATGCCAACTACTTTATGTGGTTCTGGTTCGTGTACCTGGGTGGCGTTAGCGCGGCTGTCCCGCTCTCATCAGCTAGGCCTGCATGGATGGCAGGGAGTCTTGCCAGAACGGAACCATACCTCCAAATCCAAACCGGTTGCTAATTGTCAATATCTTGACGAAGTGGTCATGACTAAAGAAAAATATATATATGTGTGTGCTGATACGGGTCCCGCTCTGATCTGCCTAAACCTGATACACCTCACCCGCTTTGTAGGACTAAACCATTATTTGCATAATTAGATTACAAACAAATAAAAAACATCTTGACCTAGATTAAAAATAATTATTACGATCTTTAATACTTTTATATTTTCTGTCAATTTTTTGTTACTTTCAATAAAAGTGTGGTTATATTATTGGCTTGTGTTTTTTAAATTCAGTATCATTTCACATTATTGAGTGGCGTTTGTTTAAATATTATTAAAAGTCTTACACAAATGCACTTTTATATTATTATAAATAATAAAAATAATTCTTCCAAAAGCAATTTTCGGTTTTTCGGCCAGCGTTGCATCCAGAATAAGTTTGTTTCCATTTCGGCCCCCCCCCCCAGAATTTAAAATTTCAGTGTGCCTTCTGGCTATATATTTATATATATACAGTGGGTACGGAAAAGTATTCAGACCCCCTTAAATTTTCACTCTTTGTTATATTGCTGCCATTTGCTAAATCATTTAAGTTAATTTTTTTTTCATCATTAATGTACACACAGAACCCCATACTGACAGAAAAACACAGAAATGTTGACATTTTTGCAGATTTATTAAAAACAAAACGATTTTTTTTTAACGTTAATTTGTCCATTTCTTCTGATCATCTTTGAGATGGTTCTACACTTTCATTTGAGTCCATTTGTGTTTGATTATACTGATTGGACTTGATTAGGCAAACCACACACCTGTCTATAAAAGACCTTACAGCTCACAGTGCATGTAAGAGAAAATGAGAATCATGAGGTAAAAGGAACTACCTGAAGAGCTCAGAGACAGAATTGTAGCAAGGCACAGATCTGGCCAAGGTTACAAAAAAAATTCTGCTTTTTTTGCATTACGGTTCCAAAGAGAACAGTGGCCTATAATCTTAAATGAGGTTTAGGGGACGACCAGAACCCCTTACTAGAGCTGGCAGTCCGGCCAAAACGAGCTACGGGGGGGGAGCGCGAAGTATAGAGCCTTGGTCGAGAATTTTTTTGGTAAAGAAGAACTTAAAGATCACTGTGGCTGAGCTCCAGATATGCAGTCGGGAGATGGGAGAAAGTTTTAGAAAGTCAACCATCACTGCAGCCCTACACCAGTCGGGGCTTTATGGCAGAGTACGGAAGCCTCTCCTCAGTGCAAGACACATGAAAAAACACCTGAAGGAATCCAAGATGGTGAGAAATAAGATTCTTTAGTCTGATGAGACCAAGATAGAACTTTATGGCCTTAATTCTAACCCCCCGCGGTATTCCCCCCTTTATGTGTGGAGAAAACCAGGCACTGCTGTTCACCTGTCCAATACAGTCCCAACAGTTAATCATGGTGGTGGCAGCATCATGCTGTGGGGTGTTTTTCAGCTGCAGGGACCCAGGACGATATGGTGTTGCAACCCCCGACGGCCTGGAACCGGTCCGGGAAGGTGCCGAATAATGCGGTCAAGTAACCCCCAGGGGGAAATATCCGGACGAAAAAAACCTCTCCAGAGTTGCTCAGGGTACTCGGATCTGGGGCCGAAGGTTTACTTCGCAACAAGACAATGACCCTAAGCACCAGTAAAACACGAAAGGAGTGGCTTCACAACACTCTCGCTGAATGTTCTTGAATGTTGGCCCAGCAGAAGGAGCCCCCCTGACCCTTAAACCCCAATTTTTGTTAGGCATCTTTTGGCGAGAGACAAAACTTTTTTTTTTAAAAATGGCTGCCCCTCAACCAACGTTTCCATCCACCTTTGACAGAACGGATTCTGAGCATCGCAAGGAGGTAAGGGCAGCCCAGCGATCCCCAAATCCAAATACATGTTGGGGTGTTGAAAAAATGTTGCATCTTTCCCAAAAGCACTCTATGGCTGATTAGATCAAAGGGGCTCTTTACTACCATACTGAGCAAAGGGTTCTGAATATGAGGACATGGGAGATTTCAGTTTTCTTTTTTATTTTATAATAAATCCGAACAAAAAATGTCAACATCTGTGTTTTCTTCCGGTCCATATGGTCCCGCCCGTTTTTCCGCTGCCCATCGTCCGCGTGTTACATTAATTGAGAAAGACAAATTGGGAAAAAAAAAAAAAAAAAGACGGAAAAAAAAAAAAAAAATAAACTAAACTTAAATGATTTAGCAAATGGCTGCAATATAACAAAGAGTTAAAAATTTAAAGGGGTCTGAATAATTTCCGTACCCACTGTAAATTACATTTTAACATGTATATACCAACCATTCAAACTAAATTTGGGAGTTGTCTTTTCTGCCGTACCAAGGCTGACTTTATTTTTATCAAAATTAAAGCAAAAAAAAAGTATATTGTCAAATATTATAAGTCTATATAAACAATATATATTTCTCTTATATAAATTCCAATAAACTTAACTTACAACAGTTTGTTTTTGTGTAAGTCAGTACTGCAATTGCACGCCAGCGACACCCTTACATTTTTTCTTTGTCTGCATCCTGTTTCGTATTCAAATTCAGGAATTTAAAAGTAATTCCCAGTGTAATTCTGAATGGCACCAACCCTGATAGCGACTACATCTCTTACAGCATCTATCAAACCTGCAGCAGTCGCTAGACAGTCGCCAGAAAGAGTTAACCTGTGATTTGTGACCTCCGATCACCACGCATCGGTGAGTCATATTAACCCCCTCCACTCCTACGCGCCGTTTACTGCGACTCCACTCCAAACCACATCCAGATTTTCCCTTCCACGTGCCCGTAAGACAAAAAAAAAAAATGTGATTATTCTACTCTCTCCCTATTAAACAATTTGCGTTAATCCCGACCCCTTTGTAAGATTGGCCTTTGGCTTTTACCCCCTTTTTTGAGAGTTAAAATCCATCCTCTAACCATTCATTATTTTTTTATTATTTTTTTACCCCCCGTCCAGTAGAAAAAAATAAATAAAAAAGATGCCCATCCAAAGCCATCATTATATTTGAGGTGGGGGCGGGGGTCAGCAGTGTTTTTCTGCCTTTGACCTAAGAGACACGCTCACATGGCTCATACTGTATTCAGCTCAATAGGCTGCAGATGTGCAACGATACACGTTAATAGGCCAGTTGTGTCGATGCATTTTCCCGAAATTTTTTCCTAAAACGCAGTGCAGAAAGGAAAAACAGTGTTTCTTCCTGCAAGATAACAGCAGATCAGACATCCTGTACATGGACACGTCAATGGACTGTTAGACGAGAGAGCTGACAGGACAAGAACAGAGAGATGATGAATACGAGCTGCTGTTGATTTTGGGAATCCTCAAGTCGAGTACTGTGACCATTAACCGCGTCAAAAAGTTGGCATAAAGGGCAAGCAGGTACACACGGAGGAGCAACGTTCACCGCTGCCAGCACTGCTGAAAGAACATGTCAGGCGTTTTCATCTCACAAACAGCAATTTGTCATTTTAATCCTCATTATACGACCACATTTGCAATAAGCTCTATACTACGGTGTCATGTGATCACACTACAAATCTCTGACTAATGAAAATTACAGGCACATTTGTAAAACAACACATTGCTGCTGAACGCTGACCCACACGAGCAGTGCCAGGTTTTGGGGTATTGTAACGAAAGTAATAATACCTTCGGTACAGTACTTGTAAAGGGGTGTTGAACAACCAAAATGAAAACATTAGGCGCGTTGTTTCCTCACCCCGTGCATCTAGGTTCGGTATTGACCTTGCGTTCAGTCACACTGAATCCCAGTCGGAGGTATATGAAAATATCGAGTTCAAATTTAATGTTGTCCGCCCCCCACACTCAGCGTGAGTGTCTGCATGGCTTCTGTCCAAAAGACGTGAAATAAAAAGCAACTTTCCATAAAAAAAAGTATGGCCACACGGTCGGGGGTGGGGGGGTTTTCTGGTTTGGCTTTGGGAACAAAACTTTTTTCCCCCCGGTCTTACTGTAGCGAATCCCAATCGATGCGTTTTTTTTGTAAGAAGAGAAATCCATATTCAAACGTAATGAATGATCATACGTTTTTAGCTAGATCAAGCTAGTTCAATGCTGAGGTCGAATTAATTAGCAATGCAGTACAACACCCTGGCGCACCCAGAAAACCCTAGCAATCAATGAACACTGACAACAAATTACAGAACACCCTAGCAACACATACTAGTAGCATAGGCACACCCTGACAGCATACATAACACCTAAGCAAAACGGCATCAGCAACACCCTGTTATTAACCATACAAAAACACCTTTCAGCAATCACCTGCACACCCTGGCAACCCCACAGAAAACCTAGCAAACACAACATTAAACAATTTAGCCTGGCAACCCACCCCCCCCCAAAACTATCATTATCCTAGCAACTGCAAGCAACCAACCCTGAGGGCACTAGACAAGACAGACTACACCCAAAGCAAAGCACCAGTAGCAAACCACCTTGCAAATGCATCCCCAGTGAACATCCTGGAGGCCACACACAGAACCACACCTGTAGTAATAGTTATACATCGTAGTGTAACACCCTGGACGACCACACAAGAACAACTAGTTAATCACATAGCAAACACCTATCTAGCATAACAAACAACCTGGAAACCCACACGGAAATAGTTCTCACCTAGCACTCAATACAGTAGTACAACCTTGGGACCCACAGCAGAAAAACACTAGCAATAACATAGTAACACCCCCTGGGACCACACAGAACACCTAGCAATCACACCCTAGCAACAACTTAGCAACTGCATAAAAATCCCCCATTGGCAACCACACGGACACCCTAGCAATAACTATTGTACCGTAGACGAAAGAAACACTCCCCTGCGACCTACCCCAAAAAGTCAGAACAACTCCCCCTCCCCACTAGCAATACACATACAGTAGAAACACCCTGTTGGCGGAACCACACGAAACACCATAGTAATCACCGACAGTAGAAACACCTGGGACCACACAGCCCAGAAACACTCTGTAACACCTAGCTAGCAACACTTAGCAAACCGTCATAACAACAACTGCCGGCAACCACGGTTTTGAGGGTAATAAAAAATCAGTTAAGACAACCACTAAAAAAATCCGACAGCAGACCTTTTTTCAGCTGATTGTCTTATTAGCACCCGAGAGACTGTGACAGTCTCATCGATAATTGGCTTAATCAGTTGTGAAACCGGCTCACCCGCCAATAAAATACACCAGCGGCCCGATAACATTTCTGCCCCCCCTGAGCGGCACCTTTACAATCTGCATGTCTCTTCAAACATGATTCAGAGAAATGTCACTGATACCAAACAGCCAGTGGCCGTACTTCACATAATGATCTTCGATTTCTAACTTCACTACAAACAACAACCATGTGAAAACACGACATTCAAGAGTCGCAAAACTGAGTGGGCTGTGATATCACCACTTAATTACCGCACAAACATACAAGACACATAACAAAACATAAAGATGGGTATATAACTAATTAGATTATTGACCTAGTTTTCCCCTTTCTGTTATTGCATGGACAAATCAGATTTTTTAGCATTCATTTTCTCTTCAATTTGAATAATACTAAGTTGGGTCACAACCTGGTTTTCAGAGGATAAAGGAATTGACATTGTTATTGAACTAAATTTAATCAACCCTGAAACGATTGAGCCCCCCCCATGAAGAATGAAGCATTTGCTTTATTATATTTAATATTTATTGAATTTCCTGCAACCATTAAACACTTGGGATTTTCCTGTTTATATATGAAAACACTACCCCCAACTCTGTGTTGTATGAAGACAATCTAAATAATTGTATTAAATAATGAAATAATAAATAAAATGGAATTTAAATAAATAACAAAAAAAAATTAATACCTTAAAATAAACGCCCCCACTTGGACCAACTTATTTAGGACCCCACCCCTCCTTGAGATTGTATTTTTCACTCTCCCCTACAAAAAGAAAATTAAAAAAAATCAACTTGCAGGTTCATAATGTGTACCCCATTTGTGTAACTGATGGACTGTTAGAGTTATTGCGCGTTAGAATGGCACAAGATAAATAGAACTTATCTATGACTTGGTCCAAAACCCATTTTAAAAAGTCCGGCATTTTATTTTAAAAATCATCTTGCACCCGCCCACTGCCCGACACAAACCACATTAACCAATAACTTCTTTTCCAATAATTAAGTTAATATTAATAATTGATGGATTTAAAAAAAAAAAAAAAAAATTAAATAAAAACCCTAAAACATGTAATAAATAAAAAGTTAATAAAACAATCTAACCAAAATAAAATAATTAAGTAAGTAATTATTAAGGATACTAGAATCATATCCTTAAAAAGTAGAATCACTAATTAAATAACAATGATCATTTTGAAAATCCTTTAAATATCATTTTTATACTATTTATGGCAACTTTCTTTTAATATTTTTGTCAATATTTTCCCTTCATCCCTCTTAACTAAGTATAATCAGTTCCTTATTTCGCTCCCTTACAAAAAATTATTTTTAATTTTTTTCTCGAATCGCCCTCTGCTCAATGGAGAAAGACCTCCCAGAAAGATTCGTCTCCGGTGAGATGATGTAGTTACGCCATCTAACCTCTAGGTATGTGTTTTCGTCCCTGACCCTAAAGGTCAAGGTCACCGTCAGCTGATATGACCAATTAAGCTCCTACAGAGGTTTGCGCGGGAAAAGGAGCCATTTTTTCTTTCTCCCATTCACGCCTTTCTTTCTCCATAACATATTAAGAAAGGCGCATGAGGTGTGGACATAGCACCGAATATAAAAACACGATTAAAAAGGAGACAGTGTTCATATAGTCGAAAGAAGCTTGATGGTGAACGGACAGGCGGTTTAAATTGAGCATGGTATTAATATTCCTGCAGAGCAATTCGCTGACTGTTCCTGCCTTACCTGGACCCCTAAGGCTATATATTACTACAGATGAGTAATCACATTTATGCGGACTCGTCGCTGTGTGCGAGATGGATTCCCCCTCCTAGTGCATTGTAATTAATTTTGGCAGTATACACCTAAAATAGTGGGGCCTCCCCCCCTCCTCTCCGCTTTTTCTGTCTTTTTGTTGTTTGATTTAGTTCAACATGATTGTGAGATGTTATACATACTACTTATGATGTGCGTAGCGAGACAGAAGCTGCCCGATCTATTCTGGCCGGAGCTGAGCGACCCGATACACTTTTCTCAGCATCTTGGAGACGGGCTCAAACGTATTGCGCACAGATGTTGGCTTCTGGCTTTCGCGATCTTTGTCGTGTGTTGGGACTCATGAGAAAATGCGGCGGCACCCTAGGTGGTTGTTTTCTGACTTTTACCCGTTCCCCCCCCTTTTTTTTTCTCTTACCTAGCTTTTTTTAATCCCCCCATGTCCCTAGGGTTTTTAGGTGTCCAGCAAAATTTATAAGGTTCCGTTCCGTAACCGTTTATAAGAAGGTCCCCTTTGTTTTACTCCGACATTTGTTATTTCTTGCAGGCATACTAATGAGTGTTGCACTGGATTTTCACTCACCTTTTCTGAACGGTTGTCCTGATGCGTGAAAAAACCATAACAATTGCCTATTTTCGTGCACAAGAATATGTCATATTGTATTCTGCTGCCCTCCGGGGCATTTTAATGCTTCGTCTCATCGATCGATTTTGGGGGTTCTTTTTGTTTTTGTGCACCGTTCCAACTTCCAGCGCCCATTGATGCGCACATACTGTTTCATCGCTTTTGCCCGTTTGTTGGGGCTTTCATCTGTTTGCCCCGCTTTGTTCGGCTCGTGTGTGTCACTTTGTCGTTGCCGCCCCTGCGTCTTCGCCTTTTTGTCAGGTTCCCCCAATCCATTGCTTTTCGTAACGGTTGTTTTCTTTATTCATTTATCGGCTTTTCCTGCCCGCTCATTGTGTTCTCCCCGTCGGGGGTGTTTCCCTCTTTGTTTTTGCACCCCTTCTGTGTTATCCCCAGCTCCGTTACGGGCCTTCCGTTTTTTTGTTTCTTTCTTGCATCATTGTTTCTCTTAGGGGGGGTCCCTAATGCCTCCCGTAACGGTTTTGTTTTGTTTGTCCTCGTTGCGCCCACCCTCTTTCACCTTCGTCCAGAGCACTCGTCTTTGTTTTGTTTCTTTTATTTTTGGTTTTTTCAATTAATGCCTTCCCCCCCCTCGTTAGTGCTTCCGGCCTCCCCCCAACACGCGCCTCGGATAACCCCCGTACACCCTACCTACTCCCCGTTGCTCTCTCCATACTTTGTTTTTTTACACCGCTACTAACGGCCAAGCCACTCTACCCGCCCCCAGACCCCTCGGCTTTTCACCCTGCCCACGTTTCACACCACCCACGCCTTGTCTGCCCTTAGGGTCAACTCTCCCCTCCTTGCGGACAGGACCCCAATGCTCCTATACCACCCCCACTACGATGTTGTAGCTTTTCTCACCCCCACCAATCACCCACAACATGTCCCCGGTGTCCCATTCCCCCACAAACCCCCAGAACATAAAACACACACCAAACACCCCACCCAACCAGTGGCTCTATTATTCTATAGATTATAATAAACAGTTTTAAAAACTTTAAATATAGTTTTTAATACGTTTTAATAAAATCATAAGTCTTTGTTTTATGTTAAAAGTTGACTGTTCTTTACCATGGTTTATTGATTTTTTTATGAGTGATTTTTGGAGAATACATTGAACCCAATCGACCCAGAAGAATTATGAACATATGCAAAGGGTTTTAACCATAAGTATGTTTTTACTTCTGCGACAGTTGCTATTGTAGCAGTTAAAATATATAAACCAAACTCGATTTAATTTAAAATGTAGAAAAAAAAAAAAAAAACGATATATATATATATATATATAAAAGTGTATATTATTTAGTTATCATTTTTTTAGTTATAAAATTACAATTATTTTATATTCGTGTTTTGGGTAATTAATGATAAAAGGTTTACTGTTTTTTCTACCAGATTTTTCTTCGAGTGGGAATTTGGAGAATTACACCATAATGATAGAAATACAATGTAATGCAAGCGGTTTAACACGATTATCCGTTCTCCAAATGACCCGCAGACATCATAATTGACAACAGAAATTGTATGCGCACACTTTCAAACAGAGTGTGAGCATGATCACTGATCCTAAACAACAAAGATGTCTCCAATATCAAGAAAAAAAACCCAGTTATTCGATGACTCAGAAAACCCACTGGAAAACACAATACTTTCCAGCAAAACTTCCTTCGCCAAGATGATATTCTTTTCCAGATGCAACAGAGTTCAGGACAGGGTGCCTGGATTTAAACCAGCTATGTCTTCGGTTTGAATCCTCACTCATACTCACAGATGTAGTAATACTCTCGGCCCGGCCGGAACTCGAAGCCCAGCTGAGAAGGGGTGAAGGCGGGAAACTTCTATGGAGAATTGAGCGGGCCGTTGGCGCTGAGCGCGTGCGGCCGGTTGCAATCCCAGCCGCCTTGAGAGCCTTTGGCAGTGTGGCGCAGCTGTCTGTTAGTAGCGTCGTAGTTTGACCCTGTTAGAGCCATAGCGCTCCTCTCTCCTCAGGGGACCCGAGTCCTCGCCCGTAGTGGGACAGTAGACGTCCAGGTCTCCAGGTAGTCGTTATACAGACGTCGATGTACTGTGATTGTTGTGTGTGATAGTCTCCACGGTGAAACCTGCAGGACACAGAGAGCCAGATGCATCAGAAAACAATCCTACGCTTCTCCCACCGAGTGCTTCATGCATCCGCAAGAGAAATATGTGATGCAAATATCTGCTTTGAAATGAAAGCTCTCCTAAGTTAAAACGATCTTCTAGTAAATGAGATGATGCCCATATTTTAGTATCATTGATATACTATTTCAGTTTTTGTTAATATTTTGAATTAGATTTGATTTTTCTGTGTTTACTTTCATTTTAAAGATTTAGTAACATTACTGTGTTTTTGTCGTTATTATTATTTTAAATACATTTATATGGTTTTTATTCAATTTAATTTATTGGTTTTAGTTGTGACACTTTAAAGTAAGGTTCCATTTGTCACCAATAGTTAATTATATTAGTTAAAATTAACTAACACAAAAAACAAAAAATTTTAAAGCATTAGAATCTTAGTTAATCTGAATTTCAACATTTACTTATAGATTATTAAAATCAAAAGTTCTATCTATTCATATTTATATTATGAATATGAACTAACAACAAACAGTTGTAGTTTCATTTACTAATGTTAATGAAGATTAATAAATATTTTAACTTATATGTTGGTTAGTTACTAACATCAACTAATGGTAAAGTAATGTTGACTTAGGTTTTAGTTCATTTAGTTAGCGAGTGTCAGTACTCGAGTTATCTAAACGAAAATGAAAAATGGCGACAATGTGCCTTGATAACTATGAAATTAAAACACAGGTTTAAAGATATTTTTCAAAATTTTATATTCTTTTAGTTTAGTTTTATAAGATTTCTTTTTAAATATGTTTATATTATTCTAGTTTTCGTTTTACTTTTTATTTGTATTATATTATATATATATCTATATATAGATAGATATATTTTTTTTTATGGTTAAAGATTTGAAAAATATTTTGATATTTTTTTGTATTTTATGTTAGTCTAACACTAATTAATGGAATAATTAATGTATTACTTGTAAAGTGTTACCAGTTTAGTTTTATTTAGTTTTAGTTATTTTACTTCAAGTTAAACTAAATGAAAATTAGAAATGTTGCCTTGATAACTAGCTGAAATTGAAATAATTTTAAAGACTTTTATATTTTATTTGATTTAAAGTTTAGTTTTATAAGACTTTAAATATGTTTATATTTATTTATATTTATTTTTACAGTTCTTTATATTTTATATAATATATATATATATATTTTAGGTTTAAAGATTTTGTTGAAAAATATTTTATATTTTTTCTATTTTTATGTTAGCTTACTAACAATAATAATGGAACTAAATTAATGTTACTTATTGTAAGTGTTCCCATTTTAGTTTATTTGTTTTAGCGATGAGTACTTCAAGGTTAAACTAAATGAAACTTAGGAAATGTCTGCTTGATAACTAGCGAAATATTTATATTATTACATGTAAAAATAAAATCTATACTAATATATATATATATTTTTTTTTTTTATTTTTATAAGGTTGTAAAAAATATTTTATAACTTTGATATTTATTTATTTTTTAGTTTAAGTCTGTTATGTAAATAAAAAAAACTTTTTTACTATTTATAAAAAAAAGTATATATATATTTTTTAATATAGTTGTAGTTTAGTAATAATAATAAACACCTCCGGTGTCAAGATTAGATGCATTTTACTGAGGTTAGTGCTGGTTTGCGTTTTGAAAACTCCAACGTGCGACACAAGAAATGATCTTATTAATCACAAAACAGACTAACAAGTCCAAATGCGAGCGAGCCTGATGTGTTTACATGCGAATCTGCTCTCATCTCACCGATGAAATGCATAACCTGCCCATATTTGGTTCTCAAAACATTGCAAAGTAAGTGAAAACGAACAGCGGTAAGCGTTAAAGAGAATGACCTCCGACTGACTCTAAACCAACGCTTGTCAAAGCGACAGTATTTCTCTCTTTGGGTCGCTGACCCTCACCTGTAAATACTCTCCACATCGTCTTCTAAACTTTGAACGAATGACTAAACAACCTCGTTCCTGCCGCTAAACACATTTTTCAGGCGGGTCAAAGTTTTAAGTGAGAATCAGTTAGAGAAATGGCCTGACAGAAGCTTTTAATTGAAATTCTCCATCCTTGAACGTATTTTTGTTAGCTTGGGGAATTACTTTTATTGCTGCTGAAAGATCATTAAACTTAAGCGTATTCTAGTTTAAATGCACGATATAAATACCATAGTAAACAAGTATGGTAAATGTTACTACTAAACATTTGAGAAAACAGATTTATCTGCGTTTCCGCAGAAATACAGACAGATTGTTGAAAATGAATATCACGTTTCTCTGGATGAGAGAGAATAGAGTTGCAGTATTTCTTTTGAAACCCCAGCATCCTGAATATTATTCACATGAGGAATGTCCCTGTAAAGTCTAGCGAGGTTTTTATTTGTTACTGATATCTGTTCGTCGTCTGCACATGAATTCCCTGATTTCCAGGAACCTCTTGGCAGTCGTGGGACTTTGCACAATCTATTTTAACTTCAATTCTATTGGTGTCCTTCAAAAGAAATAGTCACACACAGACATGTACTCAGTTGTGTGCGCAGCACGACCTAATTGAGCAAAAATAATTTCAGCAAGCTTGAAGCACATTTACAGTAATGCACTTACAGTGGAAGTCTATGGGCAAGACATTCAGCAGGGTTTAAAGCAGAACTGTGCCGTTTGTGTTTTAAAGCACATGTTAAATCTTGAAAATGAGCTATAAAGTGTCTAATTATTTTTTTCCCACATCAGTCTAAATAACAACAATAATATAACTACTACTATTAATAATAACGTTACACAATAAATACATATTTAATAAAATATGTATATATTGTATAGTATGTATGTACACACACACATTATTATTAATTATTGATAAGCTGTAAAATCTCTAATTTGGCTACTTTTCAAGGTGATTTATCCACATCAGACTAAATACTAATCAACAACAAAAACACCAATATTAATACAAATGTTTAAAATATATATATTAATAAAAACTATTATATTACTACACACACAACACACACCAGCATATATATTGCAAATTTAGGATTAATATTAATGAACTGTAAAGTCTAAACAACAACAACAATAAAAACATAAACTAGAAATTCAATAATAATAACACAAATAACTTATTTAATTTAAAAACAAATTGTATATACTGTATATATATATAGATTATATTATGTTTAAGATTTAATATATTGCAAAATATATTAGTATTATTATTTACTACGTAGGTTACATATCATTTAATAAAATTGATGATTATATATATATTAATACATTTTAAATATATAAACTAATAAATAACCTAGGTAACATATATGAGTAAAACTATATTATTAGTATTTATAATGTGAAGATGTGGTTAATGTGTAAGTCTTATGCTTTTACTTTCTAAACAGTGTTTATCTGACTTCCACTGTAAGTGCATTACTGTAAATGCAATTTTCGTTTGTTTTTACAAAGTGGAAATGATTTTCTGTGTTAATGGACCGGATGTCACAGACGCCGGATCTCGTACCGATCCTGGAAAGTTCCTTTAATACATTCATCCGGGTGATTCTTCTCTACAGAGTTCTGCCACTCCTGCAGGAAAAGTCCTCCGTGCTCCGGTCCGGCGAAAGGGAGTAATTAAAAACTGGGAATGGATGGCAGGCTAATTGTCAAATTATGATAATTACAGGTCTTTGTTATGCTACAGCTGTCTGGGAGAGAAGCTGAGGTCAAAACGGCCTGCGCTCTGTAATCAGAGGAGGATCGGCCAACTTTAAAACATTTATTACACACTGATTATAAACCCCGAGGAGCTCGCGACGCTTTCTGTCTTTGACTCTGAACTGCTCGTGTTTGGGACTGAGGTGGCCTTCCATACGGCCTCCTGATCGGTCTATTTCCGTGACAATTACACAGCGATGAAGAGCTGTCTGACGGCACAATGATTACGCTGCTCGACCGCCCGACAGAGAGAGAGAGAAACGATTCACTGTGATAAGACCTGCAGGTGTGATTGCCCACCGCGCTTCACAGCTTTCTGAGAAAACACACGCACGCACACACACACTCTCACACACACACACGTTTCGAGTTCTGAATGGAGACACAACATAGACTTCCATTGTTTATATATATATATATATGTATAACCTAACCAGTCAAAAGTTTTTGAACAGTAAGATTTTTTATGTTTTTTTAAAGAAGTCTCTTCTGCTCACCAAGCCTGCTTTTATTTGATCAGAAATACAGCAAAAGCAGTAATATTGTGGAATATTTTTACTATTTAAAATAACTGTTTTCTATTTGAACATATTTTAAAAAGTAATTTATTTCTGTGATCAAAGAGCTGAATTTCAGTGTACTGATCCTTCAGAATCATTCTAATATTCTGATTTGCTTCTCAAAAAAACATTTATTATTATTATAAATATTGAAAACAGTTGAGTACATTTTTTTCAGGATTCTTTGATGAATAGAAAGATCCAAAGATCCGCATTTATCTGAAATAAAAATCTTTAGTAACATTATACACTCTACCATTCAAAAGCTCGGAGTAAGTATAATTTTTGGATGGAATTATATAAATTAATATTTTTTTATTTAGCAAGGATGCATTAAAATGATCAAAAAATGACAGTAAAGACATTTATAATGGTACAAAAAAATTATATTTCAAACAAATGCTGTTCTTTCTGAACTTTCTGTTCATCAAAAAAATGTTTTCAACATAATAATAATAATAAAAAATGTTTTTGAGCAGCAAAGCAGCATATTATACTGATTTCTGAAGATCATGTGACACTGAAGACTGGAGTAATGATGCTGAAAATACAGCTTTGAAATCACAGGAATTCTAATAGAAAGCAGGTATTTTAAATAGTAAAAATATTTCACAATATTACTGCTTTTGCTGTATTTCTGATCAAATAAACGCAACCTTGGTGAGCAGAAGAGAATTCTTCAAAAAAAAATAAAAAATTAAAATCTTACTGTTCGAAAGCTTTTGACTGGTAGTGTATCTACAGTTTGCATTATACTGGAGAGTGAACGCATGTCCAGGATGAGGATGCAATACATTCTGTCACTTTTCTGCACACCATATGTTCAGTACGTCTGTATCCACACATCTCCACACCGTCTGCTGTTCTTAAACACAGCGTCATTCTACTTTACATCCTCACTGGAGCTGACAGCTGCACTTACTTCTCACTGTTCACTGTGCAGAGCTCCCATAAACATGCCTCGCTGTACTGTATTTACAGTGACGCTGTCATCAGCATAAACAAAGTACAACAAATACTAGTATGATGCATAAACAACTTGACCCTCTATCACTAGCACTCTCTATTCTATTAATATTCTACTTGTTTTCTTTAGTTTATTAAAATCATCTGTTAAGGGTGATTTCCGATGACACCTCTGCTTACTGCACTTGTTAACTGCGTCTTGCAATCTGTTGTTGAAAGTAAAAAGAATTGCCTTGTTTACAACCCTGTTTCAGTCTCTTTCAATATAAAAAGTCTTTACTGCGGACTCACTCAGAAAAACAGTCTCTTGTCGCCATCTAAAGGTGGAACAATGTAACTAAACAGGCCGCTTCTCAATATCAGATACTACTATTAATTATATAAAATATGATTTATTGAATAATCATATTTAATAAACAACAACAGCCATCATGAAAGTTGCTAAGCAATTCAGTCAAAAGTACAAAGGCAGCGCTCTGATATACAGCATTAAATTTAAAGTTATGAGACTTTGCCTTCAGCCAAAACTGTTTGCTCTGATACAAAAAATAGATTAATGAGAACAACGACTGTCCGTTAGATTTACCCAAAACTAATTATATCTCATGTTTAACCATTATAGAGACATCAGAGCCAGCAGCAAATTCCAGAAGATCTGGCCGAGGTGAGGCTGCTCTCGGCGGGTTCATGAACGGCCGCTGACGCCCTGGAGCTCACTTCTCCCAAAACATCGAAGCACATTTTCAAATGGACATCTAAACAAGTACATTTTCACCTAAAAAACTCTTAAAACCACATTCCGTGACACAAAACAGTATTATTTATAAAATTATAGTGGATTTGGGTGTTGAACTTACAAGCCACTGTGATTATGATCACAAATTATGCTCCTAATATTTTATTGAATCATCATCAATCCACACTACATGTGTTCTCAGCCCGTTCCCAGAGGACCGCAAGAGCGAGCAGGAATTCGGAAGTCCAGCATGAGCCCTTTTCCCGTGTAAAGCGGCGGGATGCATGACAGAAGTCTTTCTATCAGATCTCCACCTGCTGCTGTTCCAGCAGCCCTGCTAAATACCAGCAACAGCTGCCTTCAATAAATCCTGACGCTGCTGCAGCGCAGGTAATATCTGTAACTGAAGAGGCCTGATTGTAAGTCACTCTGCAGTCAAGCGGGACGGTATTTAGGAGGTTAGGTATGTGGCGCTCACCCAGCGCGCGTCTAGAGTTCTCATGCGAGCCGAGATGGAAACAGCAGCCGTATTTCCATCACTGCGAGAATGCGAAGGGAATTTGTGCTGATGGTTTGATGGGCTGCTGGTTGGACCATATCACCTGCTTCTGGCTAAAAACCCCAGTTAACACATGCTGGACACATGTTTGACTTCCTCTGTCTGGTTCTGCAAACAGCCTCGCCAAAACCACGAGGAGATTCTGCTTTAGAAAGACGCGCATGAATCTGAAGTGCCTGAGATCCCACAAGAAACAGGAGAGGAGAAAATCAAACAGAGCAAACAGAAAATGGGCATGAATCCCATATTTCACAATATCCCTGTAATGTGTCTCAAATTCTCTCTCTATTTATATATGTATTTATGGAGAGAGAGAAAGAATGAATTTGAGACTCATTACTCCTAATTGATAATATATAATACAGTATATATATATAGAGATATAGAACATATTACTAATATATTTCTTTTATTTTCTAGTATATATCTATCATCTATTAGGGCTATCAAATCGATTAATCACATCCAAAAAAAAAGTTACACATATAATAATATATGTGTGTCCTGTGTATATTTATTATATAAATATATTTAAGAATATGTACATGTGTATAAATGCATAATTATATATGATTTATTTAATTTTATTTTTATTGTATCATTGGGGATGTGTTTTATTCTTTTAACATTTTTATGTTGTCTGTATATGTTTCTGTGAAGTTATGTTTTACTGTCCAGCACTTTGGTCAGCAGTGGCTGTTTTAAATGTGCTCTAGAAATAAAATTGCCTTGCCTTGCTTATATATATGTTTTATTTATATATCAATTTTAGATTATATACAATTCTGCCAATGCTAATCATTATATATGCACAATGCACAAATAAGATATATTTTCTGGTTATTTTGCATTTATAATTGAATTTATGTTTAAAAATGTCTTTTTTTTTTTTAAAAAGAGGTTAGGATTAATGTGTTTACTTTTAAAAAGTAACAGTATGTCCTAAAACAGTTCGAGGCACCAAGAGCATCTTACTAAATATGCTGAAGTATGTACTTTCCCATCACAAGTACACAGTAAAAGTATGTAAATTGGGATGCGTTCTTAAAGGAGTCATCGGATGCCCATTTTCCACAAGTTGATATGATTCTTTAGGGTCTTAATGAAAAGTCTATAACATACTTTGGTTAAAATTTCTCAATGGTAGTGTAAAAAAACACCCTTTTTACCCTGTCAAAATCAGCTCTGTTTTCAGCAAGCCATTTTAGTCCATGTTCCTTTAAATGCTAATGAGCTCTGCTGACTCCGCCCCTCTTTTCCGTGGGGTGACGAGCAGACTGTAAACGTCAGCCGCGAAACTGGCTAACTAGCCAATATTAGGAAAGGCGATTTGCAAAGATTAAAAAAACCCCTTATACTCACTTCTACTGTAGATGAAGCTGGATCACGAATGATTTGCGCAAACTTAAACGCATTTAGGCAGATCGGGGATCGGCGCATAAAAACGAAAGTAACGTTAATCCTCTGCGTCTTCAGCGGCTCAGATGTCGGGAGTAAATGACGACTGCTGTATTCATTATTACATCTAACAACAAAACTCCTCAACTTAATCGGAGACATCTCGTCTTCCCCTGCACCGGAGTCGACACAATGGCGGACTGATGACAGCTCACTCAGGGCGGAGCTAAGGTAAGACGGCCTTGTCAATCAACTAATGTGGGAGGGGCCTGTGCAGAACTACATCATTCTGACAGGAATCTCAGAACAGCCTGATTTGAGAAAGGGGATTTAAAAAAAAACACTGGGTGGATTTTTATCATTATAGGGTGGATGTGTACACACACAACACACATTTATGTTCAAACGACAACAAAAGTGAATTTTGCATCTGATGACCCTTTTAATGTTTGTGGCTCGTTCTGTGAGTTTGGGTGGTCGTGAGGACCGGAAAGGAACAGCCTGTCGTCATTACGCTGGTTTGGTAACGAGGTTCATGCATCAGATTTCATACGCAGCACACATGTTGATCAGAATCACCACCACAAGCAAACATCTGCAATTATGAATCGGCAGTAACGACGTTAGGCGGGTCTGGTCTGAACGGGCCGCTGGCGCTCCTCTGATGTGTAATTTCAGCGAGTTCAGAGCGAGTTCAGCTCCCCGCGGCGCTGCACATTTACTGCCGATTAAATCAACAAGTCATCGCTCAAGAAAACGCCACTTCACACGTCTGGGTTTTCTACATTCATTTGCCCGTCCGGATACGGGTTTCTGGCTTGAGGATTTACATAATATCATGTAAATTGAGGCTGCTAGAGTTTATTTCACTCAGTAAAAATGAATATTTCCTTTTACAGATCGCTTGAAGCTATCAATCAGCTCGTGTGTCACCTGACAAACACATTCAGAGAAATAAAACCAGTCTGGACCTGCTGCCTTCAGATGCTTCTCCTTCTTATTCTAGTTCATTATTTTGATTTTGGTTAAAATAAAATGTATGTGTTAAGAAATGTCACATTTCTTTAAATCTGTTAATATCTTAATGAAGTGCTAGTGCATCAAATTTACAAATAATGCACATTATGTGTGCAGTCAATGTTTTTCTGTGTACTTCTAGTTTCAGCCACAGAGGATTATGGGAAATGTAGTTTTGTCAAAAGCAGCTCATGAGTCATGTTTCTCTGTATCATAACCAAAAATTAAAACCCGAACTAAACTATATATATTCTATATATATATATATATAAACTATTCTTTATTGTTATTTTTTTTAATGTTTTTAAATTTCTTCCATTGTTTTTTTTTGAAAACCAAGCTGAATAGATAAAAAGATAAAATATTAGATTCAATCTTAAACTTAAAATTTTTTAATGTGGCAACGGACTGAAATAAGTGAAGTACTAAAATTTAGTTATTTGTAGTAAATAATAGTAATGATAATAATAATAGGCTAATAATAATAATAATAATAATAATATGTAGCTAACAAAAAAGCGGTTTATGATTAGAAGAACTAAAATACAACAACTCCAACCCTGAGTCATGTTTTCTGTTGATTAGTTAATTAAAACTAAACCAGAATTAAAACTATAAAAAAAAAAATTCAGTTTGATTTTTTTTCCCGGATATTTCTTATTGAAATAAAGCTAAAAAAAATATATATATATAATATATATAACACATTTAGATAAAATGCTAAAACTTAAAAAAGTTAAATAACAATTTGAAATGTTGGCAGCTGATTGAAATAAGGTTGAGGTGAAGAGCGTATTAACTTAAAACTAAACCAATTTAAAATAAAAGCTAAATAGAAAATATTTAAAATAATAAACAAATTAAACTAATACATTAATAATTACAACTAATGAAAAATTACAAAACGAAATAACAAACTGATTGAAACGAAAAACGAATATAAAATAAAAGCTATTCAAAAATATGAATAAGTACTACAATAGAAATAATACAAAATAACACTGTTTCTAAGATTATTACTTAATTTTAAGTAATAAAAATAGACAGTCATTATACCACATAACAACTAATACAAATATCTATAAAGATTCAGGTGGAATTTGTTTGCTTAGCTGGGAATCACAGAGCAAAACATCTGCCATATGTGAATAATCTTATTGAACAGAACTGTGTCAATGCGTGAAAGCCTCGTGATTAAACTGAACACGTGTTGGGATATTCTTGTATTTGTTCTTGTATTTTCTTCTAATTCCAGCTGATTCCTCTCCCAGTGTGATCAGAGACAATTCATGCTAAGATATCAGAGAATCAAGGCATCTCTCCCTCACAAACACTCTATCCTTGACCTTTTAGCTGCTCGGTGACTCTACAACATACACACACACACACACTCACTCACTCATTCACTCACTCTCACACACACACTCACACTCAATATACTGCACAACACACTCACTCACTCACTCTCACTCACACTCACTCACATTCATACACACACACTCACTCACTCACTCACTCACTCACATTCATACACACACACACACTCACACACACACACACATTCATACACACTCACTCACTCACTCACACACTCACTCACTCACTCACACACACACATTTCATACACACACACCACTAACTCACTCACTCACACACATTCATACCACTCTCACTAACACCAACACTCACTCACTCACTCACACCCACACACACACTCACTCATCACACACACACACACTCACTCACTCACCACACACACACACTCACTCACAAACACACACCACTCACTCACTCACTCACACACACACACACTCATCACACACACACACACACTCCTCATTCACACACTCTCTCACACACTCACTCACACTCTCACACTATCACACACACACTCTCACACACACAACACACACACACACACACACACAATCACTCACTCAAACACACACACACACAAACACACTCACTCATCCTCACTCACACACTCATCACTCACTCACTACTCACTCACACACACACAAATTCATACACCACACAATCACTCACTCACACACAGCAACACACACACAATTTCATACACACCACACTCACTCACTCACTCACACACAAAACACACACACACACAACACACACTCACTCACTCACACACACAAACACACACACACACTCACTCACAAACACACAAGCACACACACACACACACACACATCATACACACACCCCCACACTCACTATCTCACTCACTCACACACACACATTCATACACACACACTCACTCACTCACACACAAACACACACACACTCACTCACTCACTCACCACACACACACACAACTCACTCACTCACTCACTCACACACAAAACACACACACACACAAAAAACACAAACACACACACACAAACACTCACTCACACACACACACACACAAACACACATTCATACACACACACACTCACTCACTCAATCACACACACACAAACACACACACTCATACACACACACACCACTCACCACTCACCAAACACCACACTCACTCACTCACTCAAATCAACTCAAACACACTTTTTTTTTTTTTTTTTTTTTTTTTTTTTTTTAAAGTGGGGAAGTCGTTTGGCATAATGGTTAGAGAGTCGGACTCATAATCCAAAGGTTGTGGGTTTGAGTCTCGTACTGGCAGGGATTGTAGGAGGGGGGAGTGAATAACCAGTGCTCTCTCCACCCTCAATACCACGACTGAGGTGCCCTTGAGAAAGGCACCGAACCCCCAACTGCTCCCAGGGCGCCGCAGCATAAATGGTGACCACTGCTCGAGGTGTGTTCAGGTTTGTGTGTGCTCACTGCTTGTGGTGTGTGTGTGTGCACTTGGATGGGTAAATGCAGAGCACTAATTCTGAGTATGGCCACATACTTGGCCACCATGTCTGTCATTCACACCACACACACACACACATACACACTCACTCACTCACTCACACACTCACTTCAATCACGCACTCACTCCACTCAAACACACAAACATCATACACACACACTAAATCACTCACTCACTCCCATTCAATAAAACACAAACACGCAATCACTCCACCACACACACACTCAGCACTACACACACACACCACGCACTCACTCCACACACTCACTCCACTCACTCACTCACACTCCTCAAACTCACAACACCTCACACACTCTACTCCACAAACAAACACACCACACACTCACTCATAATCACTCACTCACTCACTCTTTCACACACACACACACACACACAACAAACACAAACACACACACACACACTCTCACACTCACACTCACACACACACCAACACACATTCATTCATTCATTCATACTCATCACTCACTCCTCACACTCACTCACTCACTCTCACTCCCTCACTAAATCACATTCATACACACACACTCACTCAATACTCACTCACATCACACACACACATACTGCACTCAATCACTCACAATCACACACATCAACACACCACATTCATACGCCCTCCCTCACTCACTCACTCACAAACTCACTCATGCACTCACTCACAATCCCTCACTCACTCACTCACACACACACACACACACACACACACATTCATACAAACACACTCACTCACTCACACACACACCACCCCTCAACTCATTCCCACACTCAATCACTCACACACACATCACACTCAAAATCACTCACACTCCACACACTCCACTCACACACACTCACACACACACACTTTCTCTCACACACTCACACTCTCTCTCACTCAATCACTCACTCACACACACTCACTCACACTAACTCACTAACTCACATTCATACACACACACTCACTCACTCACACTTACATAACACACAACACACTCACTCACTCACTCACTCAAACAAACACACACACACACAAACAAACACACTCACTCACTCACTCACTCACACACACACACACAACACACACCACACCAAAACACACAGCATTCATACACACACCACTACACTCACTCACACACAATTTTCATCATACACACTTTTTCATCACTCACTCACACACTCACTCACTCACAACACTCACTCATTCACACCACTCACCTCCACCACTCACTCACTCACACAAACACACCACACAACACCACACACACACTCACTCACCATTCACACCCACTCACACACACTCACACTCACACACACACACTCACTCACTCTTCACACACACACTCACACTCACTCACATACACACACACACAAACACACAAACACACACACACTTCACCCACTCACACCACAACCCACAAACACACACTCACAACACTCTATATCACACACACACACACACACACACACACACTCACTCCACTCACTCACACACACAAAACACACACACAACACACACACACAAAAAACACACACACACAAACACACACACACTCACACACACACAACACACACAAGCACTCACTCACTCACACACCACCAAAACACACACACACACACACACACTCACACTCACACTCACAACTCAGACACACACACACAAACACACTCACATACACACACACACTCAGACACACACACCCACACACACTCAAATCACACTCACACTCATGGACACACCACACACACACACACAAAAGCAATCACAGTTTCCAAGGACTCTGGGTGAATAATTATTTTGCCTACTGCATCTTCTGAGTAAAGGTAAATTAAGACTGTCACCTAAAAAAGAGAAGAAACACAATGCAGCTAACGAATGGATGTCACACTATCCTCTCTCTCTCTCTCTCTCTCTCTCTCTCTCTCTTAAGAAGACTTTCGAAGAGAACCGTGTGATTTATACTGTACGAGTGAGATGAGTCCTTCCTCTTCTCTGTTTGAGGCTAGATAATTATGAAGGCAAAGGGAAAACACTGTGATTTATTCATACAGCCATCAGCTCTTTATGTCTGTCATTTCCAGCTAACACAAATGTTTCTCTGAAGGACCACAGCGATGACCTTGACATTGACCAGTGCTGTTACTGTCAACTAAGACTAATTTAACTATTAGAAATTCTTTTCATTTCATTTAAATAAAGCTGAATTAAAATAAAAGATAAATATTAAATAAAAGACTTAAACTTAAATGTTTTTTTATAATATTAATATTTGTTGTAATATTTAATATAATAGTAATAATATTTATATACTATTTATAGTAACATGTAAACAATAGGTTTAAGTTAAAGTACTAAAATTACTAAAACCAATTAAAAATAACTTTCATTAATGAATTAAAGGTGAAATAACAAAAAGATAAATATTAGATAAAAGGACTTAAACGTAATTTAATCTTATTTTTATAATAAATAACATTTATTGGATATTAAAATAGGATTTTTAAAAAAATAACTTATATACATTCTGGTAATAAAGGAAAAATCATAATATCCTAATAACACAATAATAGTTTAGTTAAAGTACTAAAAATTATCAAAATGAAAAAATAATAAAATTCTTTCATTAATTGAACTAAATATATAATAATTTGAAAAGAATATAAAAATATAAATAGAATATACATATAAATAAAGACGAAAAGGGTCTTAAATTAAAATTATATTTCGTTATAAAAAATAATAGGTATGTACTATTTAATAATTATTATTATATATTAATGTAATTGAAAAGCACATAAAATTATAAAAAAAAAACTTAAATTGTTAAAAAAAAAAAAACTGATTTAAAATATAAGATAATACTATAATAGTATATAAATAATGTTAATATTATTCTACTAATACTCCACAATGGGTTTCCATGTCAAGGTAAGAGTGTTACGATATCAACACTTTCATCAAAAACAGTGTTTCAAGCCTCAAAACTGCCTCAAACAAAAGTGTTCGTCATTTGGTGAGGAAGAAAGAAACGTCAGGCCTCTTTCTGTGGTCTCAAGCTGTTCATCTGGAGCGCGACGGAGGCCACATTCGCCTCTAATGAGGCTTCAGGATCCGGGTACGAGGCCAGAACACCTGCGGATGATCTGGAGGATCTGTGCACTAGATGCCGTGAAACGTCTCTCGGAGAGCACAAACACAAAACTGAGAATCTGAGAAAAACAAACCCACACGGAATGACGCAATGAGACGAGCATCAAACGCAATGCAATAGGTGTAACGCGATCGCCGGGACGCACAAGCCGTGTCATGCCTCGTATCTTTGGACTCCTGCACTTACAGTAATAATATCTCTCAAAGCATCGCATTGCACCCAAGATAGAAACATCTGAGTGCTGATTACAGATGATTATTCACAAAGCTCTGTAATCAGGGCTGATATTAGCAGAGCTTTCTGCTGCTCTTCACACAACACTAAAAACAGACGCACTCTCACTCAGCGTGGTTTATGGGTTAGTTAATCGAATACTAGTCTGTGTAACGCCCACTAACAGCCCACAGTCTGTCATGCAGATCACACAACAATGACCAACTGGAAAACTGCACTCAGACTGGCTTTACTGTAGAACACAGCGTGCGTTCACACTGTGCAAACTCTTCTAGAAGAACTTGTGATGTACTTAACAAGGTTTGCATGGTAATTTAACAAAGTTCATGTTATAAAAGCATCACTCACTTATGAATTAATGTGTCATATTCACCCACAGACGCATATCATAAATATAAACAATGTTCATGTCTGAAATGTTTTTTAAAACAAAGTATTTGAGTTTTGTTGATAGCCCAAATTAAATGCATAATATTAAAAAAAGTCTATAATATGTCCTCATTTTATCTTATGGAATATAGAAATTTCACCCACAATAAAAATAAAATAAAATAAAATAAAATAAAATAAAATAAAATAAAAAAAATAAAATAAAATAAAATAAATAAAATAACATAAATAAAATAAAATAAAATATAAAAATAAAATAAATAAAAAACTAAAATAAAAATAAAATAAAATAACATTAAAAACTAAAACTAATTAATTAAATAAATTAAAAGATAATAAAGACAATATAAAGATATAATATAATTATAAACTGGGGCGAAGGATTTTATATGTTTTGAAAAAGAAATGGTATTTTGTGAACAAGGATGCATTTATTTAATCAATAATACAGTTAAAAAAAAAAGTAATATTGTGAAATATTATTACAATTAAAAATAATGTTTTCTATTTGAATATACTTTAAAAATAATAACAATGTTCAGTCTTAAACGATTTTAAAACGATATTAGAGTTGTGGTGTGATAGCCCAAATACAAATATTAAAAAAATATATATTTTTTGTCATTTTATCTTATGAGATAGATAGAATATTCACCCACAATAATATAATAATAAAGTATAATATAAATAATATAATATAATATAATATAAAAAAATATAATATAATATAATATAATACAATATAATATAATATAATAATTCAAAGTTTGGGGCAGGATTTTTTATGCAAAAAATACTTATTCTTTTTTGTTTTTAAAGAAGGGTCTTATGCTGAAAATATTTAAATTTTAAAATTAATTAACAATTTGTGCCAGAGCAACTAATACCTTAAATGAAATCATGATATTAAAAAATAAATAAAAAATCTACATGTATATATGACTTAATTTGGTGGTCACGTATCTCATGAAAAATATATATATAGATGTCATATTTCACCCACAAATAAATAATAAACACCACAAAATAAATAAATACATACAATTTTACTGCAGGGATTTAATGTTCTGAAAAGAAGTTCTCATTGTCACCCAAGGAAGCATTTTTTTAAATAATAGATATATAATATAGTTATACTTATATTAATATTTTAAAATAACATTTAAACCCAAGTGATATAATAGAAATCATAAAGGATATTCAGCGTTTTATGTGAGAGCAACTAGAAAGCCCAGATGATAAGCTGTGTGTCTACACGAGACTAATCTAATGCTGGATGTCTCTCTCTCTCTCTCTCGAGCAGGTTTGATCCCGGCACGCATAAGCATTCAAATCAATAGCAGTCTGAGACAATTCAGATAAGTGTGAGCTGATAGAGAAAACACACGCTCCACCAACTCAAGGACACGTCCACCTTTCACACCAGACAAAAACAACTCGACCAGGAGTTTTACAGACCAAAAAGCAGAGCCAGAATATCCAGTGGCATGATTTACTGCCCTGAGAGAGCAGCTGGAGTTCCTGCGTTACGGAGGAAGTAATGCAGTCTGGTCAGTTAGGTTTCGACACCTTTATTTCTGTGATGCGCAGCTGTATTTTCAGCATCATTACTCCAGTGTCTCATTCAGAAATAAGTATAATATGGATTTGATTTCGGAGAAACATTTCTGGTATTATCCAGTTGACACCAGTCGTTTGCTTGCACAATATTTTGTGGAAAAAAGGCACGGTGATGCATTTTATTTTTCAGGATTCACAGATGAACAGAAAGTTCAAAAGATCAGCATTTATCTGAAATAGAAATCTTGTGTATAATTAAAATGTCTTTACTGTCACTTTTGATCAATTTAATGCATCTGATGAAAAAACTATTCATTTCTTAAAAAAATATTTATCTCAAACTTAGTGCGCATAAAAGGCTTCATACAAAAATTCATAAAATAATATTGTTTCGTGTACATGTTTTTATAATTATTTTATAATAATGTTTTAATGATAAAGTCGACAATACAGGGGTCTTCATTTACATGATTTAAGCAATCACAGATGTCTGTATAAGTCACCGACAATAATATAAAACGAAAAAAAAAAAAAATTATTATTATATTATTACTATATATATATACAGATATATTATTGGTTTGTGACGAATGCATTTGTGGTGCAATTGACAGGTATAATATATAATATAATATAAAAGTTAATTTTAAAAAAATGACGAGTATAGGTGAAAGAGTTTATGGGGGACGTATGATTTGTTCGTCTGAGAGTTATGGGTTTTTTCGCCATCATGTTTATTTAATCAAAGATCACATCAACATCATCCTGTCTGTAAGTATGTGATTTTGTTTTATTGTCACGCATCCAGAGATTCGCCGAAGCAAGTCACAACCGCTCATAACTCCACAGAGCAGATGATGTGCTCGGTTCCCCCTCATCTACACACCATCAGACCAGCCTTCTGCAGAACAATCATCAGTCCCACGACACTTTCCCCTCGGCCTCGTTCAACAGACGAGCAGCAGAAATGAAAGGAGGATGGAGGGATCAGGTCAGGTCAGGGCGGGAGTAGATTGAGAGCTGAAGACAGTTCACACAAAAATCAAGACCGTGCCAGTGTTTACTCAACCTGCATGACTTTCTGTCTTTACAATATTTCGAAGAACATTTCAGCTGTTTGTGTTCCGAAATAACACTGGAGCACTGTATGGACTCCTTCAAAACAGCTTCTTTTACACTGCTGGTCAAAAGTTTGGAATAATTAAGAAGAAGTGAGAGAAGTTATTCTTGCTCTCGAGGATGTATATTTGATCAAAAATACAGTAAAATCAGTAAAAATGTGAAATATTATTACAATTTCAAATAGCTGCTTTCTGTGTGAATGTATAGTAAAATATAATTTATTTCTGTGATGCGCAGCTGTATTTTCAGCATCATTACTCCAGTCTTTAGTGTCACATGATCTTCAGAAATCAGTATAATATGCTGATTTGCTGCTCGAGAAACATTTCTGATTATTATCAATGTTGAAAACAGTCGTGCTGCACAATATTTTTGTGAAATGATACACTATCATTCAAAAGATTGGAGTAAGCAAGCAATAATAATAATAAATGTTTTTTGAAAGAAATTAATACTTTTTTTTCAGCAAGGACGCGTTAAATGGATCAAAAGTGACAGTAAAGACATGTATAATGTTACAAAATATTTCTATGAAAAATAAAATGCATCACCGTTTCCACAAAAATATTGTGCAGCGCAACTGTTTTCAACATTGATAATAATCAGAAATGTTTCTTGAGCAGCAGATCAGCATATTAAAATAATTTCTGAAGATCATGTGACACTGAAGACTGGAGTAATGATGCTGAAAATACAGCTGCGCATAACAGAAATAAATTACATCTGAACATATAATCACATAGAAAACAGCTATTTTCAATTCTAATAATATTTCACATTTTTACTGTATGTTTGATCAAATAAATGCAGCTTTGGTGAGAATCTATGTTCCACTGGAGGAGAGACAGTCATAAAGGTTTGCATAGGTTGATTTTTGGCTGATCTATCCCTTTAAAATGAACTACTGAAATATGCATTCACTCAGATGAAAGCGGGAAGGACAGAGGGAATATTCAGAGGGCGAAGGACTCTAAACATAGCGGGTGCTGACAGCATCCCGAACGTCTCGTTGTCCACAGACACCCTGCAGCTGTTGCCTAAATCTCCCGTCGGGTCCGAGCGTCCCGCTCACAGCAGTCCAAAGACACTCCAGCTGACCCGCGCCGTGCCGAAAGCTTGACACGCACGTCATTACGGCTCACATTACGCCCCAGCGGGGGTCCATCCTCAGGCAGGCATTGGCCGGGACGACTGTGTCAGGTTTGGAGCGTCTCGGCGATTGGTGAGGGCAAATATAGACCGGCACATCCACTCAACAAGCATGACTTATGGGAGCTTGGTTCACCTGCAGGTGTTTCTGCTTCAGATGGACGTAAATCTCAGCGCGGCCTGTCTAACCAGCAGAAGATTTATTTGGATTCGGCCGACACTTAATTCTTGAGTTCTCATAAACATCAGTCAGAAATCCTGTGAGCAGGTTCATGTGGCATAAAAATACGAGACAAAAATAGGCCTGTATTTGCTACGAATCGGATCATTTCTGCACAAATACAGCCTTGAGACTGCGCTTTACTACAGGTTATAGCATCAACTAAAATTTTAAATATTTAAGTTAATTGAAATAAAATATTATATCAGTTACAGTAAACCTTCAGTTTATATTTTAGTTAGTTGCCAAGACAAAAGTTATCATTTACATTTAGTTTAAGTTGATAAACTAAAATTATTAGAATTATTAGAATAACTAAACCTAATACAAATAAATTAATTAAAGACAAGTAAAAAAAGAGAGATATTTAAAAATAATCAACTGAAAAAAAACATGACGGAAGTATTCAAAACTTAAATAAAAACAGAAAATAAACAACAGAAATAAAAACAAATTGTAAAAAAATATTTAATATGCCTCCTATTTAATAGCATTTTTTGTAACAAAATTAGTAAAAACCGAACGAAACAATTTAAGAATAAAAACAAAAAAGATAAAATTAAAACTACCACAATTCTTTAAAATAATACTTAAAATACCACTGCTTTTTCCAGATGTATATATGAACAATTAAACAAAACAAAAAACAAAAACAGGAAATATTTAAAAACTAATAAAACAGACCACAAAAAAAAAAAAAAAAACAGGCAAAATTATTATAGAAGTAAACTAAGACTAAAATGAAACTAGAAAATATAAATTAAACCAAATAAACTGATTCCAATCATTAAATACCATAAACGATATAATATTACTAGTAAAATAAAACTGCTTGTACTGAATTATTTACTGAAAAAAAAACAAAAACAAAAAAAAATGTTTTAAAAAATACAAAAAAGAATGACCAAGTCCAAAAGTTCAGATTAAAATGAAAACAGGAAAATATAAAAATAAAAACAGAAAAAATAACATATAAATATACATATAAATACCATATTGATTATGACTAATTAAAATATTATAAAACAATACAAATAGCATAATACTATATTAATAATAGTATAATAACACTGTTCACAACGCAAGCAGGTGAATGCTTTAACGTCGTAAAGTCAACATGAACTCAGAACTGACTTTATTTGATTAACGTTTGCTCCTGGTCTGAATGATTCATTCATGCACATTATTCTGGAGAAGAAAGTTTGTCATTATAACCCAGAGAGAGCAACCACTTCCAATTCCTGCTCTACCTGCTTTTCTTGTTGAATATCCTATTTCAATTACAAATACGTCATAAAAGTGCAAACTGCATTTCATGTCGACTTTAAATCAATGCCAATAAAAGCTTCACCGACCCGTTTCTGACTCACAAAGAAGAAGAAAGAAAAAAGAAAGAAAAGAGAAAGAAAGAAAGAAAGACCAGATAAGATAAAGATAAAAGAAAGAAAGAAAGGAAGAAGAGTTTTAAAATACAGGCAATATCACTGAATGTAAACATCTTAATAACAACAATCAGATTTCTGCATGAAGTAAAATAAGACAGAGGAACGTTCATACAATCGATTCTTCATTTACATTCAAATAAGGGGAGACAAATCAAAAAAGGAAAGCACTGGTTGGAAAATGTCATTTGTCGGCTCAAGAGTTCCTTTGATTTAGTGTTTGAGACGATGAGAAATATCTCATCCATATCTCTGTGGAAGTCATGGATGACTAGGCTTAAATTGAATTGGTCCTATCATCCTCTCTCTCTCCTCTCTCTCTCTCTCTTCTCTCTCTCTCTCTCTCTCTCTCTCTCTCTAGCTAAGCACAGGAACGGTGTGAGCTGATAAATGTGGAATGATAGAGTTCCATATGGCTTTCTCTGTACACATCTGAGAAGTATGATGGGTTCCTGATCAGAAACACACTGCTTCACCGTTCCAGCACGAACACCACAAAACAGTAAACACACACGGCACACCACACAGGAAAACACACACACACACAACACACATCATTCACACCCAACTCATTCACACACACTCACAACACACACAAACAAACAAAACACACACACACACACACACAAACACAAACAAACACAAACACACACACACACCCCCACACAAACACACACACAGTGTAACACACAACACACACACAAAACACTCTCACGCACGACGCCACCCAAACACACAGAACACACACATTAGTAACAAACACACACAAACAACAGTAAAGTAACACACACACACGTGATAGGGAATATAAAGGACACAAAAATGATTGAAAAGTCTATGTTAGTGTGTCCTTCCACTAGTTCAGTGATTCCAAACTTTTTTTTCAGTCAACCCTTTTTAGACCATATTTCACTTGAAGTCTGCCTAAGATTTATCTATTCAGTTATATTATGCTAATTTTAATATATATATTTACAATATATATTTAATATAATATTTAATATATTTTTTTTTTTATTTTAATTATTTTTTTTTTTTTTCTTTTGATTGACATTTTTAGTAGTAGTAGTGTAGTAGTAGTAGTACTTTTTTATTTAAATAATAATCAGACTTTCATCAACTCACAAACCCCTAACTAGCAGATTTAGTGGTGTCATGTAAACTACGCTTACTAGTTGGTCTCTGTGTGTGCTGTGCGCTGAACGGCTGTTACTAGATCACCACTGGATCACTGGATTGACCATTTACACAGAGACACAGCTGTATAAGTCAAGATAATGTCCAGGTGGGCTTCAAAAATGCCAGCAGACGGAACAACAGACATTTAGTAGAGATTCAGTGCCTGAGAAGAGCCACTGACTGCTTGACCTCTGCCGACCTCTAGGGTTCAGCCACAGATGATTTCTGACCCTGAGAGAGATCGAGCGAAGCAAAGCTCTTCACAGGTATGAAGGAGCGTCGAGCATCTCTCAGACAATCACGCTGAACGGACGCTGCATGCATTTCCAGCTGATCTATATTTAAGGTGTGCCAAACTTGAGCTACTCCAGAACTGAATGCCATTTTACTGAGAACATAAAAAGTTCAGCTCACATTCAACGGCCTCAATAAATGTGTTTTTATACATCTACAGAAGAGCCCATCATTGGATCGATGAACAAGCTTGTGAAGTTAATACGCCGCGTCCTGCTGGATGTGACAGAAGTAGAGCGCTGTAAAAGACCGGCTCAATGTCAGAGACACGTAAAAACACGCTGAAATACAGATCTTCCCGTTTACAGGACCTTTAGAGTCACAAAAGTTGTAAATAAATACATTTTACAAGAAAATACTATTTCAGTTTTTGCATTTGTAGTTTTACATTTAATTCAATGTGTTACTTGCCATTTCTAATTGTTGGTGAGGTTTACCACTAATTTTCGAGGGTAAAAATTGTTTCTACAACAAATGCACCATTTTTTTTTCAGTGCTCTAACAAATGAATTACTTGAAACTACATAAAATCCATGTTAGATTAACTGAACTCCCACAAATGTTGTTCAAACAATGAAGTGAATGTTGAGAGCGGCTGTGCTCCAAACTCTAGTGAGCTGCCTACCTAGACAACAGCTGATGCTGCCTTCTTAGATGCCTTCTTTTGGCCAATTTCTACTTGCTTCACAGATATGAATAGTGTTATTAATTGTAAATCTTCTGAACAGTGGCCGTAGCGATCAGCCCCGGGCAACATATGCACAAAAACATGTGTAGGGCCCCCCCCAACGTTATGAGTCCAAACCGGTTAACTCACTTAGGCCCTATGGTAGGCTTTTCTGAAGGAAAATAAACGTTACGTGAATCAGTGACTATCAAAGATGTTTTTTTATGTACGGTATAGGCTAAGATTGGACTGCGTTTAAAGTTTTCAAGTCCATGCATTATTTGTAGCACGCAAGCCACTCAATAATTGCAGCTTTGTGCTTTGTTAATATACACATCAACTTTATGATAAAATACAAACAATAAACGTCTTTTTACGATCTTTAATTTGTAGTGAGATAATTTGCTTCAGTTCTAGCTGCATATGAATCAATTATATTTTATTCTTTAATATTTGCAGCACGAAGTAAACATGAATATTTGAATGCATGTTTAAAAAATCTGAACAATTTAATACAAATGAATGTCTCATGAATCGATTAATCAGAGTTTTTAAAAAAGTCAAAAGAATGACGAATGCCACATAATTTTTTTTTATTTTTTATTTTTTTTACATAAAAATGACAAAAATTAATAATAAGAATAATAATGATAAAAAAGTTTTTTGCGATTTTCTGAGTTAATGAAGTATAACTATTATTTAAAACATAAAAAACTTATAAATAAAAAAATAATGTAATACAATTTTTAAAAAAAATTATTAAAAACATGAAATATAAATCAAAATATAATAAATAAAAATATTTTGACAACTAAAAAAAATTGTAAGCAAATCATTAAATTCATGACAAAAATTACAAAATGATAATAAAAAAAAAAATTACAATTGCGTAAATAATAAAAAAAAAAAAAAATTGCATAAACTTTCACTTTAGGTGAAAAAAGTGATAAATATTTCAGCTGCAATGAGTTCATCAATGATGTAAATATTTAGGTTTCAATAAATTAATTTCCTAAAAAGTGGTGAGATAGGGAAAAAAGGCCAATATATTTTACAAAAGTTTCGACTAATATCATTTCAAGAGATTTAAAAAAAAGTATTATTGACAACCAATGGACCAATAATACATACCCCGGTCAAAAATGACTGAACACATAAGTAAAAAAAATATATCTCTTTTAAAAATAATTGTAAAAATCTGGGATATAAATAAATAAATAATGTGTATTTTGTAGATCTTACAGCATTTGTAAAGTTCCATTCCATTACTAAAAACTATTTATTTATTTATGCATGTTATGTATAAAACAGACCTGAATGCATTACATTTCGGCAGCCACATTATTTACATCCTTCGTGACTCAGAACAGACCTGAGATGTGTTTTTGAGTCTTGACCTGTAGAATATTCCTCTCTTGAAATATATATTCCCCCCCCCCCACTTCGTCTTTCCTTGTCAAAATTTGATAAATGTCATTCCTCTCGTGTGGAAGGGTTATAGAGCTTAACCTGGAGATGTCTGGAGTAATCAAGCAATTAACCTCTACTGGAGAGGAGAAAAAGAAAAACACAGACACAGATCGAGAGAGAGAGCGATTCCTCACTCTCACAGTGATTTAAGACTAATCCAGCATTGGTCATGAATAGGAGCAGTTTAACCCAACACCACCAACACCTCACCTACACTCAGAACTCAAACACTGTCAGATTTATACAGCACCATAAATCACAAAATTAATCTGAATTAAGCCTCCATCCATGGACTCATGCCATAAGATCACACACCTTTTGGTTTCCGCTGTTTTCCGAGGAATCGCTCCAGCAGCTCATTATCGCCGTTGTGCTTCATTGTTGTTTTATCATCACGTTCATTAGCATTTGGCTTTATTTAATCTACTCTGGTTTATGTCTCTAAATTTGTCCCGTTTCATCTGAGCGCCAAAAATGTGGCGGTAAACACTGATGTTTGTAGAACAACATCTGAACAAACATCATGCTAACTCTCCTCGTCAATGAATGTGCAAATTCTCATTTGTTTCCACATTTTCTTCAGTGTTTTAATCTCTCTATTAGTCTGTATCACACACACACACACACACACACACACACACTCTCTCTCTCTCACACAAAACATTACACACACACACACACACTCTCTTCTCTCTCTCACACCACCACACACACCCACACACTCTACTCTCTCTCACACACCACACCACAACACACAATTCGCTCTCTCTACACAAACATAAACAAACACCATCTCGCTCTCTCATCACACACACACACCCCACACACACACTCACACACACACACACACACACACACACAACACTCTCTCTCACCCAAAACACACACACACACCTCTCTCTCGCTCTCTCACAAAACTACCACACACACACACTTCTCTTCTCTCAACACAAAACATTAAACACACACACAAACTCTCTCTCACACCACACACACACACACACACACACACTACTCTCTCTCTCTCTCTCACACACACCACACACACACACACCCAACTCTCTCTCTTCTCTCTCTCTACTATAACACACACACGCACACTCTCTCTCTCACACAACACACACACACACACACACACACACACGCTCTCTCTCTCCCACACACACACACAAACACACACACACTCCCTCTCTCTCTCACATACACACACACAAAAATCCGCTCTCTCTCTCTCTCTCACACACACACACACACACACTTCTCTCTCTCGCTCGCACGCGCACGCACACACACACACACTCTCTCTCTCTCTCTCTCTCTCTCGGTTTCTCTCTCTGCATGTTGTATGAATCGGGTTGTATCTTGAAGACGCCAATGGGAGGTTGTGTCAGATTAAACCGAAGTGTTAGCTCGGTGACACAAACAAAACAACACACATGATAAAGGCAGACTAGAGAACATACGGATACTACCAAAATACTGTACTGCACTGTGGCCGAGGATGCAGAATGAATGAATGAAGAAGCGCATAGCTTGTAAAAATGGCAAAACCACCCCGTGCACATTTTTCTTTCACTTTCAATAGCGGCAATTCGGCGTATAAAAACAATTGTTAGGTTTAGTTCGTTTGGATTTTCCCGTCTTTTCTTCGCGTTTAATAGCTTAAAAGCGCAGTGCGGAATTAGCGGGCAGTTGGCGTCAGTTTGCTTGATGCAAAACAAAATACAAAGTCAAAAATCACTTTAGCGATATATAAAACAGAACTTGTATTAACAAAACGAATAAAAATACACCCTGCTATAGGGCAGGCTATGCCTAATAAAAAATAACAAATAACTTACATAAAGTTTAAATAGGTATACAAAACTGGAAATAGGATAAGTAAACATGTATAAACATGTATTATTTATAACCAAATAAATAAGAAACGTATAAAGTTCATTAGCAAAACGAGTAAGAAAGCTTGAAAGCACGGCATACACCTTGATGTCAAATAAAAAAAATAAATTACACAGTTTAAATAAAGCAAAAATCAGCAAACATGTGGATAATTTTTATTACCTATAAAACATCTAAACGACGGTGGTTGTAAATGGGGCAAGTGAGTCACGGTGTTGCGGCTTAACAATGATTCCTTTTTTATTCACGCATAGTCTCGCTTCACAACATCCCTCTCTTAGTAATCGTCCTCATCAACGGCAAGCTAAATGACATCATTTATCATCCTAATGTCTTCTGTTTATTGCCTAATTTTACCTACTGGACCCCTATATTTATGTGCCCTTCTTCAACTTATCTGTATACATAGTCATTGATAGCAAAGGATTTCCTCATTTCACAACAAAGAAGGTTTGCAACAGTGTCCCTTCATCTATGAACTGATCTCATTCACCCGTGTGATTGTGTTGTTTGTGTGCCCCTGTGTTCCCTCACCTGCAGGGTTTTTGTGCTTTTTTTGTCTGCCACCGTTTGAGTGGAGAGCTTAATTTTGAACATGAACAATAGTGAAGTACCCGGGATGCTCGCCGTGAGAAGTTATGGATACCTGTCCCCCTGAATATGAAAACCTAAATTAATATTTTATTAATCGAGGCCCCCCCCCCCCCCCCACCCTCATTAACCCCACCTTGATCAACCCCCAAGCACCCATAAAGACATTATAAGGTTAAAAACCTCGCATTTATTATTGATAAAAAATGCTGTTCTTTTGAATTCCCCTCACCGCTCACCTCCCTCTGTGAATCCTGAAGAATAAAATGTATCACAGTTTCACAAAAAGATTGTGCAGCACGACTGTTTTCAACCCCCCCCCCCACATTTGATAATAATCAGAAACCCAGCTTTATTGAGCAGCACAAATCCGCATATCCATCAGAACTGATTTGAAGTCATGGACCCTGAAGACTGGAGTACCCCCCCCCCCCCCCCCAGTAATGATGCATCAACGACACTTATGACCCCAATGAACGACTGATTGATGACAGTCAGTTTCTAAAATCTCGCTCCAACATCATCGATAATGCGACTCATCTGCGGCCTGTCGTTGCTCCGAGACCATTTTTATGCCTCCGAACCAAAAAGAGTTTAAAACTGGCTCTTGCACACTTGAGGAAAAACATAATGCTTATTATATCTCGTGTGAATGTAGATTGGCTCAATACATAATTTAATGCGACTCTGTGAGACTTTCCACAACCTGCGTTGTTCTTTATATAAAGGGTGCTCCTATAACAACGTGTTGTACCCCCCAGTCACAGTTTGGTTTGTTAGTGACACACAGCCACTGTTTCTGACCCCCCCCACTTTTAACCCTCACCGTGTGAAATCACCACCCATGAAAAACCTGTTTGCACTGCTTGAAAAAACCCGGACCTCTGATAGGATTGAGAAAGACAAATCCACGAGCATTTGTGGACATGAAAACCCCCGCCCCCTATGATGACCCCCCACCCCACCCTGTCATAGCTCATTAGAGTTATAATGCATTTCTCTATTGCAGCCCGTACCTCACCCCCCCCTCATCTCTTCACATCTCATCTTGAATACAAAGAAAGACACCCGCAACAGCCGTTTGGGTACTGGCATTGCTAATTTTGTAGAGAAGATTCAAAAAACATGAATGCACAACAAAAAAGTTACCCTTTTACAGTCTTTGCCCCCGAAACCGCCCCCAGATAACCACCCCCCACTCCTGACCCTTAAAACCCCCAGCTGATTGATATTATCAATCTGACAGTATTACCATTCATAAAGTGCATGTGAATTTTCTTCCTTATTTTTGTTATTTTATTCTATTTCACTAGTGAAAAATAGTGTTCACTAGCTCATGCTGACGACACAAACGTCCCGCGCTTCACAGCAGGACGAGAAACAAACCTGACAAAACTTACAGCAAGCGGACTGTTTTCTGGAATGAAATGAAATCTGGAAAAGCTGGGCAATCGTGGATTGTTGCTGGTGATGACAGAAGGTTTTGTTGGCTGAATCAAACTGACAGATGTACAGCAGAGGATTGAGCGCAGCCGCAGGTGAGCCGAATGGAGTTCAGATCGACTTACATAGACGTCTGTGCTCCCCACTGACCCCCAAACCACTGCATACGTGGAATGAAACACAGCCGCTCAAATGAGGAAACACCAGCAACGTTTAATTTGCGTGAAATAACATTAACCTTGACCTTTCTGCAGTGCTTTCACGCTGATGCAGTGGTGAGTAATCAGTTTGGAACTGTTTTGGCAGGTGTTGAAAAGTGGATGCGTGAGCCTTGCTCGCCCCAAAATACAAGAACACGATAGACTTTTACAGGCAAACCAATAAACCTCCACCCAGCTGTCCGACTGCTGCTTTCACCCGACTAATAAAACATCAAATTCTGTCCCACAATCCTCTCTGGTTGGTTGGTTGGTTGGTTGGGTGTGTGTGAGATCAAGCCGAGCATGAAGGAGCCACTGTTCTCCACACGTCTGTCCATCCAACACGACAACCTCAAAATATCTGCTGCATATCAGACGGATCACACGTTTTGCTTCAGTAGCAAGGGCTGTTTAATATTTTCATTTACAGATAATAAGCAAAATAGCTAGCCCGACGTCCCGGGGCTATTGTGTTTTCCAGTCCTGCCCGACGGGCTATCTTGAATAGTCAATATAAAATCCCTTCCTTGATTCGAATTGTTCACTCGCTTGTAGGGGTGAAACGGATCATAGTTTATCATTTACAAGTGTTTCTAAGTCTTACCAATTTAAACGCATGAAGAATTCAGTTCGGTG
>JADLZN010004412.1:0-74154 GCA_018155175.1 Sinocyclocheilus anophthalmus
CAAGTGATATAGTTGGCTACATCTTCAACTAGGAAGCACTGGTCAAGTCGTGTAATCTGATCATATTTTACCATATTTTGACCATAATTTTGACCATCTTATGACACTGAACATTTTCAGTGCTTGCTTTTAGCTTTAATGATAAAATCTTATGTCTCACATTGATTGACATTGTTAAACACAGTATGCATCTTATGGGAGCGTTTAAAAACATTTATTATTTCTTATTTTTATGACATTAATTGTATTAATATATATTATTATTATTTTCCATAAGTATCTTACTACTCTGATTCCTTAATTACTGATAATTACTGATTTCTTATTACTTATATACTGCTAAGACACTGTTGGTGTTTGAATCAATTAAAAAATACTGCAAAAAAATAGTCATGACTCTTGCTATGCTTTAAGTATTCCTTCAAAATAATTTTTCTACACTTTCTTTACCTTGCTATCAGTGTTCAGCATATCACAACCACCAACAAAACGACAAGATTCAAACTATAAAAAAATTAAAGACAGTTCATTTCTGTCTACATGTACATATAATTCTTGTCCAGCATGTAAAGACTAGTTTAAGCTCAATTAAAATATAAAATTTTCATAAAATGTGTTACATTTTCTGATTTCAATGCTCACAGAGATTCAATAGAAACTCGGTCTCAATGGAAACAGACTTCTATTGTTAACTTCTAACAATACTGACGTCATAACATCTTAAGCTTCAACCATAACACGGCTATAACACGTTAAGACGTTCTGCTCTGCAGACAACACCACAAAAGAACAATGAAAAAGCAAAATGCACTTTCAATCACAAACTGACAAACTACACTGACTTTCTGCAGATTGTTGTGCACAGTGTTTGTGCTTGTATGTCCAATGCTTTTATAGGTGGTCTCATTCTGAAGAGTCCCAGCACCTCAAGAGCTCGGCTCAGGGGCTTTTCCTTCAGTAAGGTACTTCCACAAATAAACATTTACAGGAATCATGACAGAAGCCTCAGGCCTTGCCTATCCGCTCAGAAATGGTTTTAATAGGAACTCCTCGACGTACCACCTTGACATGGATGAAGAGGGTGGCAGGAGACAGACTAGAGCCGTCAGCTTTTAGCAGGTGAACATGACGATAACCTGGAGGACAACACAAACACTTGAATAAATATGTCAAAAATCTAGTTAAAACAAGTGTTCAACGTAATAGGTACCACATATGCCACCGATTATTATTATTCTTTTAAAGATGTCAGAACAATTGAAATTTTGTTTAGATTTAGTTTTTCTTTGTCTCAGTGTTTTTCCATAAAACTTAAGTCAAAGTTTTATGAAAATCAGGATTAATTAAAATCCTTCTTGAACTTCAGATCTAGGCATTTTTTAACCATTATGTGCTCTAGGCCCCTGACTGAGAAGCAGATTTCCATCTCATTGATCTCTCAGTGAACTGGAAACTATTCTTCCTCAGGAATGGTGCAAAATCCCTCTCCACACAGTTGGGTACTTGGATAACAACATTCCAAAAACTACTGAAGCTGTTTTGTAGGCAAAGGTTGATCTGACTCTTCAGTATGTCCTTTTTATGTCCTTGATAAATAATTATTTGTTACAGTAGATATCAAGCATTGTGTTCTGACAACTTTATGTAATAGTTTATTTAAAAACATTAATATCTTATTTACCTACCTGGAAAAGCTTGGGGTTGGTAAATTTTGTTATGTTTTTGAAAGAAGTCTCTTATGCTCATCAAGGTTGCAATTATTTGAGTAATATTGTGAATATTATTACAATTTAAAAGAATTGTTTTCTATTATAATGTAATTTATTCCTGTGATCAAATCTGATTTTTCAGCATCAGTACTCCAGTCTTCAGTGTCACATGATCCTTTTATGAATTATTCTAATATGCTGATTTGGTCCTCAGGTAACATTTCTGATTATTATCAATGTTGAAAACCCTGTGACACAGTTTTTCATGATTCTTTAATGAATAAAAAGAAAATAAAAAACAGCATTATTTGAAATAGAAATCTTTTGTAACATTATAAATGTATTTACAGTCATTGATTTTGATCAATTTAATGCATCCTAATTTCTTTACATAGAAATCTTACTGACCCCAAACTTTCTAACGGCCGTTAGTGTTGTAAAATTTAAAATACATACAGTACTTCCACCACAAATCATGTTTAATATAGTATATGTTTTATAAAAACATCATACGGTGTGAACTGAACACACACACACATGTTGGTACTGGTGGTTTACGGGGACTCTCCATAGGCATAATGGTTTTATACTGTACAAACTGTATTTTCTGTCGCCCTACCCCAACCCAATAGCTAAACCTATCCCTCACACAAATCTTTGTGCATTTTTAGAAACCATTTAGTATGCTTTTTAAATCTTTTGAATTACGGGGACACAGGCAGTGTCCTCATAAACCATCTTCACATTGTAATACCAATGTTCTACCAATATTATACAAATTGGCAACAAAAATGTCACTCCAGGGACACAGACTACACACACACAGCGCCAGCACACACACACACACCCTGTTCGTAGGCTGGTGAATGGGAGTGTGAACTGGCCAATGAAATCATTTTTGGATTTGTAGTCGTGATCTTCCACCATAAAACGCACCAAGGCCAGTTCAGGCACCTGCAGCTGAAAGCTCACAGTACAATCCCAGCGGGGGTTGAAACCTGCAGGGGGAGACAAACACACACACACACACATATACTCAATATTCAATCCTGACAGGAACACCGCTCATTTTACTGCTAGAATGGTCGCCACACACAAAATAATTGCTCAAAACAACAAAATAAAAACAAATTAAACACTGTAATCAATATACAAACCATTAAAACATTACTAAAGTTTATATCACACACACAATTTTAATGGATTGATATAGATTAACCAATCATACAACACACATAATACCTTTGGATAACTGAAAATCTCAGTGGCCTCACCATTGTTGTCAATGCGCTGGGTTTTTGCACGAGCCTTATCGATGGAAACTCCATGGATCTCCACCCAGACCTGCGGGTCCACAATTGAGTTGGGATTGTCTGTGTTTATTTTAGGAAGTTGCTGGGCTGAGATCACCTGTGGGAGAAACAAAATGGCCCAGAAGTACAGTAAAAAAAAAAAAGAGAGCAATTTATCACAATATTTACAGAGCACATGGGATCCTGAGCAATATTTCCTGTCAGTTGTAAGAGAAGAGGAGCCGTTACTAACCCGTATGGTAAGTTGTGTGGGTATATGTCCTGGTCCTCCACCTGTGTTCTCAGGGTCAAAGTTGGACTTTGGGTGACACAGGAAGTTAGGTTTAAGCACATATCCGCAGCGCCCGTTGGGCAGAAAGCGACCCTGATTCAGGTCCATCTGCTCTCCTGGTGTCTGGAAGTTCAGAGCCACTGGAGAACAGAGAGAAAGAAGCGTTCAAGCATTGGCTGCTGTACTTGCAGACATGCAGGAATGTTCAGTTGCTCACCCATCTGGCAGCCTCCGTTCCACATGTCCTGGGGGTCGTAGTTGGATGACTGCAACCTCTGGCCTGATGGGTAAACCCTGCTCAGCTGCCAACTGTTGTGTCGAACAAACAACTTCCCTACAGGGGACAAAAATATACACATAATACAAATGAACAGACACAGATACTCATGCAAGGAGAAATACATATTTACACATATATTTTTAAACTAAATTTCTACAGCAGTTTTCAAAGAAAATTAGCTGTTTTTTTAACAAACAGCAGATCAGCATGACAAAATGCTACATTATTACTTTTATTTACAGTATTTACAAATTGTTGTTTATATATTATTTGTTACCTAACTGAAATTCTCATTGGCTTCAAATTCATGGTGTTCGTATTTGATAACTTTCTATTCATCAAAGAATACTGAAAAAAAATTATCAAGTTTTCCACACAAAAATAAATAAATAAATGCATTCCAAATGATCATATTATAATGATTTCTGAAAGATCAAGTGACACTGAAAACTGGAGTAATGAAATTCCACTGCATCACAAGAATACATAACATTTTTATAAATAGATTAAAATAGACAAATTTGGTTGTAACTTGGAATAATCTTTCACAATATACTGTTTTTACTGGATTTCATCAAAAATCAGTCAGGTGACCATTAAGACTTAATATAACAATATTCAAATATGCTTTACGATTTCCTAAATACCATTATACATTTGATAGGTATCAATGTGACTGAGTTTTTCTAGCACAGATACGTGTGTCTTTGCTTTTTTTTATTCTTTTTTTGTGTGTGCACAGTTATTATTGTTGTGTGGTAAATGTTAAGCTCTGAAAAGTGGTGACATGACCTAATTATGAAATAACATGAGTTTGATGTAAATTTGTCATGCCGCTGGCTGTCAGTGTTTGCTGGAAGAGCAGTGTCTTTGCTTTGGAAGTGATATGATGATCTGCTCATTTATTATGAACCATCTGGCGGGGCCCCAGGCAAACAAGCCGGTCCAGATAAAAGCAGCAAACATGAAAAACAATACAGTTCACAGTAATATGTGAAATATATACATACAATAGTGCATTGCTGGGAAGTCATGTGCCACATCTATTATCACAGACATCACAGTATTAATATAAAAGTTAAACAGCTTGCTAAAAAATGCTCATGTTTGACAGAAACGCAGAGTCTTCGATGTGCCTGCTGTTTAAAGCACATTTGCATCACAGAAACTTGGGGGGGGGGACTCGCAAAGGATAAGATCTAGCTACTATAGTTCAGAAAATAATCCATCGATCTGTCTGTCTGTCTGTCCTGTCTATCATCGTATCCATCTAATCCATCTATCTATCTATCTATCTAATCTATCTATCGTCTGTCTGCTGTCTGCTGTCCTATCTCTATCACTATCTATCTTTCTATCTATCTATCTGTCTGTCTCTAATCTATCTCTCTATCTATCTATCTGTCTGTCTGTCGGTCTGTCTGTCTGTCTTTTTGTCTTTCTATCATCTATCATCTCTCTATCTATCTATCTGTCTGTCTGTCCTGTCTGTCTGTCTTTCGTTCCTGTTCGGTCTGTCTTTTTGTCTATCTATCTATCTTCCTATCTATCTATCTATCTATCTAATCTATCTATCTATCTATCTATCTATCGATCCATTTGCAGTGGCTTCTTTGCATCAGGCTGGTATTGAATAATATGATGAGACTTGATTAAAATTGCAAGGCTCAAGGTTTGTCACTGTTCATCTCACCTGAGTCTTTGATGAGTTTGAGCGCCTCATTCTCAGAGAAAGAGGACATCATGCTAGGCGGTCTTTGACCAGCTGTCTCGAAACCACTGAAATGCACACTCTGACAATACACCACCAGATCTGACAGCTCTGGGCTCAGTTTAGTGCTCATAGACTGGGGATGGAATTTATATGTGTAAAAGTAAATGTACATTTAGGCATTGTATGTATTATAAACACACACATATCATACAGTATATACTGTACTGTAGCTAATGTATTTAGCTGAGCTGTAATCATACTCATACACAGACAATCAAACCACACAATCTTCCAATGATTTACAAAATTGAGAACAGGATTTATTACCTTGGCACAAAAAGCAATAAATATCTGGACTCACCCTCCCAGGATCCTTTTTGGATTCCTTTTTGTTCCCACCCCCTCCAGCCGCAGACTCTTCATCTGAGCTATACGAGAAGCTAGTCCAGCTGTCAGTCTTCCCCAGCAGACCACCTAACTTCTTCCCCTTCAGCAGAATCCGCCCCATCAACTCCTACAGTAAACAAGGCACATGTGAGAAATAGAAATGTTCACCAATACCAGGAACACTTTGTTCTGACTTGGAAAATGGTAGCTTTAAAACATTGTAAACAATTGTTTATTTCAGAGGATGGACCAGGCCTTAAATAAGATGGAAAAATGGTGTCATGACAGAAAATGCAGAGAGTGAGAGAGAGGAAGTCATCATAAATATGAAAATGGAAGCAAGTGTGCTTGAGGCGGTATAAAAGTGTACACTACAGTACATGACTGTTGACTTAAATTCATTCCTAGTACTACATGATTACACATTTCCCTTTTTTGTAGACAGCAAGGGTCAGATGATTTTGCTGATAATCGTAAGAAAGTAAACAGGATGTTTCCAAGAGCAAGAAAGAAAGGGTTAGCAACACCAAGATCTTGTGTTTGATTTGTACAGAATATATGGAGGTAACTTTGGACAGCGTCTAAATTACAGTGGGGAAAAAAGTATTTAGTCAGACACCAATTGTGCAAGTTCTGCCACTTAAAAAGATGAGAGAGGCCTGTAATTTTCAACATAGGAATACCTCAACTATGAGAGACAAAATGAGACAAAAAATCCAGAAAATCACATTGTAGGATTTTTAAAGAATTAATTGGTAAATTCCTCTGTAAATAAGTATTTGGTCACCTACAAACAAGCAAGATTTCTGGCTCTCACAGACCTGTAACTTCTTCTTTAAGAGGCTCCTCTGTCCTCCACTCGTTACCTGTATTAATGGCATCTGTTTGAACTCGTTATCAGTATAAAAGACACCTGTCCACAACCTCAAACAGTCACACTCCAACTCCACCATGGCCAAGACCAAAGAGCTGTCAAAGGAAAACAAAATTGTAGACCTGCACCAGGATGGGAAGACTGAATCTGCAATAGCTAAGCAGCTTGGTGTGAAGAAATCAACTGTGGGAGCAATCATTAGAAAATGTAAGACATACAAGACCACTGATAATCTCCCTCGATCTGGGGCTCCACGCAAGATCTCACCCCGTGGGGTCAAAATGATCACAAGAACTGTGAGCAAAAATCCCAGAACCACACGGGGGGACCTAGTGAATGACCTGCAGAGAGCTGGGACCAAAGTAACAAAGGCTACCATCAGTAACACACTGCGCCGCCAGGGACTCAAATCCTGCAGTGCCAGACGTGTCCCCCTGCTTAAGGTACATGTCCAGGCCCGTCTGAAGTTTTGCTAGAGAGCATTTGGATGATCCAGTAGAGGATTGGGAGAATGTCATATGGTTAGATGAAACCAAAATAGAACTTTTTGTTAAACTCAACTTGTCGTGTTTGGAGGAGAAAGAATGCTGAGTTGCATCCAAAGAACACCATACCTACTGTGAAGCATGGGGGTGGAAACATCATGCTTTGGGGCTGTTTTTCTGCAAAGGGACCAGGACGACTGATCCGTGTAAACGAAAGAATGAATGGGGCCATGTATCGTGAGATTTTGAGTGAAGTCCTCCTTCCATCAGCAAGGGCATTGATGATGAAACGTGGCTGGGTCTTTCAGCCTGACAATGATCCCAAACACACCGCCCGGGGCAACGAAGGAGTGGCTTCGTAAGAAGCATTTCAAGGTCCTGGAGTGGCCTAGCCAGTCTCCTGATCTCAACCCCATAGAAAATCTTTGGAGGGAGTTGAAAATCCGTGTTGCCCAGCGACAGCCCAAAACATTACTGCTCTAGAGGAGATCTGCATGGAGGAATGGGCCAAAATACCAGCAACAGTGTGTGAAAACCTTGTGAAGACTTACAGAAAACGTTTGACCTCTGTCATTGCCAACAAAGGGTATATAACAAAGTATTGAGAATTTTGTTATTGACCAAATACTTATATTCCACCATAATTTGCAAATAAATTCTTTAAAAATCCTACAATGTTTTTTTCTGGATTTTTTTTTCTCATTTTGTCTCTCATAGTTGAGGTATACCTATGATGAAAATTACAGGCCTCTCTCATCTTTTTAAGTGGGAGAACTTGCACAATTGGTGGCTGACTAAATACTTTTTTTTTCCCCCTGTACACTACCTTTTAAAAGTTTTTTTTGTAAGAAAACCATACTTTTATTCAGTAAGGTTCTTCTGTAATTGATAAAGACAGTAAAGAACTTTTATAATAATCATTTCAAATTAAATGCTGTTTCTTTTGACTTTCTATTCATCAAGAATCACAATGAATCAACATTTCAACCAAAAAATCAACATGTTGCAAAAACACTATGATATTTATATATATATATCTATATATATATATAACCACATGTTGCTTGAGCATCGCATGTTGAATGATTCTGAAGGATCATTTAAAAATTCAGCTTTACCATTACGGGAATGAATTACATTTAAAATATATTAAAATAGAAAACAGTTTTTTAAATTGTAATAATATCACAGTATTCTGGTTTTACTGTATTTTTCGATCAATAAATGCCTTATTTAGCACAAGAAACAACCCTCCAAACTTTCGAACACATTGTACATTGAGTGTAATTTGAATGTAAATGTATGTGTGAGTAACAGCACTCTATAGTTATGTAAAACACGAAGTGATAAATAGTTACAGTAATTATTATGTCTTACCACTGTATTACGATTAACATAGAAATTCATTACATAATGTATGTAGTACATTACATAATACATACTGCTTATATAATATACAGTAGTAACATGTGAAACTATGCAATATGCAACACCAAATGCTTGAAACAGTAGTTTAGTTTAATTTAGTGAGTGGCGTCCAATTAGCATACTGAAAATAAGTATGGTTCTTTTTCTTTTTTTATTCCAGTTATGCCTAAAAATCTCTTAACTTCTGGAAATCTGATGAATTATTAAGTCAAGGAAGAGCAAAACTGGAAGTGTGTGTGACCTCAGGTGAGGGCAGCTCTTTGAGGGGCAGGTCATTGAGTGGCTTTTTCAGGAGCTTCCTTCCCAGAAAGGAGCGCAGGTGCTGAGCCATGACCGCCTGCTGCTCCACTGAGCAATGATTCTCCAGGGACAAGATCAGAGGATACGGAGATGTCTATGGAGAGAGAGACATGGTTGTTCAAGAGAATCGATTATTTAAGCCTCAATTATCAAACATGCTAACTCATATTGTGGCATTATACGATTTGTGGCATTATACGATTTGGTTCATGCGTCTGCACCTTGAAGGCGTACTGAGCGATGGTTTCAATGACTTCTTTAAAGAGCACTTTGGAGGTGAGCGTGTGCCCATGGTAGATCATAGGCTCTCCTTTATCACCATCCCAGCAGTCCAGCTCAACACAGCGACATCCCTGATGCAGAGCTCTAAACACACACAAAACCCATGAGTTTAACCACAAATAAAGTATGTGTATGTGAATTAGCATTGTGTGTTGTATCCTAATAACACAGTGGCTATGTCTTGTATAGCTGCCGCTGTTGATCAAATATTTAATTAGGTAAGGCCTGGATGGAATATGAGCCTTGCCGATTTCTGCAGAATTGGATTATCTGCCATACATAAAGTTCTACATACTGTATTCCCGATCCATTGTGTGTGCATTCAACAAACATATCAGCTACTCTTAGCTCTGTTTTGCTAAATAAACCCATTCCACAAAATTCTGCAGTTGATAAGAATGTTTTTCTACTCAAAATAACCCAATAAATTACCTTAATTGTTGGTTTACAAAAAATGTATAAATAAATACGCGTTGCATTGCATTGCATCGCGCAGCGTAAACATAAAACCATGTCTGCATTGTGATCGGAGAAACGACAAACAACAAGTGCTTGCTACTCTACTGCCCAAAAAAAGCTGTAGGCATTATGAAGGCGGATTATCGGCCTCTTTTGGGAAGACCAACCAAGTATTTCGCTTTCCACAACGAAGCCCACTCGTCTTCACTGCATGGCGGCAGCTCACCAAGACTACTCGAGATAAAGTTACGCCCTTTCTTTGCGTGAACATTTGGGCGCGGCTTATCCAAATCTTCCCACATCGTGACGTATACATGTGGGGTCGTGTGAACGAGCCGTTTTAGGTAGGTGGGGCTGACTCTTAACTTTTATAAAGAATCTCTTTGGTTTTGAGACTTTAGTCTTTGCTACTTCATGGATCTTATCTATGCACAATCAGTTTTTAACACTCCAAAGAGAAAGGAAAATTGAAATCGCATCGTATGACCCCTTTAAATACTCTGGCACAACCGTATCACCTATGAAGTGGGCTTGCAGCAACAGCAATAATCTACAACTACAGCAATAACCAACAGCAGCAGCGTAGCAGATATGTTCCGCCAAGACCAAATGCATTAATATTGTCATATCCATCACCATGTTAAAATATTCAGAGAGTTGTCATGATTAAAATTAAAATAAATTTAACCTAACGCAGGTAATTTATTTAGGCAATTAATATTTTGGATGTTACACTGACAAAAATGTTTTACATTGCAAAATAATGCTAGGCCATTTTCTTTCATAACACAACAAAGTCCTGAAAAAAGCATTGCATTGTGGGATATCATGCAAACAGTTACATTACCATTCAATTCAAAGGTTTGGGGTTGGTAAGTTTTTCAACATTGAATATAATAAGAAATGTTTCTTGAGCACAAAAATAGCATATTAGAATGATTTCTGAAAAATCACGTGACACTGAAAACTGGAGTAATGGCTACACAGGAATAAATGACACTTCACATATATATTAAAATAGAAAACATTTGTTTTAAATTGTAATAATAATTTACAATATTACCGTTTTTACTGTTTTTGATCAAAAAGCATCCCTTGCGAGACTTCTTTTCAAAAACAATTTAAAATCTGACTCCAAAATTTTGAATGGTAGAGTATGTTTCAATTAAAGTTAAAACTAATCTAATTAAAGTTTTAACTAAAAGTGCACTGTGACCTTGGGCATAATTCTTTCTCCCAGTGCAATAGTGTTGCAGAACACAAATGGTTACTAAATAAGCTAAGCTTAGTGAAGGCTGGAATGCAGACACAAGTAATCATTGGGATTTTACAGAACAAAGTATAAGTGTGTTTTGGTCTACTTGCAGTAGCTCTGTGGTGCTGGAGGCAGATTATAAGATGCAGTTGGGTGGGTGTTGTACCTGATATAAGGCTCAGTGCTGCTGGCGCTGGTCACCTGGTCTTTGGTGAGGTATGTATTATGAGAAGAAGAGATGCAGTAGTGCGCCAGCGGTCTGCTCATGTCCTGATACACGTGAGCGTGATCCGGGTTAAACACATCGTTGTCTTGCGAAAACATGTACATGGTGAAACCGTTCTGGGTCATGAAAAGATTCTTCCGGGCTGAGGGTCATAAAAGAAAATATATCAGTCGAAACTTAACACTGTTAAACACAAGCTTCAGTAGAGCTGGTCAAGGAAATGTTTAACACAGACTTTTTCCTATTCTGTATTACTAACGTATTACTCTCAGCTCTATTAAGAGCAGAAAGGAATACCCAGGTTTGTCGTTATTTGACACAATACCAGGGGGGGGGGGGGGGGGGGGGGGGGGGGGGTGGGGTGGGGGGGGGGGGGGGGGGGGGGGGGGGGGGGAGGGGGGGGGGGGGGTGGGGGGGGGGGGGGGGTGGGGGGGGGGGGGGGGGGGTGCCACACTACTGATCATGCACTCACACTAGTTTGTGGAAGTGGACGGGTGTGGTTTTTTAGTTTACTGTTGGACCTGCACTCCAGTTTTCAACAGGTAGGATATTTTACATCATTAGCTCACACAATGACAAACTGAAACCAGTTTTAAGTTGGCCTTTGTGTGTGCCAGATCAGATATAACTGCAGTCCAAGATTATGAGATGCATTAATTTAATGCCTGGCCAAAGAGATGTGTCTTTAATCTATATTTAAACAGAGAGAGTGTCGGAACCCCGCACGTTATCAGGAAGGCTAATCCAGAGTTTAGGAGCCAAATGTGAAAAAGCTCTACCTCCTTTAGTGGACTTCGCTATCCTAGGTACTACCAAAAGTCCAAAAAGAGTTTTGCGACCTTAGGGAGCATGATAGATTGTAGCATGGTAGAAGACTAGTTAAGTACGCAGGAGCTAACCCATTAAGGGCCTTGTAAGTAATAATATTTTGTAACTGATACAGAACTTAAGTAAGACTGTAAAATTGGGGTAATATGATCATATTTTCTTGACCTGGTAAGGACTCTAGCCGCTGCATTTTGGACTGCCTGTAGCTTGTTTATTGAAGTTGCAGGACAACCACCTAGCAGTGCATTACCATAGTCCAGTCTAGAGGTTATGAATGCATGAACTAGCTTTTCTGTATCAGAAACAGGTATCATGTTTCGTATCTTGGCAATGTTTCTAAGATGGAAGATTGCTGTTTTTGTAACATGGGACATATTTTTAAAAGACATGTTGCTGTCTAATATAACACCTAGATTTTTGACTGTAGAGGAAGTAACAGTACATCCGTCTAGTTGCAAATTGTAATCCAAGAGATTCTGTGTACTGTTTTTGGTCCAATAAGTAATATCTCTGTCTTATCCGAATTCAATAGGAGAAAATTAGTTCACTAACCACTTTATTTCTTAAACCTTTAAAGATCAATATATCTGTTTGTTGTTTTGTAGATATGGATTCTTTTCAGTGCCAGATTCCTCTGTTTCATTAGCTGATGAATATCATTTTTTATCCAAGGCAAAAAAAAAACTTTTCTCCTGTTGCTTTTAAAGGGGCATGTAAACTTCTGGATTATATTTGCAAGTGTGTCTGTCAAAAAATCACAGCACTCATCTAAGTTATCAGTTTGAAATATACTCTCCCAATTTATGTTATTCAACTCATTTTCAAACTGAGACATCTTCTGCTTGGGAATTCCAGTTTGTGAATTATTAACTCTGGTTCCAAAAAATCAGCTCTGAAATCGTTGTTTTGTTAAGTTTATGACAATCAAGGTTAAGTTATGATCAGACAGACCTGTTAACATATGATCAATTTTGGAACTCGTTCTGGTTTGTTTGTAAAAATTAAATCTATCAGTGTTTTACTAGTTCGAGTGATTCTATAGGGCTCGTTATCATTTGATGCCATTTATATTTAGATGCAATAATTTTAAGTTTTTTTTCTTACTGTTATCCAACCAATTTATATTAAAGTATCCCAGTAAAATTGTTTCAGTGCGACAATTAAACAATTTAAGACAAGACACTGCAGGTGAATAGGGTAAAAAAATGAATTACTACTTATCACCTACTTACCCATTGATTGATTACATTTATATTGCAAAAATTTTTGCATTATAAGGTTTCTAAAATGTTATGTTTAAATATGCAAATTATGCATTATTTAATGAAATATGCACTAACTTGCATACATTTCTAGTACAAAAATCTGAACACTGGATGAAGTCTTTTTATAAGTCTTTTTATATTTTTATTTTTATTTTTTTACATATTAGAGGCAAATGTTTTTACCGAGGGGATTTTGGGTATTTCTTTTTGTCACTCCATAATTCAGAAAATACTCTGAACAGCCAGAAAACAATATATTTTCAATTTTTTGGGGGAAATAAAATGTTGTATATAATCAAGCAAATTATATATGAACAAATCCCTCTGTAAAAACCTTCAGGATATAGACAGGAATAAAATGTAAAGTTTGGTGTGTGTAAGTGCGACTGAATGGTGTGTAAGTGCTGCTGAAGTGGAGAAAAAACTAATTTTGAGAAACGGCCTTTAAAGATATATATTGTAGTGTATTTTATCTATGACTACATATATAAAGTGCTGTAAAAGAAACACTTAACAGTGTATTTTGGATGTTTTCTTTCCACTAGTCCTTATGAACACACACTTTATGGAAAGCCAAAAAGCCCAAAATCTCAAAATTGACAGGTGCATGAAATAACAGTGCTTTTGCCCTGCAGTGTCTGCCCTTAAATAGTTAACCAAAATCATGGTAAAACAAAACATTATGAGAAGGAGGGTTATATAACACCATAATATTCAAATTCATTCTCGCTGATAACACTACATTTAAAATTAAACATTCTAACCCAAAAGTCTCCAGTTCAATCACAGAACATTTAAAAAGATCTCTGATATAAACCAGTACCCCACCTCCTTTACCAGACATTCTATCTTTCCTGTAACATGTATAAACAGGGACATCAATCATGTTTGTAGGAATATTAGTGTTTAACCAAGTTTCACTGAGTGCTAAGTCCATAGACTCACTCAATAAATGTTGAACTTCTCTTTTTGATAAAACACTACATATATTAAGGTGATCTCCAAAAATACCTTTTGGTTTTGACTTTAAGTCCCAGATCTCTTTTGCATGATTCACTGTTTGAAAGTATTTCAATTTGTTTTGCTTATGTGCTGCATGACCAAAAATCTCTTTACCAATATGAGGTTTTGGTGACTTTTTAGCAAATTGTTCCACTTTAGGCATAATGTCACTGTTCTCCACTTCTGCTGTTCCAGCAATGACTGAGTTCTGATTAAATTCCATGAAGAAGCCACTGACCTGTGCTAGGCCAGTAGAATGTCTCACCACTTCAACACCATGTGTGTCTGCCAGTGCCCACTGCAGACAACCTTCAGACCGCATATCAACAGACAATCCCTAATTGATGTTAGTTGAAGGGCCTGGGTTTAGCTGTATATCACCACTTAGCATGAGCAAAAAGAACAGAACTTTCAGATCATGTCCTTTCCTTCTGCCTTTTATACGTTGTTTAACCTTGTTGTAATGTAAAGTTTTCTCATCAATTGCCAACCGTTAAATAAATAACAAATCCAGGCCCAAAAAGTTCATCTTGATATCCTTCATAGGGGAGCTGGATAGGGGTACTGTGTTTCATCTTAAGTCATCTCATGCATTGACCAACGGGAAACAAGAACCACATACAAAGTATCCATATGAAGACATACCTTGTGTTACTGAAGTTAGTATTTTGGTTTTTGACTTGTCTTGATTTTGTTGATTTTTTTTTTTTTTGGGGGTTTTTAAAGCTGTCCTTTAAGTTGAAATGACGTAGTTTAAATGGTAATCCATAAGCACTTTGGACAACCTCAAACAAATCAAGCCCTGTGCCACATATCCTTTGTCTCAAACATGGTGTAAAAACGCCTTACATTCAGTGTTTTTAACCAGAAGATTTCTTGCTCTAATTTCCTCAGAAAAAACTGTGGACATCATATGGTCCAACCATCCAGAATTGGTGTGCGAAGCTGGTGCAGAAGTAGAGTAGAAGAAGCAGATGCCGATCTAACAAGCTTCAGCCATGTGCAGTCTTATCCTATTACCTCCCCCGTAGTGGTTAAAACTGGTAATCCCAGAGGTTTTCCCTTAATAAAGTTTATTTCCTTCCTATTTGAGTAAAATGTGAAAAACGTAGAACATTCCAACCAGGATGAGCTATCAAAGCTGGTACAAAGAGCAATTGTGGGAGCCTAACAAACCACCTCTGCTCCGGCAGCCATCTTGAAAGTCAAAAACCATTGTGAAACCATTTTAATGCCAGTATTCCAAGCATTTAATAGAATAATACTTATATTATGCCCTCTTTAAATGATGCACACAAACCCACACACATCACTGTTCGCACCAAAACACACACACACCACCCACACACACACACACACCCAATCAGAGAGAGAGAGGTCGGAGATTGCGCTGCGCAGTGCACACAGAAACTTGTTGTCAACGCTGCCACGCGACTTTTAGTAATAAAATAGCCTAGATACTAGATCGCTACATTATATTCAAATAAATGTGATCTTACCACACTATTTCATCTCTGTGTCTGACTTGAAGCAGGCAGAATGCTAGAGCTAACGAGCCGTAACAGATTAAATAACCATCATTTTTACCCTTCCAGTCAAATATTGCTCTGCAAACATTAACAGCTTTAAGTTGTTAGTGCTGGCAAATGACCATGGTAAAAGAGGGATAACACTGCTCTGGGTGTGTGTTCACTACACACTGCTGTGTGTGTGCACTTGGATGGGTTATATGCAGAGCACAAATTCCGAGTATGGTTCACCATACATGGCCACACGTCACTTCACTTTCATAATGCACACTCCGATGCGATCTCCGACCTCTCTCTCTGTCTGTGTGTGGTTTTGTGTGCATCAATTAAAGCATCGCATTAATATAGAATGGTGATTAAACTGATCTGGAACTACCTGTGCATTAAATGGTTTTTAATGCATACCTGACAGGCACTCCAATAGAATCGAGCATGTCACGACCATGGGTATCAACTGCTCTTTAAAATAAAATGACTGGACTGCACATATTTAAATATATTTTAATATATATTATAGTTTTCTAAAATATAGTTAATAAAACAGAACATTATGTCAATCTACTTTTACCAGTATTTCTTTTTTTTCAGGAATTTCAACCTTTTAATGAGACTTTACTTCCTGCCGTACAGTTTTACATAAAGCATTTATTTTCCTTACAGGCACTTCCCACCAACCTTCAAAGGTTCAGTTGGAAAAGTTGTCTACACTTTGGAGACAAAGCTATCCAGATCAATGCGCATTTCTATCAAAGACAAAACAGAGTTTCAATATGTCCCCAGACCAGATGTGTCCAATCCTGAACTAATGGTGAGATTACAACAAAAATCCCATATATGTCTTTACCATACATCATCTATATGTTTTGAGGTTTTCTCACCTGTGTAATAGATGTTTTGTCTTATAGGCACCTCAGTATGGAACCAAAGATAAACAAATGAAATTGTTCACCTCTGGGAGTGTCTCGATGAACATAAACACAGAGAAAATGGGATACTACCTTGGTACAATTATATTTCTTATAACATCTCAGCAGTGTTAATGTTCTCCCATTGTCAATAAACTCACATTTTGATCATTGTAAACACAACCGTTTCAAAGAAAGCCTCATTCAAACCATTTCTGTATACATGTAAAATATCACAAGATTAAATATATGTAAAATCGGAAATATCAAACATCTTTGTGGAGTAGGTGAACACCGTTACTTTTCCATTTCTTTAGTTTCATGTTTACAGTCTGTGAGCACTCTTGTGTAAGCGAGTAGATTAAGATGATGAATGAGGTCTATTCAGATTATGCGTTTTTAGCTGTTGTAATAATTTACAAAGAAGTTAGACATTTCAGGCTTGAAATCAACTGTTATAGCGGTTCCCTCCCCATCTAAACCCACGCATTACTTGTAGAACTGGTTCTACTTATTTTTTTTCTTCTTCTAGGAAAACATTAACGTTATCTGTATTAGACTTTATTACGTTACTATTATGTTATATGTTATATGTTATAGGTTAATTATATTATGTATTATTATGTTATCTGTACAGACTTTATTCATTTTCAGTGTGTTTTGATATCTCATATGTAACACGATCAGTGTTAGGGGTAACGCATTACAAGCAACGTGAGTCACGTAGTCAGATTACTTTTGTCAAGTAACTAGTAAAGTAATGCATTACTTTTTCATTTACAAGAAAATATTTGAGTTACTTTTTCAAATAAGTAACGCAAGTTGCTTTTTTTTTCCCATTGATTGACTGACAGCTTCGTGTTGCCATGTTGAGAGAAATTGGGAGTAAGTCCAGTGGTGTTGTGCGCTATGGGAACGACACCACATGAGTAGGAGATCCAGAGATAAGCATCATTACTGTAGTTCTAGACTAAATGTCAACATGCATTTACTCATCTCACTCACACAAAAACAGATTCAGTATTCCTCAAAATAAAAAAAAAAAAAAAACTCAAATATACCAAACCACATTTTATGTTAATAACACATTATTTTAATTAACATTTAGTAAACAATGGCTTTCTACTGACCGTGATCCAATTGATCAAATGATCCAATTCAACCATACAAATAAGCAAAAATGACTTTAGATAAACATAACATTTGTGTTTGTGTGTGTGTTTCTTTTTTTCTTTTTTATTGCTGATCGAAGAGTGTTGAGCTTTTTCTTTTACTTCAGGCGATCTTTATTTCAGTTTTCATGTTGGTGTTAAGGGCTTTTACATTGCCAACAAAAAAAAAATAAAAACTTTTTATTTAAAAAACAAAACAATCAATCCCTCCAATGTAAAAGTAATGCAAAGACGTAATGCCCCACTTTCCATAAAAGTGAACTAATTAATAGTTACTTTTTTAAAATGGCGTACACAATCCTTTAATCCATTAACTTTTAAAAGTCCCTTTACCCCAACACTGAAACACGAAAACAAAAAAAACTTCTGAATTAAGAGGCCAATTTTGTCAAAAGGCAGACAGAGTCATAGTTTGATGTTTTACTCTACAATTTTGACATAATAGTTTCATTGTGTCTTGCTACAGGAGAGGACTTGAAAGTTTTGGATGAATTTCAGAACAATTCTTCTCGTGCAATCAAACCAAAATACTGCTTGTATGAAAAACACAGTTTTTTTGCAAGAGGAAAGAGGAAACTTCACACACAATACCTGCTTAAAGAGGAAGGGGAATTCATTGAGCCAAACTCAAAGAAAACTGTCACCAAAGTGCTGTCCATTCCACCCAGCCTTGCCATATCTATTCTAAACTGTAGGATCCTCAAGGTTGAGTACAGACTCAGGGTGAGTTTTAGCATCTAAAGCATATACATTAGAATGGCATATCTCTGTGTTCTATTTTTAATTTAAAGTTGGATCATGACATGTTAACTGTATTTTAAATTAATGGATGTGCTGATTGTTTATCTCAAACAGAGATGGATTTCTGTTGTCATTACCTGCTCCTAATTTAAATAAATAATTTGTTTTTCAATATCTGTGCTTCATGTCTAGGTCTACCTGGATGTGCCATATGCCTCAGATCCAGAGATTAAATTCCCAGTTGTGATTCTTCCCCCTCAGCCTGTCTCAGGGGCTACAAACAGTGACTTTGGAATCTGGAATCAACCACCAGGAAGCAATATGTACACCAACCCACCTCCTATGGCTCCACTTGCCACACCATTTAATGTGGTTGGACCATCTGGTCAGTTTGGTGCCCCTGGCTACTATGGACCTCCTCTGCGTCAGTTTCCTGCTCCTGGTTACCCTGGACCTCTTGGTCAGTTTGCTCCACCTAGTTACACTGGACCTCCTGGTCAATTTGGTCCTTCAGTTTTAAATCAGTCTGACCCATCAGCTCCACCTCCTTATCAGGAATATCAGTTATATCCACAGTTGCCAGACCACCCTGAAAAATCTTGACAAAGTGATTTTAGAACCAGCTTCTAGGCTTCTTTTTTCATTTGTATTAATATGTAGCCTTTTATATTTTAGGTAGTGATGTTGACTGTTAATAAGTTAACAACATTCTATACTATTTGTTTTGTATTTCTAGACCTTCGTTATAGTGCTACATTTTACGTCCCATGAAAATTAAAGTTCTGCTTTATATGTTGTTAAGTAGAGTATTGTATAGTTATTTATTTATTTTAATGTTTATTAACTTAAAGTATAAGCGTTTTTGTCTGCTTTACAATTGTACATTTATACACGTGAAATGTTTTAAAACTGTACTAAGTGAACACATGATATTTGAGTTGACAAACTTAAAAATTAAGGCCTACCACAACACACACACCCACACACACACACACACATATATATTATTATAATATAATATATTATAGTACACCAACACAGTCTATATTTTTTAAATTTAAACAACATTTTTATAGTGTAAGATTTACCATCTGTTTCTGCATAAATTGTTACAAAAGTTACAGATTTACCATGACTTAACACACAGCTTTCTTTGAACACACTGACACTATTGTTCAACTGAATAATGTATTTTATGTATTTCTGTTTATGAATGAAATCATATTTATGAATAAAACTGAATTTACTCACATATATTATTATAGACTCACATATTATCATGTTAACAGGTGGAAAACAGTAGATCGAGTAGTTTATTATTAGTTAAAATTTAGATATAGATTTTTAAAAGCTACTCTTTAAAGCTCCTCTATATAACTTTTTGTAAAAAATAAAATAAAACTGCATGTCTTGTGAAAGAACGTTTTAGGGTTTTTTTTCATCCCTGCACCGGTGTACACATGCAAGTACTAAAAAAAAGTTATTTGAACAGCTGACATATTTTATGCTGTTGTTTTGAATTACTGGAAACATTGTCAAACATTTGTCAATTGAAAAACATGACGTAAGAAAAGTTTACAAGCCGTTAACATGAGACATAACAATTGATAAGCTGATAATGTCAAATGTTATAATCAGTCATATTTTTTGGAAACGCGAACCCACAAGTCCCACAGACCTCCTACATAATCAGCTGTCAGTCAGCTCATTAAAATACACCTTAATAAGAAAAAAGAATCCTTAATAAGAAAAACACATATGACACTGAAATAGTGCAATAGATAAAAAAAACTAAGACGGACATAGTTATTTAACAAAACACATAAAATTGAATGTAACGCAGGAATTCTGGAATTTGTCAATTTAACGTTTATTCACTGTAAAATTATATGGTATTTTTCACTTTCCAACAACGTATTACTACCTTCAAATTTATGTCCAATACATTACAGTTCAATAAGAAGTTTTTCAACCTGTATAGTAGGGGAATTTACCGTCAACCATTTAACAGGTTGTTACTGTAGCATTTTTACAGTCTTTAAATTCACGGTAATTTTTTACAGTGTGGTTTAAGAGGGGTTTTGACTACTTCTTTAGCTTAAGCCAGCTATGTCCAGCTAAAACCAGCCAACCATGGTGGTTTCAGTTTTATTTTATTTTATTACATATATATTTTTTAGCTGGGATTCCCTAGAGGCTGCCATTTTTCATGACCCATTGATACTAGTTGTGACATCTAACTTTCAGTTACCTTCATGCTACTCCAACACCATATACTCCAGAGTTTCAGGAGTTTCCATCTTTTTTCTTCATGTTGATGGCTGTCCACTCTGTGGAGCATTACTAGCACCATCAGCACCTTTACATATATATCGCCTGACTGTATTGTTGTTTGCTTAGAACCTCAAATTGTTAGAGATTTGGCATCACCTTGTCCTGTGTGTTCAGCTCATTTGTTTTCTGCTCATATCCCCACATTTCAGACCCAAGCAGTTTTTAACCCTGTTTCGTGCAAACTGCAAAAAAAAATTAATAGCAAATTATACACCTGTGTATCCCATCTACCTGCTCCCAGAACATCTTCAAACCTTACCAATAATTTCTCGATACTTTCAGGTAACGTCCTACAAGAATCATTATATCATCACACTCCAATCCAATACTTTTTAGTTTACAGATATGATGTAACACGCTAGGCACATGACTGTTTGGGTTTTGTCTTTATTCTACAACACCTTCAATTCCACAAACTCAGAAATTAGTTTAACGGTAAAAGCTCCTGCAGTCACCGATGTAAAGTTGGTTCGACGTTTTGGCGTCTGACATTTGTCAGAGATTTAACCTCGAAAATCTTCTTTAACGATTTAGCACAATGACAAGAAACATCGGCTATACTGTTATAATTGTTTTCAAATGCAGAAGAGAACAAACAATGTGTTTTGTTTGTTTTAATCTGCCTTAAATTATTGTAATTGAAAGTATTGTAGATAGGGACCATCTGCAAAGTGCAAAACGAAAAGCAAAAATCACAACTATTCCATCTAAATGCTTCACTTGTGAAATGTGGAAAAAATAAATCTCAAAAGAACATTTAGATGTTGATTTGATTCACAGAACTTTAGCACAACAAAAGTTATTGAAATGGAACAATTGAGAAAAACTTGCTTACCGCCCCCTAGAGGAAACTTGTTTTGACCAAGTTTGACATTCAGAAGTTTAAAATTAATTTAGAATGCACACAGTTTGATATGTAAATTTGTTACTTGTTCAAAGAAAAATATTTACAGCCATCTTTTACTATCATGTGTAAATCAGGATGCACGCAGGATGCATGAATTAAAGTTGAATCTGTTAACACATTCATTTTTAAAACACACAACATTCTATATCAGCTTCAAAGGGTGTGTCTTGTTTATGGTTTCCTACCAATCATGTAGATGGTTTGGTTTTGATTCACAAACAGGAAAAAAAAATAAAACACACTATGATTTTCAAATGTAAAGCACTATCAATTATTTCCTATAAATGTACTCCTTCTATCATCAATTTTCCTAAGGTGTTTCGTGATACTTGTTTCCCTAAAGAACAATTTCAATGCTTATATTTTCCCACTAACTATACCGCCCCTCCTAGAAGATACTGCAGGTTGGTTTTTGACTGGTCTGAAATTCAAACCTTTAAAGGGGTCATATGATGTGATTTAAATTTCTTCCTTTTCTCATTTGAAGTTTACAAGCTCTTGGTGCGGAAAGAAAGCCTGTAAATTGCAAGACTAAGTCTCAAATCCAAAGAGAATATTCCCTTTTATAAAATTTAAGAGTCACCATGCCTACCTCAAGACGGCTCCGTTCTCACACTCCCCCCACTGTCTTAACGTCCGATGTGGGAAGATTTGCATAACGCCACTCAAATGTTCACGCAAAGAAAGAATGCGTAACGTTTATTCTCACGTAGATTTGTTGCTGCCGCCATGTCGTAAGACGTTTCCGTTGGATTTTGTTTGGCCTTCGAAAGATGACGAATCTGCCTGCGTCATGTTGCCTGGAGTTGATCTTGGTGCTGGGTTCCTGGACGGAAAGAGCATCAACTTCGTGCAGTGAATGCCCGGATCGGGTTTCACCGTGGACGAGAGGAGTCCAGCCCATGCTCACTTGTTTTGCCACAAGCCCGCCGGCCGCCGCTCACTGTAGCCGCCGGCCTCTGCTCACTCTAACCCTCCGTGTGTGACGCTGTGTTCGTTATGAAAGAGAAACTACATTGTTTGGTCTTCCAAAAAAGAACACGACTAGAAATCAGTGGTTAAACTGTATTTACAACACTGTTCCAGAACAATTCAACCCAAATATCCAGATGTGTGCACACAGTTTATGGAGGACTGTTCCTGATCCTGAAGTAGACTACAATCCAGCTTTGCTTACTCACAGACGGTAATACGTTTTTTTTATATTTGAATCAAGGGGGGGCCGACAGAAAAATTTTCCCACTGGACATTTAAAGCGAGTTTTTTGTGCAGTGTAGAGTAGCGCTTGTTTGTTTGTCATTTCTCCGATCACAAATACAGACATGGTTTTTATGTTTACGCGGCGCGATGCAACTCGTAAAAAGACAGTATAAGTAATTATAATCAGTAGTTATGTCCCCACTGGGTGCAACAAATGCCTGGTTTATAATGGTTTTTAATGTTTTTGTCTCGTTGCTCCGGCCCGACAGGGCATCAAAGTATGGTAGGGGCATTATATATAACTATAATATTATAATTTATAACGTATATATATATAATATATTATATATAAAAATCAGTTTTCAAGCATTTTACTACACTTCAGTATGTTATTCTTATTAAGTAGCGGTAATTTTTTAGGGTTCTATACTTCTCCTAAGTCTCTGAGAACCTGACCCCTTGTACTTCTGGAGACTCCAGGTAAGTTGCAGTTCTGGAAAATGTTGGCACTTGAGACTAAAGGGTTCCTGATGGTTTTACACCTAATTCTTCACAATAATTCTTAAATCTTTTGCAGTTAACATGCTCTTTTCTTCTCCACCTGTTGGTGTGTGACTGACCCTGCTGACCCACTGAGCATTTTGTTGTCCAATGGTTATGCATTAACTGCAATTTCTAGTATTGTATTAGTTTTGAATATTTCTCATGGGGATTTAATAATTTTTGACTTTTCAGTCTGAGTTAATTCTCTTTTTTGGCTCATTTTATCTGTTAAAGAAAATCTGCTTAATAATTATGCATACCTGAATATAAGACATTTTTCACTTTCATGAATAATTATATATTAATTATAAATGATTAAATACAAGATTTATAGTAGTTATTAAGATTGATGTCGTTTTGGAATTGGTAAAATGTGCTTGAAAAAAAAATATATGATCAGAATATCAACAAATGATGCATAAACTGTATTTGTCCTCTTCTGCTGTCGAGATAATGCAAGAAATGTTGTGATTGGTTATCAAGGCAGCCAATCAGAATTTAGCAACCTCCTCTCTGATTGGCTGGAATTATGGAATATTGTAACGCTGGGTTGTGTTGAGCACCTGAGCTGTTGGCATTTAGCGAGCACTGAGAGCGGGCATCAGGTGAGCAAGCTAGTTAACCGTTTGCACGCGCAAAAGAGAAGTCTCACACATCCAAAAACTATTTTAAATGCAAACTGATTTTCGTGCGCTCTAACTACGTTTCTTCTTTGCGATACAAACATTGTTCTCCACAAAACATTCAGTTCGCGGTAGCGTGCGAGAATTGTGGCAGAATTGTAATCCCCCATAGTTTTTATACCCTTGCTAAATAAAGTGATTTCATTGATTCAAACGTCAAAAGCGATATTGCACCAAAGCTGTCCCTCCGTTAAAAACATTATGTTACTACATCCTATCACTCAACATATCTTTCACAAGTGGGATTTATATCGGGACATTATTCTGTCTGGGTGGACAAGGTCCTTCTGGATGTTGCGAAGGACCACACAAATGCAGTCGTTGAAGGTGAAAATTAAAGGTAAAGCAAGGTTTCTGGACAGAACTTCAGGGTCCAACAACTTTTGTTTTACTCGAATAAGGATAATATTATTATCAGTGGAATGTTTTTTCGTTAGGGAGGACAAAACACATTGTAGAGGAACGATCAGCTGTAACATTTTTGGTTAGACATCAGGTCGATTTTCAAAACATGGTTTGTGGAATCCTTTTAGGTAATGACCAGAGATGCCCTGAACGAAATTTGACACTGCCTCATACTTTTCCAAGGGTTAACATTAATCCCTGGGGAGGCTATTCACCAGGTGACTTGTCACACTGTTCCTGGCGTAAACCGCGTTACAGATAATAAGGGGCTATTGTGGTAAGCGCTGTCAGGGGCATTGACGCAGCCCTGGGGGCCAAGAGGGAATTGCCAGAAAGGATTGTGTGTCTAGGGGGGGACGAAGTGGTCGTGAATTCCAAATAAAGGAGATTATGAATCCACAAAGAAAGCGAAAGTTTCACAAAACATGAATGAAATCCAATACTCAAATGAGATGGCAAGAAAAACGATTCCAAAGAGAGGTATTTATGTCACACCAAAACTTGGCCGGTCGGTGGGGTGAGCGCGTCCGGGGATGTGCGAATTGTGAAACCATTTTCTTTTTCTAGCATCAAGAACACTGTCAATCCATAAATGCGTGGACTCCACCCACCGTCTACTGAAGCCAATCAGATAACAGCCTCACTTCTCTGACCAATCGTAGCACGTTCTCGCTGTAGCCAATCACGTTTTGCTTTACAATAAGGGCGGTCTCGTCCTGAGATAACTTCATTCATCTGCATTGGCTCAAATAGGTCATTTAAGGGCCATACAATGGGTACAGTAATAGATGTTTAAAACTGGATTTCGTTAGAACTTTAGACTGTGTATCATGCCAAGCCACATTATTTTATGTTACGTGCCTTTGAAAATGCCAGAGAAACAGCGCTATGGTACTATGTAACCATGGGTTTCCCCGAGGGAAGCGATGAACTCGTGCTCGAAGTCCGCTTTGGGAACGCCCTTCGCGGTGACCGGTGTTCTGAAGCATGTGTCCAAACGTCCGTCCCAATGAGCAGCGAGAACGTCACGAGCAGGTTACGTCATTTCCCATGTTACAAAAACGCATTCTTCCATCTTAGAAACATTGCCAATCTACGAAACATGATACCTGTTTCTGATGCAAAAAAAGCTAGTTCATGCATTCATGACCTCTAGACTGCACTAATGCAATGCACTGCTAGGTGATTGTCCTGCATCCTCAATAAACAAGCCACAGGTAGTCCAAAATGCAGCGGCTAGAGTCCTTACCAGTTCAAGAAAATATGATCATATTACCCCAATTTTTACAGTCTCTGCACTGGCTACCTTAATTTTTGTATCAGTTACAAAATATTATTACTTTGCCTATAAGGCCCTTAATGGGTTAACTCCTGCATACCTAACTAGGGCAAACTAGTTTTCCTACCACCTACAATCCATAACGCTCCCTAAGGTCGCAAAATTCTGGTCTTTTGGTAGTACCTAGGATATCAAATTCCACTAAAGGAGGTAGAGCTTTTTCACATTTGGTTCCAAAACTTTGGAATAGCTTTCCTGATAACGTTCGGGGTTCAGACATACCCTCTCTGTTTAAATCTAGATTAAAGACACCTCTCTTTAGCCAAGAATTCGCATAATGCATCTCATAACCTTGTACTTCAGTTAAATCTTTTACTGCATCTACTAATCCAAATGCCCATTATTATTCATTAGTTTGTGTTAAACCAAATTCATTTTTTGCTTGGTTGGAACGGCAGCTACGCTAATTATGTCTCTATTAGTTTCTTTGTTTCTGCTGGGATTGACATCCCGTGGTAAATAGGATTTACACACGCTTCAGTCTGGATCCAGAACACCTGATAAGAGATGATGCAACCCCTCAGAGGAACTCAGATGATGCCAACCAGGAAACAACATACAGAACTACCACATATTGCTATAAGTTTGATTGCATCATATAATAATAGCTGTTAATATTGTTCATCGTCTGTTTTATTACGTCCTTAATTGATTTCCGTACTGCTGGTTCGTCTGTCAGAGGAGAACTGGTGCCCTGACTGAGCCTGTTTTCTCCCAAGTTTTTTTCTCCATTTCTGTCACCGATTGAGTTTTGGTTCCTTACCGCTGTCGCCACTGGCTTGCTTAGTTGGGGACACTAAATTTCCAGCTTTATCGTTGACATGATTGGAAAGATATTATTTAAACTGAGCTGGATTTTGACATCACTGAATTCAATGATGAAGTGTCTTTAACTGAAAAATTAGTGTTTTACTATTGTCATTTTGCATTATTGACAACTATTTTCCTAATTAATGCTGTTCATGGTTGCTTTGACACAATTTGTATTGTTAAAAGCGCTATATTAATAAAGGTGACTTGACTTGACTTTCCGTAAAGGCACCAGACATAAAACCATCCCGGGGGGGGGGCCGGGCCCCCCCAGCTTTCGATTAGACGCCTGCAGGATGCAGGGATATGGCAAAGAGATTTGCACGTCTCGTTCCCTCGGATGAACCATGTTTCCATATGTAACCCTAGATACGTTCCCCCTTCAGGAAACTCGCGCTGCTTCGAGTCCTTGGGGAATGAGAATACCCCTGCGCCATAGCTACCAGTCCCTGCCTGTGGGTGTATCCTAATAGCACATGACAAGATAGCACTTGGTAACCTTGGTTAACGCCAGTCTAGGTTGTAAAGGCGGCAAAAGTAATGTGGAGAGGACCAGCCCCCCACAGACAGAAATGTCCTGCAAAGGCCAACCAAGCTTAATCCTTGGCCGCCATACTCCTGGTCGAGTGCGCGCTGACCCCCATAGGAGACGGGAGGCCAGAGAACTCGTAGGCTAGTGAGATGGCCTCAACCACCCACCTACCCATAGTCTGCTTGGTCACCGGAAATCCCTTCTTTGCAGACCAAAAGCAAACAAAAAACCTGTCTGCCGTACGCGACGGGGCAACTCTGTGTGCGTAGGCGTCCAGTGCTCGAACTGGACAGAGAAGATTAAGCCTTTCTTGGCCTACTTCCCGGAACGGAGGAGGACAGAATGCCTGAATTACTATGGGCCCTGGTGAAGAAGTGGCACCTTAGGGACATACCCGGCCCTTCGGGTAAAGGAATGCCCTAACCATGACTGGAGCGAACTCCAGGCATGAAACAGGGAGTGCCTGAAGATCCCCGATCCTTTTAGTGAGGAAATAGCGAGGAGAAAAATAGTCTTGAGCGTGAGAAACTTGACTGAAACTTCTTCTATGGGTTCAAAGGGGCATTTTTGCATGCGCCCTCCAGAACCACAGCCAGGTCCCATGAGGGCACCTTGGTGTGCTGTACCGGCCTCAGCCTCAGAGTGCCAAGGAGGAAACGAGTTACAAGTGGTTGTCTTCCAAATGATTGACCACCCAGAAGGGCGTGATAAGCAGCTAAGGCCGCCACGTACACATTCAGAGTGGAGGGAGATAACCCTGCAAAGAATCGCTCCTGCAGAAACTCCAGAACTGTAGCAATTGGGCAGTTGACTGGGTCCTGCAATCACTGTCCGCACCATGAAGCAAAAAGTTTTTCCTTACTTCAAGGCATACTGTTTTCCTAGTGGCGGGAGCTCTGTACGGGAGTATAGTCTCAACAACCCTTGAGATACCCAGATGCTAGTAGCTGTGCCCCTCATGTGACATGCCCACAGCTCCATACTCCGCCCACGACCGATTGATGTTAGGAGAACCCCCATGTGTTGTCCTGTGCGGACACAACCATGATGCCCCCTTAGTCCTGGAATGACCGTTGTCAGAGCTGAGCTCAAACACGGCCAGCATTCCCGGCATTGATGTTGCCAAAGAGAGATGCCTTCGCCCACCACAGACCCTGGGGCAAGCGCACTCATGACCCTTCCCCAGCCATGGAAGAGGGGCACCTTCTTTAGCCTTACGCGCCTACCAATGAACCCGAACTTCATGCCTTGAACTAGGAACCAATGTTTCTTCCACATGTCTAAAGCACGTAAGCATCGCCGCGAGACCTTGATCATGCAAAGCGGATTCCACCTCGGGGAAAATCCCTTGGTTCTGAACCACCACTGCAAGGGTCTCATGTACAATTCCCAAAGGTATACGTTTGGACGCCCGCTTTTCCATCATGCCCAACCCTCAGACTGTTTTGACATGAGTGCTGGCCTTCTCTCTTACCCCTCCGTGACTGTCGTGAGATTTGACTCGATCGAGCAGAGACAGACGTGTCCTGCATCGGGTTGAGTCCCACCACCATGCCTAAAGTAAGTGGTTCTCTGTATGGAAGAAAAGATGACACTCTTCTTGGCGTTTTAGTCCTTAACCCCGCTCTCCTCGTATGGCGAGGACGACATCTCCGATGCCGTAGCCGCGCTGCTCCTATTGAGCCGAGTGTTAACCAATCGTTGATATAGTTTAGTATGTGGATGCCCTGGAGTCGCAAAGGAGCCAGATCTGCATCCACACACTTCGTGAAAGTGTGGTGTGAGAGTGACAGGCCGAAGGGAAGAGCTCTATATTGGTATGCTTCGCCCCCGCAAGCAAACCTCAGGAACTTCCTGTTACTGGGAAGGATGGAGACATGAAAATAAGCATTTTTTAGATCTATCGTGACGAACCAGTCCTCGGACTTGATTTGAGATACTATCTGCTTGATAGTATGCATCTTGAACTGAAGCCGTTTGATAGCGCGTTTCAGAAGACGGAGATCTAAGATCCGCCGCAACCCCCCCATCCTCTTCGGAACGATGAAGTAACGCCTGTAGAACCCGGACACTCTCACGAGAGGAGGAACACGTTCTATGGCCCCCTTCCTCAAGAGAGTATCTATTTCTTGTTCCATTACCAGAGCCTGCTCGGGGCCCACTAGTGTGGGGATGACCCCATTGAATTGAGGCGGACGAGAACCGAACTGGATTTTGTAACCTTCTCTACAATCTGCAGGACCCATTTCGAGATATTTGGTAGAAGTTTCCACGATACCAGAAAATCTACTAAGGGAACCAAACTCTCGAGGCTGGCGTCTGTTATTATTAGAGGAGCCAGTTCGGTGCACTGAAGCGGATGACCGGCAGGGAACGAACGACCTGACTGCTGTAGCACCCTCACTTGAGTGGACGAGCTCTCCCGTGCCGTACCGTCACCGGACGGCAGCTGGGATTTTCGCTCTTCGAAGCTCACTGAGCCCTGAAGCACAGAGGAGGCAGGGGTATCAATGAACCTCCATGATGGCACTGAGGGAATAACCGACCCGAGTGCTGTAGCACCCTCACTTGAGGGGAAGAGCTCTCCCATGCCGTACCTTTGCCGGGCGGCAGCTGGGAATTCACTCGTCGGAGCTCACTGAGCCCTGAGGCACCGAGGTCGCACCCCCCCATCCTTCTTCGGAACGATGAATTAACGGCTGTAGAACCCGGACGCTCTCTCGAGAGGCGGGACATGTTCTATGGCCCCCTTCCTCAAGATAGTATCTACTTCTTGTTCCATTACCATAGCCTGCTCGGGGCCCACTAGTGTGGGAATGACCCCGTTGAAACGAGGCGCGGAGGAGAACCGAACTGGATTCTGTAACCTTTCTCTACAATCTGCGGGACCCATTTTGAGATATTTGGTAGAATTTTCCACGCTACCAGAAAATCTACTAAGGGAACCAGCCTCTCGAGGCTGGCGTCTGGTATTATTAGAGGAGCCAGTTCGGTGCCCTGAAGCGGATGACCGGCGGGGAACGACCGACCTGACTGCTGTAGAATCCTCACTTGAGGGGGCGAGCTCTCCCATACCGTACCATTGCCAGGCGGCAGCTGGGAATTTCACTCATCAGAGCTCACTGAGCCCTGAAGCACAGAGGGTAGAACATGACATCCTAAGAGTGGACTGAGTACTGCTCAGAGCTTGTATGCTTATGAAACCACAGGAGATCCAAATGTACTGACTGTCCCCCCCCAACCAGAAAATGACAACTTACCGCCCAATCCTTCGCACAGAAGTGGAAGAGCAATGAGGAAGCAGTGAATCGGCGGGAGTTGATAACGTCCCTGCGCGTGTGTAGCTCATGCAAGCATCGAGGAGATTGCCATGATAATGCCCTACTGAATATCTGCAACAAGGAAATCTGCAACAGGAGAATGGCCCAAACCATGGACGCCAGTCTCCGCATCATCATCCTCCCTAAGAAATCAACTCTACAACTTGCCAGAATATCATACCATCACCTTTAATCCATCCAGCACGGCACGCTAAAAAACCTACTGAATCGATTGCAAGCCGCAAGCTGACAAATCCATCGCTGAAGAACATCGGCTTTCAGACAAGGCCAGTTACCACAGATCCCCCCCCCCCCCCCCCCCCCCCCCCCGCACGAGATTCCTTCAACCTTCGGATAATATGTGAGAGATACCTACAACATCAACAAAACCTTTACCACATTTTTGTGGACTTCAAAAAGGCGCTCGACAGAGAATGACATGCAGCACTATGGGCCACCATGAGGCAGTACAACATGATCAAAATGATAAAAAACCTCTATGATAAGGCCACCTGCGCGGTTTACTTCAACAGCAACATAGGGGACTGGTTCAGAACCACAGTTGGAGTAAGACAAGGCTGCTTGCTCTCCCCTACACTCTTCAACATCTTTTTAGAACGAATCATGGCTCATGCATTGGAAGACCATGAGGGGACAGTCAGCATAGGTGGCAGTACAATCACAAACTTACGTTTTGCCGATGACATAGTTGGCCTGGCAGGGAAGGAAGAAGAGCTGGATAACTTGGTGGAGCGCCTTTACAAGATCTCTACATCCTATGGTATGCAGATCAATGAGGAAAAGACTAAACTGATGACTAACAACAACATAATTGGTTTCACCACTGACATCAGGATTGGCGGCGAGAAGCTAGACAGTGTAAACAGTGTAAACCGCGGATGAAGGGTCCAAACCTGAGATACTCGCCAGGATCGCCCAGACCACAGCGGCGCTGACAAAATTAAAGACCATCTGGAGTGACAGGAACATAGCCCTCAGCTCAAAGATCAGACTGATGCGCTCCCTAGTCATGTCCATATTTTTATATGCCTGTGAGACTTGGACACTAACAGCAGAACTGGAAAGGACATGGAGATGAGATGCTTCAGAAAACTCCTCGGCATCTCCTACAGAGATCACATCTCCAATGAAGAAGCACGTGACAGAATTCGGCAGACCATTGGGCCATATGATGATGACCTCCTGACAGTGGTGAAAAAAACGGAAGCTGAAGTGGTACGGCCATTTAATAAGATCATCAGGACTTGCGAAGACAGTCCTGCAGGGCACAGTGCCAGGAGGGAGGAAGAGAGGCAGGCAGAGAAAGAGATGGGAAAACAACATTCAGGAGTGGACAGGCCTCACGCTGGGCGAGACCTTGAGAAAAGCTGAGAAGAGGGAGGAATGGAAGGAGCTGGTTGCCAGAGCATCTGTGGCGCCCCAACGGTCAACCAGACGAAGGGACAGTGTGAGTGCGAGTATTTTTCCTAAATGATTTGGTGTTTTTGAACAAATCAGTCGAGTTAATGATTCAAAGACTCATTCAATCTGTTTCATTTGAACGCCACCTATAGTCACTTGTCACCACCTACTGGTGTATGTGTGCTTGAATAGATGAACAATAGTATGTTCATAGTACAATAAGAATATATATAAAACCGTTTTTTTTTTAATTCAAAACACACACAGTAAGTTTTTCACTACATCAAATACAATAACTCCTACAGTTTGTACAGTATAAAAATCATTATGTCTATGGTGTGTGTGTGTGCATATTTGTTAAATCAATCGTAATCAAATGGTTGAAGAATACAAAATAAAAAAAAAGAAATATTGGCACGACTATTTTAAAGACTCCGTTTGCAATAAGACATACTACTACAAGACACATCCTATTACATGTCATTCTGCTCTGTTACATCACAAGGATTCAGAGTAGAGCAAGTTCATGGATTTACAGCTACAACCATGATGGGATTCCAGCATTTTTAGCCCCCATCCTGAGCTACGATCAGGTAATGCAATGTCACGGTTATATTTAACACCATCATGACAGACATAGTAATAGTCTTAAGACAAGTGGTAAACAATACAACACAAAGATGTTTATGATGCTAACCAGGAACAGAATGAACATAACAAATAAACAAATAGTGGGCAGTGGATGACAGAAATGAATAGCCTTTTTGAACCTTGGATTATACTCTCCATCACACCAGTTCACACAAAGCTAGACAAGTCATACCCACACACACACACACACACACATACACACTCCCTCACACACATGAAGCACTATCTGAACTCATAACCCCTTGCAGGTCAGGAAGAAATTCAAATGTTCCCATTATGTTCATTATCCTTCACTAGTAATTGTCACCCACAACTTTAATAATAATAATAATACAAATATTAACCTGTAACAGTTTATTTGAAGCCTGTACATATAACACATTACAGAGGTATTCATAAGATTTTATAATACACATTATAATTCAATGCATGTATAAACATCTGCAGACGATATCTATTCTTGGTTTCACCTTGGGTATAATGATATAGGCTAACAGCTGGATGCTGATTATATTCTATAATACTCTGTAAAGGTACAACAATTAATAATGAAGTATTACAATGTACTGCACTATATCTGTAGTTCCATGTATTCAATAAAAATATACAACTGATCAAGATGTATTATAAAAAAGCATTGCGGCATTATGCATACAGAATGCATTTATATGCATTGTAGAGACACTTTCAACGTGTAGTTTTGGGTGTGTGCTGCATGCATAGACTAAAGAATTCTTTGGGGCTGGAGAATCAAGTGCAATTGCCGTTTGAATAAGTCCATGGTTCATCTTAATGGGGTAGTTTGAATGGGGTTGCAGTCCCAGAGGAATCTACGAACAATTGTTTGATAGATGAGGGGGAAACTGGAGGGAGCGTGATACTGCGTAGTTTAGTACGTCGTTTGCGATGGCACAAAATAGGATAACAGGAAGGATAGCAAGATATCGAGAGGGCATGGGGACGGGTTACGATATATACACTGCACTCATGGAGCCAAAAATTCCGCAACACACTAAGGCGTGCATGCTGTGTCTGCAGTAAAAATACCAGCGCGACGGTAGGTCATGACACCTAACGACCACGACTCACGGGCCTGAAGCGGTGGGGGGTTTGGTGCAACGCCCTCGACTTCGAAAAGAAATCTGTTGCGTCCAACGGATCGGGGCGGGAAGTGGCCCAACGAGAAAAGAACGAACGGGTGGAGGCGAAAACCGGGAACAATGTACCAGAAATGAATACTGTACTGACCGCTTGCCCTGGCCTCGGATCACTCGACACTTCACACCCCCCACCCACCCCAATGGCCAATGAAAAGTGCAAAGCCCTTTTAGGACGCGTGTGTGTGTGTGTGTGTGTGTGTGGTGTGGTGTGTTTGTGACAAATGGGAAACATACCTTTTGTATAATGACATGGGTATGACATAGGTATTACATGGAGAAGGTGACTTTTCAGGACATTATCCCATGTCCCCACTTTTCAAAACGCTTATAAATCACACAGAATGGAGTGTACTGAAAATCTGAAATAGCACAAAGTTTCTTGTGAGGGGTAGGTTTAGGGGTAGGGTTTGGTGTTATTGCACTATATATACGGTCTGTACATATAAAAAACATTACACCTATGGAGAGTCCCCATAAACCATAAAAACAAACCTGTGTTTGTGTGAGTGAGTGTGTGTGAGAGTGAGAGAGAACCGAGAGAGAGAGATAAAAATACCCCCTTGACTAGAGAAACATTCCATTCTAAGGGGCAACAGCTCAGTTTATTAAACAGCTACTTTTGGTCGCACTGAGTTTTCCTGCTAATTAAAAAGTTGTTCACAAGAACAATGAGGAATTCTATCATATAAAGCCGTTGCGTTCTACATGGAGCGGGTCGCCCTCTCATAGTCACAATTATGTTGACATCACATGACGGAGTTTCTAATAAATAATAACGAGAAAAAAACAAAGTAGTTTGTTAGTAAACAAACTAACAAAAGTCCAGGCGACATGTCAGTAAATGCAAAACCACTGGTACTACTGGGATGAACGAGGGCCAGCTAAACATTAACAAGTGGACTTTTAATTTTAAACTAAATGGAAAATTCTGTGAAAATAATGAATGAACTCGCTGACCTCTATGCATTAATGGCAGATGTCGTTCCATGTGACTGAATCAATTTATGGCCATGTGCTATTCTATAAAAAAAATCATATACAATTATACTTTTGGCATGACTGCCTCCCTGTGGCCAACTTCCATAACTGTGGTCAGCAAGACACTTTGTGGTCATCTTGGCTCTTTACTAACAGCATTAGATTAATCAAACAGGAATTGTTATGCGGATCAAGAAGAAAGGTGGCAAACAATATTGAAATTGCTGTTTTATTACAGAAGTGTCAGTATAAAGAAAATGGTCAAATGTGCATTCGATTACAGATTTGATTTAATTGTATTCATTTGAAAGGGCATAATGTCATAACTACACTTAATCTCAGCCCATTTAATTACAAACAGGCACTGTTGGCTCTGGTTTGTGTCTACCGAAAATTCATCAGGAACAGAAAACATAAAAACTTCAAACAATTTGCTCAGAACGTAAAACACTGCATGCGATTAAAAATAAGCAAACACTTGCAATTGATGCCAAAACAAACACAAAACAAGGCACAAAAACATCACTATAAGTCAACTTTCAAAAACAACTCTAAGGTAGCACACTGAAACTAACTGGAAACATCAAACTTACCTGTTAGACAACCAATTGTGCTGCAACATACACAAAATGTCATTATTAGAGAGTTGTCACACGTGAGAAAGACAAATTCTCATTCCTCCTCACCACTGTAAACACATGAATAAGGTGATGGTATATTAAAGAGCAAGAGCTCCACAAACAGCTGGACTTTTTAAGGGCATTTGTTTCTTTTAAGCAGTACCTGTAAAATTGTACATTTCCACCAAAATACATTTTTGCACCTCATTTTCATTAGACAAAATCGTGATCTACAGGTTAAGGTGTTGCACTTTACTCCATTATAAAATAAAAAAAAATCTATTTAACAGAATAATTCTCGGTGCACCCCTGATTGGGTGGGAGGAGCCTGTCTAATCATCTGACTCCACCCTCTTCACTCATCTGTCATTCATCTTCATGGTTGCAGTCTGCCAGGGAAGGATGGGCCAAAGCTCTGCAGGCAGAGATACGATGAGCTGGATTGAAAGTCAAAAATTGCTGTGTGGAAAGGGAAGTTTCAAACAAGAAAAGTTATTTATATGTGTATTTTGTGTACCAGTCACTAAAATCTCTCTCGTATAGAAATAAATACCACTTACAGACAGCAGGTCATTCTCCTCATGGGCGAGACTGGGCAGTAGTTGTTTTGTAGGCTTTTTCGCAGCCCATGTAGGGCTGTAGCAGACAGGGCTTTCTATGGGCCAGTCCTCCTCACCCGGCAATCCAATGACCCTGAGAGAGAGCGAACATGCAAGACCACAAATGACCACAAACAGGTGTAGTTGTTGGTTGCAATAACACTAACTGGGATTTGGAAATGCAAAGTATTTTGACTCACTCAAAGATCTTTTGCAGCTGCTGGATCTCTGTGAATCCACGAAACAAAGGCCTGCAGAAAAGGTGAGAGAGAAAGATAGGACATCTCAGAATTAGAAAAGTTGTTTGTAAGAAGTTGAAAAGAAGTCTCTTATGCTCAGCAAGGCAGCATTTATTTGATCAAAAAAAATACAGTAAAGCACAACGTTGTGAATATCGTGAAAAGATTTGTCAAATACAATTATTCCAGTGAGGCAAGCTGAATCTTTTAGCAACGCATTAACCAGTCCTGCAGTGGGTCCACATGATCCTTCAGAAATCATTCTAATATGCTGATTTGCAGCTCAAGAAACATTTATTATTATTTTTATAATTATCAATGTTGAAAAACAGTTGTGCTGCCTAATATTTCTGTGGAAACTGATACTTTTTTTCAGGATTCATTGATAAATAAAAAGTTAAAAAGAACAGCATTTATTTATTTGATAGAATAGATTGTAACCGATCTAACTGTTATTACGGTCATTTCTTAAAAAAAAAATTTTTTTTAAATCCAGCTTACGCCCAAACGTGGAACATTATGTATTCCAAGTTGTGACTTGATGTCCATTGTATAAAATGTCTCTCTGACCTCTGCTTTGCTCTCACCTTAACAGAAAGAGCTCTGCAAAGATGCACCCAGCACTCCACATATCCACTGAAGACATGTAACTGGACTGCAACAGGACCTCTGGAGCCCTGTACCACAGAGTCACAACCTACACAGATCCAAATACAAATACATCACATGCAGTAGCTCACTACCACCTCACTTATTTCTGTGAACGTCAATCTGAGCTCCATACACATGGGGTGAGGGCGATATGGTATGTATATATCCTGGCTAAACCGAAGTCTGCAATCTTAACCTCCCCTCGACTGCTCACGAGCAGATTGTCTGGCTTCAGGTCCCGATGAATGACGGTGTTAGTGTGGAGGAAGTCAAGTCCGCTGAGCAGCTGACGCATCACATCCTATATAAAGAGAAAGGAAAAAACACATGAATCTATGCTCTAGTCTTTAATTTATTCCATACAGTGTGACAATATGCTTCTTCATTGGGGCATGTTGTCACTAAAGGTGTATGTATTCATTCTGTATCTTCTTTAATGGGCTATCATTGTGGCAGTGTACAATGGCTTTTTTGTAGCAAAGACTTTCAGATATGTGACCCTGGACCACACCATTAAGGTTACATTTGTGAAATTCGAGATTTATGCCTCATCTGAAAGCTGAATAATTGATCATCAATTACTTTCTTTCCATTGATGTATGTTTTGTTATGAAAGGACAATATTTGGCTGAGATACAACTATTAGAAAATCTGGAATCCGAGGGTACAAAAAAAAAAACAACTACTTTTGAGAAAAAATTCCTTTAAATGGTCCAAATTATTTCCTTACAATGCATTGCTAATCAAGAAATGAAGTTTTTGATATATTGACGTTAGGAAATGTCTAAAATATCGTCTGGAACATGAGCTTACTAATATCCTAATGAGTTTTGTGGCATAAAAGAAAAATGTAAAATTTGAACCATACAGGTCTTGCTGGGCTGATGCTCACAATATACCTCTACTTATGACTGTTTTGTGTGCTCCAGGGTCACATATGTCTATGCAGAAATTGATTTTCAAAAAGAAACCCTTACTATAGTAAAACTGTGAAAATAGCCCAGGTTTTCCCTATTACTATTTTATATGAAAGATTTAAGTCACTGCAAAATGAGAGGAGCAAAGTTAAAACCTTGATTTTGTCCCTGGCCAGGCCTTTTTCTGATACTTTGCTGAGAAATGTGGTCAGATCCTGATCGATATACTCAAACACCAGCGTCAGGTCAAACTTCTCGTTTTGCCATCCAGCCGATACATTCAGCAACCTAAAGAGAAATGTCCTAATACTCAAACTGAAAATTCATTATGCTTTTCGAAACGTATGTGGCATTTTTGACCGTTTCCATACTCACTTGACTATGTTGGGGTGGTTGAAGTGCTCTATTTTTCGCAGAAGAGCCACTTCTCGTATCACGAACTGAGGGATGCCAGACTCCGGCTCCTCGGGGATGTTGAGTCTCTTCACCGCTATGAAGCGCTGCTGCCCGCGCCTCTCTCTGGCTTTGAACACTTTCCCGTAGGCGCCCTGGCCGATTTCTGCCAAGATTTCATAATCTGAGCTCCCCCAACAACAGCTGTCATCCATGTTTAGATCAGATCAGTCTGTCAGAGCGTGTTACTGCAAGAGACGAAAGTCATTGGGTGCTGAATAAAAAGATTAAGAAAATCGGACAAAGCTTTTTAAAACGCTTTCAACTATACCTTTGACTGTGTGGCTTAAAATAACTGTTAAATAAAATAAATTAATGTATAAACAATTGCATAAATGTAACAAATATTTATGAATGTTGATTTTTCGACGTACGTACATCAGGTCGACATAAGATGATTTGTTCGTAAACTTAAAAAAAAAAAAAAAAAAAAAAAAATTTGCACATGGTCTTACTGAGATTAAAATTAGTTTGAAAATTAAAATTAATCTGCTTTGGAACCTGTAATATTTGACTTTTCCACTTAGCTTCAAGAGACCCAACTTCAGAAGCCATCACCGGTGACAAGATTTATCCAAAACACAAGATATACATCTCGCATTAAAATGGTGTTTATTGACAATTTATCTTAATTAATACCGCGGTAAGCGTGCACGTTGTGACACTTGTTCATATGGCTACGCTCTTTCGAAGATATAAAACTATAATTAAGTAAATTAACTTACCTTTTCTGTCAGTGTCATCCAAAACATTGAGCAAGAAAATGATTGCCAACTAATTTGGATCAATGAGACGGATCAATAAGCGTTGTTTGCCATAATTTTAATAAAACCTCACAACATGCAGGGGTGTGAGATTTCCATCTGCAAAACCAACCAATGAGCAGCCCAGATTTTTTTCTGGATATCCCCCATTTCATGTGAGGTCAACTGTTCAAGAAAACGTATTCCCAGGTGAAATGATTTTGTACATCTATGCACTGTGAATGTTAGCAAAAATAAATCATATACTGTATAAAATAAAAAATAAACTGTACCATGCAATGACCTTGGACATTTTAAAAATGCAAAATATGTAATATTTTTAAACAATTTTGTTTAGACCTGTTATAAGTATAATTATTTTTTTTCAGCAGGGTAGATAAGAAAAGAGACATTTATTAAATATAGTATCTGCCATTTTGAGACTTGACTTTCAGCCACACTGCCCCCTTGATTTTAAACCTGATACATACCACACAGTGATTTGTTGTTGAAATGAACATTTATTCAGTATGCACAAGCATCCATTGTATATTAATAAGTACATTTATAGACATTTATACCAGTCTGAAATATGACTGCAACTTAAAAAGGCAGAAAAACGCACGGATAACTGTGCGGATGACAATCAGAGAGCGTCTCAAATATATAATTTGAGAAAGATGAACGTAAACCCTGTATACAGACCTACAGGCCTATATCCACAGTAATTAATCAATTCTAAGAGCAACTAATATTTCAGTTGATGGTTACAAACCCCCCAAAATACACAGTGCCAAGCAGGTCTGCTTTTTACACAATAAACCTTTCAACATTTTTTTTACAGCTTACAATAAAACCATTTAAATTAAATCAACTGAATTGGATTCATTTCCCTTTTAAGTGCATTAAAAACTAGATTTGAATTACTGTATAGTTGAGTTTTAAACCAGTAAGGCACTTGGTAAACACTTTACCAATAAATGAGTTTTAAAATGATTAGGTACAAATACAGTGGCGCATGATTGTTAGGCAGTGCAGTGGTTATTAAATCACACATATCCTACATTTGTTCTTCTGCAGAGCCATATCCTGATAGCTCGGGGAATGATTATTAACATTATGTGTTCTGATACTTTTCTTTCTTTCTTGTTGCCATTCTGGACTCCTTGGCGAGACCAAGGGCTCCCATGTTAATGGACGTTCAGGAAATGTCATCGCTCCACTAATCCCGTATTTCTAATAATATTACCAAGGGGCAACATGTATATTGAAAATAGCAGAGGACCTAGACAGATCCTTGTGGCACTCCATACTACTGGTGATAATTGAGATGACTCCCAAATTAAATGAACATAGTGGTAGCGATCGAACAGGTAGGATCTAAACCATCTTAAAAACCTGCTCTTGAATACCTGTATAGTTTTGTAATCTATCTATGAGTATGTCATGATCTATAGTATCGAATGCAGCACTAATATCAAGTAAAACTAGCTATGAGATGCAGCCTTGGTCTGACGCATGAAGCAAGTCATTTGTAATTTTAACATGTGCAGTTTCTGTGCTATGTTGGGGCCTGAAACCTGACTGGAATTCTTCATAGAGATCATTTTTTTGTAGGAATGATCACAATTGAGCAGACACAACTTTTTCAAAAAAATTTAGACATAAAAGGAAGATTTGAAACGGGTCTGTAATTTGCCAGTTCACTAGGAGCTAGTTGTGGTTTCTTTATAAGAGGCTTAATAACCGCCAGCTTAAATGGTTTTGGGATGTGACCTACTGATAACGACGAGTTAATAATATTGAGAATCGGTTCTTCTGCTACATGTAACAACTCTTTCAGTAATTTAGTGGGTACAGGATCTAACAGGTATGTTGTTGGTTTAGATGCAGTGATACGTTTATTTTCCTGTCCTATAGCTGTAAAGCACTGCCATTTATCTTTTGGTGCGATGAATGAAGCTAAAGTTTTATACGCTGTAGAATCTACATTTGTTGTTGTATTTCTGATGTTATCTATTTTTATCAGTGAAGAAATTCATAAAGTCATTACTATTAATCTGTGAGGGAATATTTAGATTGGGTGGCGTCTGTTTATTTGTTAATCTAGCCACTGTGCTAATAAAAACCTAGGATTGTTTTGGTTATTTTCTATGATTTTGTGGATATGCTCGGCCCTGGCAGCCTTTAGAGCCTGTCTATAGCTGGACATACTGTTTTTTTCCATGCAATTCTAAAAACTTCCAAGTAAGTTTTTCTCCATTTGCGCTCAAGACTATGAGTTTTTTTCTTGAGAGAATGGTATTACTGTTGTATCATGGCGCAGTACGTTTTTCTCTAACCTTTTTCAATTTGATGGGGGCAACAGCTTCTAATGTATTAGAGAAGATAGTGCCCATGTTGCTAGTTATTTCGTCTAGTTCATGTGTACTTATTGGTAAACAGAGCAGTTGAGATAAATCAGGCAAGTTATTTGTGAATCTGTCTTTGATGGCTGGAACAATAATTCTGCCCGGACGATAACGCTGAGCCATATAGTTAATATCAATAATACGCAGCATGCACAATACAAGGAAATGATCAGTAACATCATCACTTTGAGGTACTATATCGATATATCAGTAAATAATTCCATGCGATATAATTAAATCTAGCGTTTGATTAAAATGATGAGTGGGCCCGGTGATGTTTTGCTTGACTCTAAAAGAGTTTATTAGGTCAGTAAACGTAAGTCCTAATACATAATTTGTATTATTAACGTGAATTTTAAAATCTCCGACAATTAGCGCTTTTTCAACAGTAACCAATAGGTCTGAGAGGGAATCTGCAAATTCTTTTAGGAAATCTGTATACGGCCCTGGTGGTCTATACACAGTAGCCAGAGCAAGAGATACGATAGATTTCTTTTGCATATCTGACAGTGTAACATTAGGCAGAAGTATTTTGAATGAGTTAAACTGTATCCTGTCTTCTGAGTAACATTGAGAATATCACTATATATTGTTGCAACACCGCCGCCACGACCAGTCTGACGGGGCTCATGCTTATAATAGTAGCTTGGTGGAGTAGACTCATTTAGACCAATATAATCATTAGGTTTTAGCCAGGTTTCAGTCAAGCAGAGTACATCAAAGCTATTATCTGTTATCATTTCATTTACAATAACTGCTTTTGGTGAGAGTGATCTAATGTTTAGGAGCCCAAACTTTAAAAATGTTTTTTGTTCTTTTATTTTAAATTTTTCTGGTTTAATCACGATCAGATTTTTTCTAGATCCTGCATTAAATTTATATTTTGACCTCACTATTCTGGGAACAGACACAGTCTTTATAGATTGTACAGCACAAGTACTTCTATCATTTAAGCGGGTATAACAAAAGTCATCAGGGCAGTTATTTGAGATTTGACTTACTAGTCACATGGAGCGCAGCGTCCTGGAGATGTTGTCCGACATGGGTTCCGCTCCGACTCTGCTGGGGTGCAGACCATCAGCGCGAAACCGCTAGGACCCTCCCATCAAAGATTCCTGAAAGTAATGTGGAAAGATTTTTTTATTTATAAACACATTTCATTACACCAAATAAACAAAATGTTCTTTTTAGCAACATCATATAAACCCTTTAAAATGGTTTGCATCAGTCGAATCACAAGATCTCAGCTTTCCAAGATTTTTTTTTTGACTTGTATTCAACTAAGTTTCACCCTCAAACTGGCAGTGTACCGTGGGCGCAACAATGGACGCTTAACAGATTAAAAATACGCTTAATTGACATAAAATAAAAATACAAAATTCTCCAAGATGGTGGGCGATGTAGAAATCCATTAAATATTAATCATACCAATAGACAAAACATATTCAAAATTTTTTTTTAGCAGTCTATTTAAAACGGACGCTTACCCAACACTATGCTGTGTATTTGTTTTGTTTATAAGCACTGCTCATCAGCTTACACATATGCTAATGCCAAAACACTACTTGAGTACAGTCGAGTCCTCCTTTGTGCTTCACAGCAATATTTCTATTCTTGTACACCGTTGTTGTAATCCACTCTAGATAGCTTCAGTGTCAGTCAGATGCTGCCTGTGTAGACAGCAACTCGCATTTTGGAGAAAGAGTTTTGAGAGATGTTTTCAAAAATACTCCTTTCTCAATCAACATCACCACACACACACAACACACCACACCACCAAACACATCACACACACACACGCTCGACACACACAAACAATCCATGGATTTGGTTGCGACAGAACAGAAGCAATGATGATTTTGTTGCTGGTGTAAGTAGGAGGGAGCTATAATTATCCCCTGACCCCCTCACACGACACAAAAAAAAAAAAAAAGAAAAAAAACAACACACTCATTCATGTCTGATTCCACTAGTGGAAGATACCGTCAGCCTTCTTTAGCTCTTTGCATCAGCCCAGTTCCTCACTTTTTCATCTCATCACTATTACTAATGAAAATGCTTGTTGACAAAGGGTTTTGATGAGTAGCAAATATACAGGTGAAAGTTACATGTGCACCTCATGTGTGAATATGCTGTTGCCACAATAACATAATACTACACATAATATTCTAAACAGTCTCTAGAACAGAAAACAGTACATTTTTAAAGCTAATATATTGATTATATGCCATTTAGGAGCTCTAATTTTTTACATTTTCATTTTTAGTATTTCAATGTTTTGCTTCTGTTGATTTCAGGGTTATTATAACTAACCAAAACTAAAACCATAAAAACAAAAAAATTCTAAAATAAAATAAATGTTCATTAAATATAAATAAAAACATTAAACTTATTTTATTTCGGGTAGTTTTCCAGGGAACATTTCTCATTTTCATTTAGTTAAATTTGATGTACTAAAATAACTGAAACTGAAATAAAAGTTAATAAAAACTATATAGACATTTAAAATAATAATACAACTGACAAAATAAAACTGACTGACCCTGGGACAGTTGTCACTCACAAATCCAGTTTTAGCTGAAGAATAGGAAAATATCATACCGATATAACAATGCAAGTGTGAGTAATAATAGTGCTATATTTGCTTGCTATCACTAATTAAATATGCTTATATTAATGCAGTATTGAAAATGCCAATGCAAAAGCCAAGACAACACAGGTGAATAGTACTATAAAAAATGTACTAATAAATATCATCATGTTTCCCCAGTTGACTGATTACATTAAGAATTGCAAACATTTTATGTTGCAAGTTTTCTGAAATGTTACTTTTAAATATGCACAAATTTGCATACATTTCCAGAATAGAAATTTGAACATTGGATAAAGCCAGGTTCAAATTTCTTGTTTGATTTTGTTGTCATATTAGAGTCAAAGGTTTTTATAGAGGGGATTTTGGATTTCTCTTTTTATCATTCCATAAATTAGAAAATACTGTCAACAGCCAGAAAATAAGTTTTCACTACATTTTTAGGAATGGTGTGATATATGAACATTATGATATGTGAATTACCCCCTCTATAAAAATGTTCAGAATATAAAGAAAAATAAAACTCTAAACTTTGGTGCATGTAAGTACTACTGAAGTGGAGATGAAAAGTAATTTAAAAAAATGGCCTTAAAGATATACAGTATATTGTAAATGAAATCAACAGATGCAAATAGTGCGATAATAAAATCTGTGAATGATATGAACAAACCGTTCAGTAAAAACCTTCAGAATACAGAGAGGAAAAAACCCCTAAGTTTTGGTGTATGTAAGTGCTGCTGAAATGGAGAAAAAACTTTTGAAGATATGGATTGGAATTGAAACCTACAGACGCATTCTAAAGTGATAATAAATCGACGACTTGCTGTATATTTAACAAACCCCTCTGTAAAGACCTTCAGAATATAGATGGGAATAAAGCTGTAAGTTTTGGTGTATGCAAGTGCTGCTGAAGAGGAGAAGAAAACTTTTAAAGATATCTATTGAAATTGAAATATACAGACGCAAACAGATAAAATACAATAAAAGTGTATTTTGGATGTTTTCTTTTTAGTCTCAAAATTGACCAGTGCATGAAAAACAATGTTACTGCCTATAGTCTCTTCCCTACAATTTTCTCATTCTTAAATAAAGAGCGTTAATGGTCTTCAGAGAGAGGTTTTGTGCTGCCAGGGTTTAGTCTGGACGTGTCTGAAACTATAAATTCTGTACGTCTGTACTGTCACTGTAATCGTTAACCTCAGATGGTTTAAAGGCATGCTGTTAAACCGTCAGCTTTCACTGCCGAGCCATTGTGTGCTTTATGAGGACTGCAGACACTCATGACCCAAGAAAGAGACATCTTTAGCGAAACAATGACAAAACTTCACAATTCCTGATGGCTTTTTTTGCACTCGCTATTGGTGAGGATTTGATCTGATGTATCCATGACAACAGCAAACCCGAGCGAAGCACAGACGACAGTTATTTACCATCAACCCAAAAGAACCCCAGAATAATTTCCATCTGAGGAACATCTGTGTGTGTTGATGGAGGGCAGTGGTATGAGAAATGAAGAAGCGAGAATTAAACAGCTTCATCAAACGCTGAAGAAAAGACAAGCACTGGAGTTTTTTGTGTTTGCTGTTTCGTAAGACTCTTTAAAGTGCAAAACAACAAAAATCTTTTTAATTAGATAGATAGATAGATCATTTTATTAAGATTTAGCCTTTTAAGTAGTTTGCAACGGCAATTACATAACATTAGTTACATTAGTATGTATATATTACTAGTTTATTTATATCACTAATTAATTTATAAGTTAATAATAAATACAATGATAATACATATACATAAAGAATTAAATAACCACACAAACAGCAGAATTTAACTAAATATTTCTCTGTCTATAATAAGACTCAAAAATATATACAGGGACTTACATAAATTGGTGAATCATTCTTCCCATTCAACATTTTAAATGAGAGGGAGAGACATTTAGTGTTCGATTATTTGAGAGATTTAGTATTTATCAGTTTGCTTGTGTTATATATCTGCAATGTAGCCAATGCAATGCAATATATTTCGCAATTCTTTTTCTCACAATATTGTATTGACACACTCAACTATATATTCCATCTTCAGAATTTCATGTCAGATTTAACTACTCCCGAACATCCAACAAACAAACAAACAAAATAGGACAATTCTTGGCAAGAATGATCTGTAAATTGGACTTTATGACTGTCAAAACTCTGGACTTTATGACAAATCAAGCCGAATCACAAACTCTCCAATGCTGAAGCACAAAGTAAAGCTAATGTGTGACAGATGAATGAAGACTTCTCTCATCTCTCTGCCCACTACAGCACAGCCACTCGAGAGCATCCAGCCACCCACAGACCGAGAGATATGAGAGCGATAGTGATCAGAGGATGGGCTGTGTTCACACATATCTGTGCTTCACGTCTAATCTCTTTATCAGAGCATGAAGACACAGACCTGCTGGGACCAGCTGACACAGAAATACATACAACCGACAAACTCAAACTGGATTCCTCACAATGCCATGCAATGGTTTAGATGTTGCATGTTCGTTCATGAGCATTATCACTATTACTATCGGCTCATACTTAAATTTAGTATGTTTAAGGGGTCATATGACTTTGCTAAAAATAACATTATTTTGTGTAATTGGTGTAATGAAATTTGTGGCCGGCGGTTTCGATGAAGGAGCGTCCGGAGGGCTTGCGTCAACCACATGTGATGACCCCGGGCTGGACTCTGCTTCATCCACGGTGAAAGCCTATCCGGCGATCCACAGCGCAAAGTTGATGTATTTCCTGAGCAACCAGCACGGATCAGCTCCTGGTTTGACGAAGCGGATATCGTCCTCTTTTGGAAGGCAAACAAAGTAGTTTAGCTTTAACAACGAAACACAGCGTCTCCACGACATGTCGGCGGCAAGCATCAACAATACTACAGCGAGAATAAGTTACTCCTTCTTTCTTTGCGTGAACTTTTGGGTGGTGTTATGCAAATCTTCCCACACAGTGACGTAGACGTGGGGGTGTGTTTAAATGAGGCGTTTTAGGTGGGCGTGGACGAGTCTTAACTTTTATAAAGAATATCTCTTTGGATTTGAGACTTTAGTCTTTGCAACTTTACAGATCTTCTTTACGCACCAAGCACTTGTAACATTATACGTGCATTATATGACCCCTTTAAGTATTTAAACTCAGTGTGTGCATCACCTTTATTCCTCAAGTTACTGTATGCAACTTTCATTGAAGAAGGGACCCAGGCCACATCTAAAGACCAAAACCACCCAGGGCACCTCATAGCAACATGCTAAAAACACTCAGAACACTTTAGCAACTGCATAGCAACACGCTGGCAACACTCCCTAGAATCCACATAGCAATATTCGACAACCACCCAGAAAACCCTAGAAACCACATAGCAGGAATGCAAGTACGCATCTGAACACCTTAGCAACTGCCTAACAACACTCTGACAACCACCAAAACACCCTGGAACCCACCTAGCAAACAGCCTATTCTAGCAACTGCAAAAGAAAGAATGCAAGCCTTACAGAACACCATAGAAACCACTTAGCAACACTCTAACAGAACACCCTAGAAACCACTTAGCCACCACTCACACCCAAACAGAACACTTTAACAATGGCATAACAACACCCTGGCAACCACCCAGTATACCCTAGAAACCACCCCACCCTAGCAACTGCATAGCAGGAATGCGAACACCCAGTCAGAAGAGCTTAGCAACAGCATAGTAACACTCTGACAACCACCCAAAACACCACAGAAACCACTTAGCTATGACTCCACCCTATAGCAACTGCACACACCCACCCATAACACCATAGAAATGGCACCCTGGCAACCACACAGAACACCCTAGCATCACTGCGCTGAGTTTTGAACTGACCAGCCTTCCAACCACCGTCCATTGGGTCTGATTTCCTATTCTTAAACACTATTGATTATTATAGTTTTATTTTGTATTATATTCTTTATATTGTATGCAGAGGAAAAAGTTTCACACAAAATTTCACTTTTCACATTTTTTAAGCACAAATACATCCGTGAACATACGCGAAAACGTAAAAATCTAGTCGTCGCTTGCAATTGCTAAACTGATGATTAATCGCCATTTTGGCTGACAGACTCCCACACACAGCATTCATGAAATCCTAAACAGACATTTTTCATCCACGGGGTAAATAATTCCCATGAGCTAAAATCAAAAGTGTGGAAACATTCGTGATTTGGCTCAAAGACACCCTAAGCATTCTGGACCGCTGACGTTCCATAAGCAGCGCTGAGGCTGGTCTGGGATCAGGAGGCAGGAGCGTCTCTGGAGGATTAGCTCACCGTCTTTCTGCTCCACCACCTGAGGATCAGCACAGGCTTTTTGGGAAACATGCAGTCCAGGGAGCTGAACAAAGCGGGGCGAGTTTCCGTTTCTGCTCTCGCCCCATTCAGCGTGACATTGACAAACGACGCGGTGCGGGCGGACATGTGCAACCTTCCCATGAACACAAGCAAACTAGACAGATGCAGCTACCACACCGATAACCACGCCAGAGAGAGAGGAACAAAAGAAGACCGACGAAAGCAAGCAAGATGCTGCGACATGTTGGAACTAAAAACCATGAAATAGCCGCAGTTATTCTACATATTATTCCACTAACCAAAAAAAAAAAAAAAAAAAAAAAAAAAAAATATATATATATAATATCTATGAAAATATATATATATATTAACTAAAAAATTGTCAGTGCTGCACAGAGACTTGTATGGATGCTTATTTCTGGTACTGAATAAAAAAAAAATTAATAAAAAGGTAATTGCTACTTCTTATCTTACAATTTTTTCACAATCATTAGGAAAAAAACTCAGAATAGTGACTCAGAATTACGGACGAGAAAAAGAAGTCAGAATTGTGAGATATAAAGTTGTAATAAATTTTTTAATCATCATTCCGTGATAAAAAACAAAACACAATTATAATTTTTTCTTGCAATTCTGAGTTTGTCTCACAATTATAACTTTTTTTTTTTTTTTTTTAAAAAAACATCAGAGAATAATTAAAAATATAAACGCAGACTGAGAATAAACGTACTATTGTGGAATATCAATTTACATTGCAAGAAAAGTGAGAATTGTGAGATAAAAAGCTGCAGTTCACTTTATTTTTTATTTTGTGGAGGAAATTCTAAACATAATTATTTTCCTCACAATTGCAAGTTTGACACTTTTCTTCTCAGAAGTTAGTTTTTTTGTAACCTGCGATTAACCCTTTTGCAATTCTTTTTATCCCAAAATTGTGAGAAAAAAAGTCTGAATTGTGTTTCTTCTTCACTACGAAAAAAGTAATATCAACTTTTTGTCTCACAATTCTGACTTTTTTTCTCAGCATTGCGTGTTTATATCTAATTCTAGCATTCTGAAATTTTTTCTGAGAATTGGAAAACTTCGATTTAGAATAATGAAACTTCACAATTATCTTTTTATGTTTTTATTCGTGATCGCGAGTGGTATCTGTTGCGTTGTGAATTCCCCTCTTGTGAGAAAAATCTGAATTGTGAGATTTTTTTAAAAACATTTTTTTATTAACTTATTTCATGGCGGACACAATTCTGTCTGTTTTTTTGTGAGTTTATATCACACAATTCAGACTTTTCTTCTTAGAATTGCGAGTTCATATGTTGCAATTGCTATTAGCCTAACATCTTGCAGTTCTTTTTCTCAGAATTGCAAGAAAAAAAATAAGAATTTGCAATTACCTTTATTTTTTTTAATTCCATGCTGGAAATAAGCTTCCACACTTTTGCATAATTAGCAAATACGTTTTTTGAAACACACTAAAAAATATAGTTCAAAATGTAATTTTATAATACTTTAATGTTGCTTTTATGTATTTTTGAGCTTCTCAGCTCCTGTTGACTATACCTGTATATTCACAAAGAAAGTTCACAATTTTAAGTACGAACATAGATCTAATAAGTAATCATGCATTCTGCATGAAAAACACACATACTGTATATACACAGCATTCATCACATCCTAAATAAACATTATATGGAGAAGAACAGCATCTGAAATTTCATTTTTGGCTGCACTATCCCTTTACAAAGAAACTCATGCATATGCGCTTTTATATTTGCAGAAACTCTAAATAGGCTACATGAATGTCCAGATGAACATCAGTGTTTTCAGATAAAAACTTTGGAACTGAATCCACCCTCAAGTAGTGCTGTGCAAATTAGACTTAATTATTTCAAATCTTCACAGCATGAGAGTGACACAAAGAATATTAGTGTTAGATTGAGGCTTTAAAAGCACTCGGGCTGTGTGGCAGAAAGACAGAAGCTGAGAGAGGAGAATGAATTGGCTGCGCTGTATTAAGTAGAATAAGAGCGAAGGAAAGTGTGTCACTTTCAATATTCAGCCACACATCAGGAGAGGCCGACACTACACAAACACACAAATGATTCATTAGAACTGACTTCACTAATGAGCCATACGAAATAAACCGACTTTTTGACTAGCGATGCACCGACCGATCGGCCAGGGATCGGAATAGGCCGATTTTTCTCATGATCGGCCCGGATCGGTGGGTCAGTCTCACTTCTTTCCGATTCCGAGCCGACCAGTTTTGTTACCAGCGGCACAGGCAATAACATCAGCCACGCATTCTCACTCTCATCTCTCCGACGACCCCTTCTCTCTCACACACACACACACACGTCTCATTCGCTCCGGTTAAATAGTGCTTGTATTGCGCATTATTTTAGTCATTCCCGCAGGTTTCGCGCTTATACCAAACACGCGTGCACCACCACTGATCTATATTAGTGGAGCGCACAATCCGCACTCAGTCTCAAACAGCTTGTGAGCCACAAATACCAAAATGAGTGGCTAACTGCGCTAAAACGTTCAAATACATGCAAAATTATGTCAAAATGCACGTCTTGGCGAGTATCCAGCTAAACACAGTCAGTTTTGGAACGTTAAATAGTTGAGAAAGAGAACGCATGTTGTGTAACAGTATATTGGGTCCGTGGATAAACTCAAAGGGACCACGGTCCAATATTCCTGCTGCTGTCTGTCATGTTAATCCAAGAACAAAAGACAAAGAAAATAATACGTTTTATAACTTTAATGGTAAGCATTAATCTGTATTTAATTTTTACAATGAATACATCCAGTGTTATTTTACATTTGATTACTTTAATTTCTGTAATATTTCTTAACTGAATAAAAACTTACTTAACCTGAAAACTTAGTTTCATATCTCTCTTTATTCTATTGCATTTATTTGTGCTGTTGTTTTTGTTTACCACTTTTTTAATATGTTCTTATTTTATTACTTGTTTTTTTTATGAAAATAAAACTTTGCGTAGAAGAAAAGCAGATTTTTGTTTGTATATGCTGTCAAATATAGTTCTTAAAATGAAAATCGGAATTGGCAAAAATCGGTATCAGCAGGTCACACTAACGAAAAATCGTAAATCGATCGCAAAGAACCATTGCAAGCCGTGCTTCTCTATTTTGACAGAACCAGCACACTTTTCAGAACGAGTGAGTGTGAAAATTTATGAGCTCAGATTCCCTGGATAATGATGTTATTCTGTCTGAAAAAATAATACAAAATTTTAAAATAAAAATTTTTTAAAAGTTTATCAAAGACCTAGGGAGGGAACTTGAGTAATGCAAGCAAACAACATCCAAAAATGACGTTATTTTCGTATTCATATTAACAGCAAATTGCGTCCTTATAAACTATTGTTCAAAAGTTTTTGGGGTCGGAAAATATTCTTTTTAAATGCTCAAAGCGGCTGAATTCAACAAAAAAAATTTTGCTCAAAATACAGTAAAAAACAGTAATATTGTAAATATTTTTTTTATACAATTAAAATAGTTTACTCCAGTCTTCATGTCACATGATCTTCAGAAATCATTAAAATATGCTGATATGCTGCTCAAGAAAAATGTCTGATTATTATCAATGTTAAAAACATTAATATTTTTGTGGAAACTGTGATACATTTTTTTTTCAGGATTATTTGATGAATAGATGGTTAAAAAGAACCGCATTTATTTGAAATAGAATCTTTTATAACATTACAAATGTCTTTACTGCCACTTTTGATCACTTAAAAGTATGACTAAATTTTTTTTTAAAGATCTTACTGGCTTCAAACTTTTGAATGATAATGTAAAAAATTGGGCAAATAAAATAAAATTATAAATATATAGAATATATGCAATAAAATATCAAATATATCCAACAAATTCTGTAAAAACTTTTCATTATTAATATAAGTCAGCATGAATATTTTGGCATCTACTATCGACTTTTCTCATTCTCATTCAATATCTCTTTTACTTACTACTCATTCATTCATAAATACTATCTAATGTTTGTATTTTTTGCCCCGTTGATCCTGTCATGGCACTTAATCTAGCCTTAGAAACCAGGGTTGAATTGATCATTTTATTGAATCAAATATCAATCAATCACCTAAATATAAAAACAGAAATCCTCAATATGCCATTATAGATGCTTTTCCCCTCACAAATCAATTTATAATGTAATGTACTAAAAACAGACATGACTTAGTTTTACACGAGCATCTTGCAGCTTTAAATGCCAGTGAATCATTTCTCAGGGGTGAATCTCACGGACGGTTCACGTCCTCTCGCATTGTAAACATGTCTTGTTGCAGAAGACAGCATGAGCGTAAAGCATCGCTCTCATCCCGACAGACCTGTCAGTGACCAGTGATCTCTTCACGAGCGGCTGCCTCAGCCCTCGGGCGCCTCCAATCATCTCACATTCCTCTACAGAAACGCCTCATAAACCACAATCTATAGCATAATGTCACGGGACAAGCACCAGGATAAAGAGAGACGGCCCAGCCGCAGAAACAAGCACATCTCCGGCCCTGCAGCCACACCAAACACGTCATGAGTCACTGCAAAAGAGGCTCTGGAACGAGCAGCAGATGAGATAATAAGCCAAAGATGAAATAAAACACCTTCCATTAGACGGCTAGTGGTTTGTATGGATGTCACTAAGACTTTTCTTCTCAATGCGAGTTTATGATCGCACTTTTCTGCCATTTTCACTGCTACTGAGCTGTTTTAAGCATATATTTACACTTTTTCTGTATTTAAATGATAAATTACTAGCGAAAATGCCGTTATGGATCAGAAAGCACCAGTGTGATAATACATTACACACTTCTGGTACATACGGCAGCCAGAATGAATAATAAAACACATTTGGTGGTTCCCAAAATACAGAACATCCTACAAATCCACCTGCTGAATATCTGGATCCTTTTTTTTTTTTTTTGGTATCACTTTAATTTGAAGCTTGAATACATAATTCATCATAAAAGTATTTTCATAATGCCCTAAAATAGACTTTATTATCAGTAGAATTATCAATAATCAATGTTCTCATAAATACTCGTCTATTTACTGTAATACATGTTTTTATTGTTAATTAAAACTGAAACTATTAAAAAAATGTATTAATTAAAATAAAGCTAAAATAAAAAAAATTATACATATTAGAAAAACTTAAACTTAAAAATATAAAAAACATTAAAGTAAATGTAAGTTGAAATACTAAAATGACAAACTTAAATAAGAATAAAGCTAAATTAAAATATTTTTAAATTAATACAAATTAAACAAGAGTGTAACTAATTTACTTGTCTACCATGTTAAAACTCGCTTAGTTACTATAATCTTTGTTATTATGGTTACCTAAATGAAAACTATGACAAATAATTTCATAAATTCAAATAAAGCTGAATAAACTCCGATATAACATATAAAAAACTTAAAATACTCATATAGAAATAAATCAATTTTAACGAAGTACTAATATTAACAAAACTAAAATAAACAATAAAGCTAATAAAATACATAAAATGTGAAAAAACAAATATTAGATCAAAACATTTTCTACAGAATATAGATATATTATAATAATTTATATATATATTAAAACCTAAATAATAAAGACTTCATGGTTACTTGCCTATTCTTGCTTTAATACTTACCTATTTATTATAATCCATGTTATTATTGCTAACTAAATCTAAAACTATTAAAACTCACTTTCTTTAATTGAAATAAAGCCAAAATCAAGTAAAATATAATATTAGAAGAAAAAACTTAAAAGTACAAAAAAAAAAAAAACATTAACGTTAAATAAATCATTAAGTTGAATACTAAATTGTCATCTAAACTAAAACTAAAAATGAAATAAAAATACAACTAAAAATACAAAAAAAAAGCTTAAACTAATAAAGAACGGCCCTCAACAAATTACTCACTCTATGTATACGGTATGTACTATATGTAAACGCCATGTTATGGATAAAATAAAATATTAGAGGAAAAACTTCTAAAAAACTTTAATTCTGAAAAACAGAAATAAAATCATTTTAAGCTGAAGTACTAAAATTACTAAAGCTAAAACTGAAATAAAAATAAATTAAATCCTAAATTATAAATCAAATGACAACAGCTTAACAAAAATATGAAAAAACACAATATACTGTATTAATATGAAGGAATTTATTTCCATATTAGGTCAGTATTTATTTATTTTTACAGGAGTTTTACTTGTATTTTGAATTTTGCACTGAATTTCATTGTGTTTCAGGGTTAATGGAAATGCTGATAAAATTACTGAATAATGTCCTGTCAGAAAATTATTTCCAATTTTGTTCTTTTTAAACAGTGTACTATAAATAATACTAAAATAATACTGATTCTAATACATGATCAACACCAGATGTCAGGTGTTACATCACCTTCCAAGCGTGTTTGTTATTTTAAAGGTGGAGCCATCAATAGGAAAATATTTTCATTTGTTTTGTACCATTACATTACAAAAACATTTAAAGCACTAAAATGTGCAATAAGCCATCATGCACAGGCTTCATATAGAAGTGCTACTGAAATTTCCTAAAACTCTTTCTGCCTTTTAAACTATAAGGAGGTATTTCAGAGTGTGTCTTGTTCTGCTTTGTTTTGGGTTGTGATGACCAATGGGCGGTGTGTTTGGTTTCATCACATCACTCGTAGCACAGTTTTTCAATGAGACGGCGAATAGATTGAAGTGGGTGTTGATGAGTCTCAGAATCGCGGCCAGTCCTAACATTCATCTTATTGGTGTTGGGTGGGCGCCCCGGGGGGCCGGATCTGCCCATCGCGCGCAGGTTACACACACGACTGTGTCCTTTGGTTTTTTTTGGCTTTTAGAGCGTGTTGGGTGCGGTTCAAACAGCCATAATTGAGTGGAGAACCAGTGAAACCACGACGACCACACACACACAGAAGCGCTGGAGAATCATTACAACTGAGCAAGAGCGATATGCGGCAGAGAGATGAATTATTTAACCAACGGCAACCAAGAATAAAACAAACAATGAAGCAGAGATGGCCGAAGCCTCCACTACGCCCACATACCCCTGACAACAAACCGCTTCCTGCTACGGGTTCCTACCCCTCAAACCACCACAGATATACAGCTACGCTATCGACCATCGAGCACATCACGGAAGAAGCAGCGGAACGACATAAGCCGGAGCAGTGTTTTTAATGGGAAAATGACGACAGGCACATTAGCACGACAAAACATGGGTGAGCAACCTACCGAAACAGCAGCAACACCATATATATTTACATAATATATATATATAACAGTGGGGAAAAAAGTATTATAGTCACCACCAATTGGGCAAGTTCTCGCCACGAGTAAAAAGATAGAGAGGCATGTAAATGTTGGCATCATAGTAGACCTCAACTAGAGAGACAAAAGAGGAGAAAATCCAGAAAAAACACATTGTCGGATTTTTAAAAATTTCTTGCAATTATGGTGGAAAATTACCTAGGTGTCATAAGAAATTTCATCTCAATACTTTGTTATATACCCCTTGTTGGCAATGACAGAGGTCAAACGATTTCTGTAAGTCTTCACAAGGTTTTCACAACCGGGTGGCTGGTATTTTGGCCCTTTCCTCCATGCAGATCTCCTCTAGAGCATTAATGTTTTGGGGCTGTCGCTGGGCAAAACGGATTTTCAACTCCCTCCAAAGATATTCTATGGGGTTGAGATCTGGAGACTTGCTAGGCCACTCCAGGACCTTGAAATGCTTCTTACGAAGCCACTCCTTCGTTGCCCGGGCGGTGTGTTTGATCATTGTCATGCTGAAAGACCCAGACACGTTTCATCGTCAATGCCCTTGCTGATGGAAGGAGGTTTTCACTCAATCTCACGATACATGGCTCCATTCATTCTTTCGTTTACACTGATCAGTCGTCCTGGTCTCTTTGCAGAAAAACAGCCCCAAAGCAGGATGTTTCCACCCCCATGCTTCACAGTAGGTATGTGTTCTTTGGATGCAACTCAGCATTCTGTCTCCTCCAAACACGACAAGTTGAGTTTTTAACCAAAAAGTTCTATTTTGGTTTCATCTGACCATATGACATTCTCCCAATCCTCTTCTGATCATCCAAATGCCTACAGCAACCTTCAATGGGCCTGGACATGTACTGCTTAAGCAGGGGGACACGTCTGGCACTGCAGGATTGAGTCCCTGGCGGCGCAGTGTGTCACTGATGGTAGCCTTTGTTACTTTGGTCCAGCTCTCTGCAGGTCTTTCACTAGGTCCCCCCGTGTGGTTCTGGGAGTTTTGCTCACAGTTATTGTGATCATTTTGACCCCACGGTGTGAGACCTTGCGTGGAGCCCCAGATCGAGGTAGATTATCAATGATCTTGTATGTCTTCCATTTTCTAATAAAAGTTCATTTCTTCACACCAAGCTGCTTACCTAATGCAGATTCAGTCTTCCCAGCCTGGTACAGGTCTACAATTTTGTTTATGGTGTCCTTTGACAGCTCTTTGGTCATGGCCATGGTGGAGTTTGGAGTGTGACAGTTTGAGGTTGTGGACCGGTGTCTTTTATACGGATCATAACGGTTTGCAACATCTTCGCATATACCGGTAACCAGCAGATGTCGGACAGAGGACCTCTTAAAGTAGAAGTTACAGTTCCGGTGAGGAGCCAAATCTTGCTTGATTTGTAGTAAGCCAAATACTTAATTTTACTAGGAATTTTACCATTAATTTCTTTGAAAAATCCTACAATGTTATTTTTTCGTATTTTTTTTCTCATTTGTCTCTCGATAGTTGGGTATCCGATCTGATGAAAATTACAGGCCTCTCTCATTTTAAGTGGGAGAACTTGCACAATTAACGCTGACTAAATACTTTTTTTCCCCACTGTACTGAAGACTTCAAATGCAAAAGCTTCCAAGTGCTGTCTGAACTTTTCTTCTAAAATGAGCATGTTTATGTTTATGTTCAGTTATTTCACTTTAATGGCAACAAAAAAGACCTATTCATTGCCAATAAAGTGAAATTACTGAACCCAACCATAGGAACCTGATAAGGTGAAAATGCTCATTTCAGAAGAAAATTTCAGGTGGCACTTAGAGGCTTTTGCATTTGAAGTCTTCATACATATATATCAACAATATATACCAAAACATAGACTGCCTTCAAAAGGTATGTTGCTTTCTAAGATACCTTCTTTTGGCAGCATCACATGTGTCCATCACAGATAAGTCAATCCCAGAATGCACTGCAACAAGCTCTATGGAAAAACATTTCGCAGGATGGTTGAGAGTCCAGGGAAACTGCAGTTCTACTTCATTCAGTGCTGAAAGTCAAATAAAATAGTTCTAATAATCATTTTAAAATACTCATAAAATAACATGTTTTGTATGTTGTTCATTAGAGCATCACTTTATAAGTATTGCTTCAAACTCAACTCAAGTCTCTGTTGGTGTGATGTGTGAGGTTTTCACCTACGTAGAGCATTCCAATTCAGCTACTGTGATTTCTTTTAGGATGCTGCCTATTTAGGGATAGACAGCACAGCAGCTCACTAGGTTATTAAACTTCTGAAATGTTTGTGTTTTAATTTCACAAACTGTTGAAGAAAACTCTGTGCATGATTGCAACTTGGCCTTTTGCATGTTTGAGTAGAGTATGCAGTACTCCTGGATTCAAAACATGTATTCTTATTCAGTACCCATGTTGGGGAAACCACTCCGGGCTGCTTTAATTATTTTTTTGTAACCTTTGATACTTTTTTGGGGTTCGTTGATGAATAAACGCTAACTAAAAAAGTTTAACCTAAGTGTTTCTATCAATTTTATCAATTTGACTGAGAAAGTATTAATATTTCTTCCAATACCATTAAAGAAAGAAAGAATGTACTGACCCCCAAACTGTTGAATGTTTTGTGTTTGTGTGTGTGTGTGTAAGAAATATATAATAAATGGCAACTTTGAACATTTAAATGTACATATTATTTTATGTAAAATTATTTTAATTACATATAATACAAATGTTATTATATATCAGGGATCGCAAAATCACTAGCCCGACGTCCCTGGGCTATTATGCTTTCCAGTCGGGCTACCAAAGTGTATCACTGCCCTGCCCGACAGGCTATCTTAAATACAGGGTTCCCGCAGGTCCTTAAAAAGTCTTAAAATGTCTTAAATTCATATGATTCAATTTCAATTTTTCCTTTCTCTTTGTAGTGTTACAAGCTCTTGGTGCATAATTAAGATCTGTAAAGTTGCAAAGACTATAATCTCAAATCCAAAGAGATATTCTTTATAAAGTTAGGAATCAACCACACCTACTTAAACAAGTCCCTCACCGGCGCACCCAGAATACATGTCTATGTCACGATGTGGGAAGATTTTGCATAACGCCACCCAAATGTTCATACAAAGAAAGAAGGCGTAAACTTTTATTCTCGCTGTAGTATTGTTGCCGCTGCCGCCGCCGCTGCAGCCATGTCGTGAAGGTGCTGTGTGTTTTCGTTGTGAAAGCGAAACTACTTGTTGGCCTTCCAAAAGAGGATGATATCAGAAATCAGTGGTTAAGTTGTCGTGTTACAACACTGTTCCAGAACACTTCGACCCAAATATTTAGATGTGTGCAGCACTTTTTATGGACTGTTTCCTGATTCTGGGAGAGTAGACTAGAATTCCGGCTGTTCTGACTCACAGACTGTTTGTAAGTAAGTTTTTTATATTTAAAGATTTTTATATTTTATATTTTTTATATTTAAAGCAAATTTTTTGGGCAGTGTAGAGTAGGGCTAGTTGTTTGTCATTTCTCCGATCACAAAATGCAGACATGGTTTTATGTTTACCCCCCTCTAGCGTGATGCACGCACGCTTCAAAAGACAGTATGACTTCTTATGGATCCATAATTATGTTTTCCCCCACTGGTGCAACAAATTGCCTCTTTAAGTAATGGGTTTTTCATTTTTGTCTCGTCGCTGGTCCGGCCGGACAGGGCATCATCACACTATGATAAGGGGCATAACATTTCCGTCACACACTTTAGGTATTCAGCCAATCACAATGCACTGGAGAGCTCACTTTCAACAACCGTGACTTTGTAAAATACACGCTTTCAGAAAGACGTAGCATAGAGAGACACATAATGTACCGGTATGTGGAAATAATTGTTTTTTTGAACCTTAAAACCCAGCATAAGAAGACATTTCTTACAACCAAATACCAAATAATGCTTTTAGCAACATGCCAGATGACCCCTTTAATTTCATTTCATCTTATCTAATAATGCTTAAGTACGTTGATCCTAGATATGTATCGTAATGCCCTCCGGTTATCCACCGGTTTCTAATGGGCCGCTATATCGTCAGCTGAAGGGTCACTTGTCGTCATGCCCCCCACCATAATAATCAATGAATATTTGAAGATGGCACAATCCTTACATATCTATGGTTCCACCTCTCTCTCGCATTCTCACCTGTGAAAGGTTATCCCGTTTCTTCGGGGAATTTAAATCCCGGCAGTTTTTACAACCATCGGCTTTGCAGGATTGTGGCATCTTCGAATATTAGTTGATTATTATGGTGAGTGACGTCAAGTTGACCATTGCAAGATGGCCATTGCAAGATTGACAAGAAGCTAATGTGCCTTCTAAAACTCAAATTAAGACAGTAAGACATATATTGTCATATATATGTTTAAAATTAATATAATAATTCATATGTTTGACTCATCCCTTTTCTTAAAAATATTTTAAAAGGCTGAAATGTGAGGTTTATCATTTTACACGACTTTTTGTTTTGGAAAACCTGTATCATGATTGCATCATACAATTTTATGGTTTAATACGTAAAATATTGCCCTGCCCCGCTCCTACGGTATATTTTTATTGTTGTGTAATCTTAAAAATAGGTAATAAAAGCCTTACCTTTGATTTTAAAATCCTTCCTTTATATTTGTGTATTCGGCAGAGAAATAATCCTCGTAGCTACCAAAATCTAGAGAATGTATGCCTGAAGTGCTACCAGGGATTTTGAAATTTTGCGAGCACTGGGTATTATATATATATATATATATATGAATATCTTGCAAATTGAAAATATATTTAACTCTTACATTTAAATTTTACTTTTTTTCATTTATGTATTATTATTTAAACATACAGACACACCTTCTAGAACATAATTCTGTAAAGACAGCCAATCAGATTGGAGCTTGCCATTTTGAGGAAACTCTTGCCATATTTGATGTGTAATGTCCATCAGACGGTGTTGGCCGTGTGAGACTGAGACTTGCAGTAAAACCGCTACAGCATGTGTTAGCAGGTGGCGGCACGAGTGTTTGGACAGAGCTCAGGTAACTGAGCTGAGCTAGTGAATCTTGAGTTGTAAACACAGCTAATTAAACAGAGTTATTTAACATTTCGCATCTTCATTTGTCCCGTTCTGTTGCCTTCGAGTCCCAACATGCCCCTCAATTAACCCCGACGTCCAAATGCCACCAGACCGTCTTCATCCTCGCCGCTGTTTCCTGTGGATTCAACACTCGAAAGCAAACAAAAGAGCGGCGCAGAGGAGGAAGACGAGCTGGGGAGCGTGTGCGAGTGGCTCCAGATCTGTTTGGAGAGGATGTGGAGTCCAACGGCTCATGTGTGCCAACGGCTCCCCGGGAGGTGTGCGACGGCCAGCCTGGCAGAAATGTGTCTAATGTGAGATAAGCTGTCGCTCCACTGAGGAGAATTCAGCTTGCCCGCCCGCGCCTCTGTCTTTACTCTTCACATCAAGGCAGGAGGGGAAGATGGCGGTCAAAGAAAGAAATACTGAAACACAAGCCGCTTGAGAACCACAGAGGGGCATAGAGAGTAGAGAGAGAAAAGAGTCAGGGGAGAGAGAGAGAGACAGAGAGAGAGAGAGAATAGAAAGAGAAAGGGGGAGAGAGTGGAGAGAGAGAGAGACGAGAAGAGAAGAAGAGAGAGGGAAAAATGAGAGATAGAGAGAGAGAGAGAGAGAAAAAAGGGGAGGGTAGGGGTGGAGAGAGAAGGAAGAGAGAATAGAGAAGAAGAAAACCAAAGATGACCAAAACACTGTTTATTTTTCGTTTAATATTATTAAAATTAATAAAAAACAAAGAGTAAAAAAAAATACACTTTTTTAACTATAAAATTAGCGGGACATTCCTCACTTACTAGATACAAACTTGTTCAAATCTACATATTTGAACATAATTAAGTCTAGTTAATTCGTTTATAGTATATTTCTAATCAAAAGTATATAAACAGAATTTAGAAAATATAAAAGAACGAAATAAACTTTATACTTTTCTTATCTAGTTTATTATTGACAAGTGATATATATATGATAAATAAAAAAATACAAACAAAAGACAAATGCTTAGGCTATTTTCCATATATAATTTATATAAGAATGTGTGTGTGTCTATATATATACAAAATATATTTTTTATATTTCATCAGTGGTGCTTTAGCTGTAAAACGTTATTTGAAATTTTATAATTTGTAACATTTTAATTACATTTTGTTGTAGAAAAATGTAAATAGTATTTAAAAATTAAATAGAAACTTTTTTTTAAATTTAGGGTTAAGTCAGCATGTTAAGTTAAAGATAGTACACAACCATACATGTGTATGTTTCCATTTAAATGCACCCAGCCTAGAAATGTTCATCTATAAATCCCTTCCAATCAAGATCATGTGAATCTCAAACTTCCAAAGCATCGATTTGATCTTGGTTAGATCCCAATACAATCATCTGAAGAGATGATTCATGTACAATCCAGAATCACAAACGTCACAAAGCATCTGCTGAAAGTCGACAGGGAATGTTTTAGCTTCACACCACAGAAAACATGACACCGCCCAGATGTAATCGCACACTTAGATGTCTGACGAACACCAGAAACAGAGAGAAACAAACCGAAAGAGACAGGTGGCACAGAAAGAAAGACATTTATAGATTTTAGAGGAAAGAGAGCGAGAGAGAGTGACGTGGTGGTCTGTCACAATGTTAACGGATTGATTCTTGTTAAGTGATATAAATGAGCATCTCTCTTCAGACCGTCTGAGCTTTAAGCAAACCACAAAGACTTTAAGAGAAAATTAAACCTCACGATCCTGACTCAAAAGCCTCTCTACCATCTCCAGAAGGCCTGAGTCTTTGAAGAAAGCCAGCATTTAAGACACATTTCTGAAGTGAAGGAGAGCTGAAGGTGAGCTAATCTAAAGCTACAGTCTGACTCACAATGAACGACGTACATTTATTCTAGTCTCAATATTACAAAGATGCTTCATGTCACGGCTAGAGCAGACCATCATTAAACTGGTCATGTGACTCAGAGAGCCACTCTGATTGGCTGAGCTGAACATTAAATGCTGCAGTTTAACGAGTCAGCGCTTAAAATGCTGTCGGAAACTGTAAAAGAATGAATTAATCATCATAAAATGGATATTATGAAACTATAATACACCTCAACTACACATGTATGAAAATACATTATAAAATATTACAATAAATAATACATTTATTCAATTCAGACAATTCAGATGCCACATCTTCATTAAACTCAACCTAACATCCTGTTCAAATCAAAACGGTGTTCTTTTACTATTAATAAGATACTATTTTTGTATTTTTTGTATTTTCCATTTTAATTTTCATTTCAGTTAAAGTTTTAGCAATTTGTTGTTTTTGTCATTTTTGATTATTTTTTTTTTAAAAGTCTATTAGTTTTTAAATTAATTTTTTATTCATTTTTATTTTTAGTTATTTTTAGTACATCAAGTTAAACTAAATGAATATGAAAAATGTTGCTTTGGCAACTAGCTGAAAAAGGTACATTTTTTTTCGTCATTCAGCCGTTTTCAATTTACTTTTTTTTTCCATTTTTTTTTCCAAGTATATCTTTTTCATGGTGTTTAATTCATTATATTTATATGTTAGTATATAATTATATTTACTTTAATTATAACAAAATAACCTTGGTTCAAAAACCTTGGAAGCTGCCTATCGGTGTATAGTATTTATTATTATAGTTAACTAAAATTAAAACTAAAACCATAAAAAATTATATTTGTTTACTTTAAATAAATGTTAACTGAAACAAAATAAAATATTTTAAAAAATCTCATTTTAAGTTATTTTAACTTGAACAACAAACTGTAATGAGTAAAAACTGAACTGACATACAAAAACAAAAGATAAAATATCTAAAAATGCAAAAACACACAACAAAACTACTAAAACTTTAACGCAGTCAAAACTAAAACTCAGAAGTAGCATCTCAATGGTACTAAAATAACTGCATAATAGTTGCACTCCCAACCAAATGCATGTATGCTCTGTAGAAAAGGAAATCCCAGAATGCATTGCAACACACACAGTGAAAACAAGAGAACTGCTTTCTACTGCAAATGTACCATTCAACACCAAAAAGTATGCATAAAAAAAACAATTGTAATTAAAAACACAGCCAAAATGTAGCCAATAATTGTGTGCTGTCTGTTTTGATGCTTATTAGAGCAGCATGTCATTAGCTTAGCAACACGCCAGCTTCAACCTCTGCTGCAATCAATGCTAAGCACTAGTCAGGGCTCTAGTGCACTTCTCAAGAGGGAGCGCTAATGAGACGCTGTCTATAAAGAACTATTCAAATCACTCACGCATGTGAGCTTTCATTCGGGTTTCACTTCAGTTTAGGCTTGCCGTGATAGACGGTGCTTGGGACGTGATACCGCGTTAAACCGCAACACCGTTACGTTCACTCTTTGCCCCCACCCACAGCTCCTTCATCGACCCTCCCACCGTCTTTAGATTTACTTTCTATATGTATTAAAAATAATTCTAAAAGAACGACACTACAATAAAAACCTGAACATCGGCTACTCAAAGCACGTTGTCACCGACACGTCGCATCACCGAATCAATTTTATTTTCTCCGAGTTAGGCAGTGAGTCCAGCTGACTGACAGAAGATGAGGCGAGATTATTCGTTTCTAAATAAAAATGCCGAAAGCGCCTGTTTTGGCATATTTTTTTGGATTTCGGATAAGCCTTGTTGACTTTTTCCGTTTATCAAGGTGATTGTGTAACTTTTTTTAAACATATCGGTTCTTAGTTAATTGGTTCCACGTGTTTGCTGATTTTTACTTTATTTAAACTTTGTGTCATTTGTTTATTTTATTTGACATCAAGGTGTATGCCTTGCCTCCAAGCTTTCTTACTCGTTTTTCTAATAAACTTTTTACGTTTCTTATTTATTTGGTTATATTATACACGTTTACTTGTTTCCAGTTTTGTGCATTTAAACTTTATGTAATGTATTTGTTATTTTATATTAGGCATAGCCTGGTGTATTTGTATTTGTTTTGTTAATAAAAGTTCAGTTTTTTTATATATAGGCTAAAGTGAGTTTGACGTTGTTTTTTGTTGTTGCATTCAAGCAATTGAGCCTAGCTGCCGCTAATTCGCACGGCGTCTTTTAAGTCCATTTAAAAAGCGAAGAAAGAGGGAAAATGCAAACGAACAATGTGCTTTACTCCAAAATTGCCACTATGTTTTGAAAGTGAAGTAAAAATGCGCACGCCGACTTTTTACTAGCTCTGATAAAAGCGGAAGGAAAGCGAGGAAGAGAGGCACGCCCCCGCGGTGATACCGGGAAGTACCGTTGTTGTCACCCGTCGAATCACCGGTGGAAATTGTCTCTCACTCACGGGCACAACCCCACGTTCATGAGAGGATGGGGGCTGGCCTATTGTCCGACGGCTCCTAGATGCGTCAAAATGGTCATAATGTTACTATATTAACTTACCAGAAATGCAGATGTCTTCTTCACTCCACAGCATCGAATTGGGACGATATCGCTATGATTTCATGGATGAGACGAATATGAAGATACATCATGGACAATCCACAGGGAAACTAGAATTTAAAAAATGAATGTGATACATGGTAAAAATTTTAAATCGCGATTACTAGTTACGTAAGTCGCTCAAAGCAGCAATTCCCTCTTCAATAATCCCACTTAGGTTTTTCTTCTTCTGCGTGCCTAAGATGTTTTTTTTTTCTACAGGTTATCTTAAGAGTTTTGCATTGTTTTAATTTTAGTTTAACATAATACCGAGTATATTTTTACTTTTTTATTTAAAGAAGAAACCAATCCAATGTATAGTTGACATTTGAGGCTAAATACTATAGAAAAGCAATACAAGTTTTTCAGCTTGTTCATTTTCATCTAAAAATACGGCATGCGGTTGCTTCAAACAGTGGTATAAACATCATTCAATGTAAATTGTGATCACTTTAATTAATAATCGCAATTACAATTTTCAAGGGAATAATCGACCATTATGATTTGTCAATCGTGCAGCCCTACTTCCTTCTGTTATATTAAATGCTGCAGTTTCAAAGGATAGCACATAAAATGCTACTAGAAGCTGTAACGTAAATGAGCTAATCATCATAAAACTGATGTCATGACACTATAATGCACCTCAACTGGAATATGCCATAAAATATCCTATAAAATTCTAAGATGATAAATTAAGCTCCATAATTATTCATTTCTCCATATTATTATTTACAAATCTCCCGTCTTGCAGTTTTTCCAGAGGTAACTCGTGTGTATGTGTGTTCTAAGTCAGCTGTAAAATGCAGCTTCAGACATGTTGAAAAGCAGCTGCAAACATGTAGAAAACACTGAACAACATCGAACCGCAGCCACAAGAGCAAAGCGCCATCCATGAAGAGAATCAGCCGAGCGGTCAGGTGAGTCCGCGGTCATTGGTGTTGAGTGGTGGGCTGGGAATGCGTGTGTGTGTGTGGTGTGTGTGTGTGTGTTGTGTGGTGTGTGTCAAATGAACACCTCACTGGCTGATGCTTATTAAGTGTTCCGCTGACTGCAGCTGGTTCTGTACAACAACCATTAACTCAACGCTTATTAAAAAACACCATTGACATGTTGCTAACAGCTTTAACACACACACCCACCCACACACACACACCTCACACACACACACACACACTGATTGCTGGGTGGCCATTACAAGTGTACAATTGTCACCTAATTTTTCTTTCTTCTGCGTTAAGGGGAAAGAATAAATCATATATATATATAAAAATCAAATTATATCAATATCATTAATACATCACATGCGACAGAACAGCACACAGCACAGCGATAGAGAATATATATACTATATAATATATATATTATACATATACTATATCTAACAAAATCTTAAGCACATTATTGCCACTTAAGAACCCCCACATACATTGTGTAATAAAAAAAATAAAATTATGTAATTTAAATCTTCAAAGTATGTTTGTATAGGCACACTGTTGTGGTATTTGCTGTACTGAATTAATGTTGATTTGTTATTTAAAAATAATTGTAAAAGAACTCAATTTGCCCCGGAAACTGCACTGTTTCAAACATATGATCATAAAATAAGCTTAATTAGAAGGTGTTAATATTTTATGGCTAATTAATAATTAGGGGTGCTCTGATTGATCGGCTACCGATCACTATCGGCAGATAATTGCTTTGGGATGATTGATCGGCGGTCTCTAAAAGGCTGATCTTAAAAAAACGATCTCAAGCTGATGACGCTGCCTTGAGAGGTTTGGCATGACATGCAGCGGCGCCGTCTCAGTTTCTGTCCGGCGCGGGTGAAATAATTATAAGCTTACCTCACCTTCATATTTATTCATCAAATAACTTATAAAGTAATTTGAAAACCTTGTGTGAGACGTAATTTCACAAACAGCGTGAGTGAATCACCGTGCGCTCTATTTTTCTCTCTCAAAATACGCAAATGGCTTTTTCGTTCTCAAAATCCCACTCGTTCGTCTACTAAGCGAGCTGCACAATTGACACAGGTTGTTCACTTGCACAATCGAGGCCAGTGCCACAATCGTCACTAAAGTTAGAAACTGTCCTTTCTTTTAATTCTTGCCAGTGGTTTAAACTCATCCAGCTCTCGCACGGCTCATGCCACTCGCCGCACACACATTGCCAGGTTCCCATTCACTCCGTTGCAGTGCGAATGTGGTGCGTATTTTTTTCCCACGCTTCAGTTTACAAATGAAGCTAATAAACGTTCACCTTGCGTCACTGGTTGCTCCACAGTGGCGTTCAGACGTTGCGTCATGCAGCAAGTGCATAGATTCGTTTCTGCACAGAGTCCCTATTGCTGCGCTCAGCGCTGATTTAAAGTGTCAGCACATTTTTGCGTAATAATGAAGATGGTTTGACACGAAAATGAGGTATTTTTACACCATAAATTTGCCATAGTGTTTTAAAGTGTCTACTTTTGTTTCACAGTTCAACACGGATGGCTTTTTGGGCTAGGTAATAGCACTTTTAGATATAGCCAGGCAACATAATAGATTGCATCTCGTGGAGGAAGGAAAACAAGTTCTTCATGAACTGCAGGATTGTCGTTTATAAAGATTTCAATGCAAAAGAAAAGGTAGTAGAGCTGACTATTTCTGTCAATGTTAAGTTTGTGATAACTTAAGAAAAGTAGTTTAAATGTTTTGCCGCTTGCTTGCTTAATATATAAATCTAGAAGTAAATTCAAAAGTAAAAAGCATTGAATAATGTTGTTGTGTTGTTTATATTTATTGTGTTTAAACATGTCTGTGAAAGATTGTACTGAGGGGGATTACTGTACTGTGTAAAAAAAGAACTGCAATGCTGAAAAAGCATTTTCAGTGACAATGTTTGGATTTGAAATCAAAATAATGGATAAATGTTGTGTTTGTGATTGGAGTATCACTATAAACAGTTATAAATTATAAAAAGACGGCTTTAAAAAGATCGTATCGGTGATCAGTATCGGCAGATACTGTGCTTTTCTGTTCTGTGATCGGCTTTGTTTGTTTTCCTGTCTGGTGGGTTGCCTCTAAAAATCGTAAGCACCCCTAATAAATATATTATTTTCAAATAATTATTCTGCCTTTGGCGTGAAATATGGCTCAGACATTTGATACTCACCTTCATATTTCAGTTAGCTTAAATGTTTCTACAAACAGATTAGCAGCTTTCAATTAAGTGACAGTATTGCAAAAAATCTAAGCATCTATGAAAAAAGCATCTCTAATGGTCCCACAGCTTTTAATGAAATTATCTGTCCTCAATCCTCACTGTTCCTGGATCTTCAGTAGCATCTCATGATCAACTGTTTCCCCCGAACACATACTGAGAGGAAAAACACAACTCTCCGTGGAGAATTAGAGGAGAGATGAACACGACCGGTCACTGTGAGACCACTGAACACACAAAGACAAAATACTGTTCACTGATCAGACCGAGTGCTGAAGAAGTGACAGTCCAGAGAGATTCCACACCTTAGCACAAGCCTAAACCTACAGCATCTACCTGTAGTCTGAAAAAACACCAAACAAACAAACATTCTGAAGAACTGAGGTTTTTAAGATTCAGCACAATCAACCTTTTTTGAATGATCAAAGTTCAATTGTAAAACATGTAAATAATAAATAAATAAAAAAAGGTTTCATGTATGAAAAGTAAATAAAACGAATCAATATTTTAAAATTTAAAGAACGAGTAGAAAGTAAAATAAATTGATTTTTGATAATCTTACAATTCTCCGCAATCACTCGTGTCGAAATCTGAAGAACCACAAAATAAAATCCATTAATATTAAATCCAAATTAAAATATATAACGTTTAAATTAAGTCTCATAAATACATTATCAACAACAAACAAATAAAAAATTTTTTTTCTTTTTTTTTCTTAAAAGTAAAAATAAATGCCTTTTCTGTTGAAGAAGAACTGATTTATCTTTCAGTCAACCTCTTTGAAAGTTCAATGTTTAAAGTCAACATGAAAATGTACAATCCAAACCAGGCCGGTCAATGAGGACTTTGTTAATAGAATAGGATTTTCTACGTATTCAAGACAGCACAGCGACGATTCTAGCAGACAAACACAGTCAAAGACAACAGAATGTTTAGAACAGCTAGTGTGTGAATTAAAACTCTACTGCCGTAGAAAATGATATTCCTCTTTACGCCATTGCTATTCATCTGAAGTGTGCTGCCGTGAACGGTCCAGCGGGTCTGCGCTCTTTGTTTCATTACTATGAGGTCAGAGGAAAACAGAGCTTTTAAGTTGTTGTTGACATTAATTAAACCTCGTTACCGCAGGCCACGGTATTCCCAGCGGCGGGAAAATGAACGCAAAGGTCTTGATGAATACAAGCTGTCCAGCAGTTTGGTTTTAAACATTTCACACAAAAAAATGAACAATAACACAATTAAGAAACGCTCAGCTTGGCCTAATTGGGTGAATCTCACCAAAATATGGCTCATTTATTTAAGGAAGTCACAAAGCAATTAGCTTCAATCCATTATCATTACAAAATAGTCATACTCAACGCATTCACTCACTTAACATGGTTCAAGATGATAATTGGTCATTTATGTCTGACAGAGTATAAATATATACATTTGTTCTTTGATGAATAACAAACGAACAGCTGCTCTTGATGCACTGACCATTTCTGGTTGAAATCCACATTTCTTACTGTATTTAGACAATGAGGTCAAAGTCATCTCGCTGAAAGAACAAAAACAAAATTGTAATGTTAATGAGCAATTAGTTCAAATAGGGTTTATAGCTATTTTTAATAATTTCCTAATAGCATAAAATCAGATTCTCTCGGCGCTTATGATTACACCGTATATAAAAATGTCATTCTACAAGTTTTAGTGCCTTTAAAAACCTGTCTGATGTCAGACTATTAGTCCACACAGGGAGGGATGCATGTTATTTTTCTTAACTAATTTCATTAATAAAAGGTTTGCACACTGCTTCTTTTTAAAGAAATTAGTTTTTATTCAGCAAGGACATTTAACTGATTAGAAGTGACAGTAAAACCTTTTATATTGTTACAAGATTTCTGTTTCAAATTAATGATTTTCTTTTGAACTTTCTCTTCGATGAATCTGTTTCCCCAAACAATGTTGTCATATTGAATTATGAATGAGCAATGTTTCTTGAGTTAAATCACCGTATTAGAATGATTTCGTGAAGGATCAGGTGACCCTGAAGCCTGAGTAATGTGCTGGAAATTCAGCTTTGATGCCAGAAGATCAATTCCTCTTAAAATAGATTAATAGAAAACAGGTAGTTTATATACTTAATATTATTTCACATCGAACGTTTTTACTGTTTTTAGAGCTTGGGGAACATAATTGAGATAGAATTCTTTTCAAAATGTTTAAATTACTGACCCCCAAACTTTTGTACAGTATGTATAACTCCAGGATGATTTCATCTATACTTTAACATACCCCGTATTGTAGTTCATGACATGTTGTTATGATCTTTGATGGAATCCCCCTGTGACAAAGTCTTCCATAACTCCTGAATTTAACAGTATGCATAATCGGTACATTTTCGTTTGGCCCAGAGTCATTGAAAAGTTTTATAGTTGTTAAAATTAACAATTTCCCGTTGTGGTTTTTCTTTTTTCGTCTTCAAGTGGGCTTATGAGAAAAAAAAAAAAAAAAGGTATGAGGGTGTTTTTCATATAACTACCCTTGGTACTGAAAGCAGGAGCAGGTGACGATCGTCAATCCCAACCACGATAGCGTGCTGCTCAGTCCAAGAACTAGTTTCAAAACATTTATGCACTAATTTAAATGAGACCGGCTTCATTTTCTTTCCGCCAATTATTACAGGTTAAAGAGAGGACTCATACGCGCAAAAAAAAACCCTCACCCAGATAGGGTCCTGGTAGATGGGGTTTGTTTTCTGTCATTGGCAGATTTGAGAAGTGTGCATTATATCATTGCTCACCATGTATGCTTGCAGTTGAATGGGTGCCGTCTAAATGTAGATCCAAACAGTCTGATAAAAAACAGTCACAATATCCACAGCACTCCACCATTTTTTTGTCCACCGTCAATGGGTCTATGAGCTATTTTCAAAGATCATTATTTTGTTGTTTTGGTGTAACAGACTAGGGTTTGACATGCTTTAATGTTCAAAAAACACATAGTTTTTCAAATACTGTACATTATTGTAGGTCCTCTATCCCGCGTCTCACCTCAACACGTTGTTTTCTTAGCGAAAGCCCCTCCCTTTACAAGCAGCATCGCTCTGAGTGCCAGATGACCCATCATTTGATGGGGCCGAACAGCCACAACACGCGTCAGAACTTAACGCCCCTTACATAATCGCCGCTTCTCAGCTTTCGATAAATATAAACAGTGAATATGTCGTTTTAGTTTTAACCATCATGTCAATCCGAAGGCAACAGATCGCGTGACAAGACACATTGTTTGCAGTACACAAGCCACAGTTAAGATAGCTGACGTGCTTTGATTTCTGACAGACTGTTCACTCTCCTGTGATGTGACCCCTGTTCCCCTCACACACACACAACACCCACACGACACACACACACACACACACAAACCGTTATCTGCGGCTGGCGCAACAAACTCAGCATTTGAACATTCCATAGCAAAATACTTAAACTAGTAACAAAACATACTTACAGTCGCTTATTCAGAAGCGCCAGTTTGTCATAGCAAAGTCGGAATTGACCCTTTTTTTTTGCCTTTGTGCACAGCCAGCCTTGTACCTTGTTCAAAAAACTGTCGTCCATTAAATGCATTGCACAAATTCGAACATCTGGGTTGTGCTGTTCTGTTGTAAATAAATCTTATCCAATGATTCCTAATTGCATCTACTTACGAAAGGCCAATGGTTCTTTCACCCTAACACACAGCGTCTCCCTGACGTGGCTGCATCAACACTACTGCTGTTCTGAAACCACGCCTTCTTTCTTGCGTGCACATTTGGGCGGCATTATAATATTTCCACATAGTGAGTCGGTGTGGGGGCGTGTTAGAACAGCCCCGTTTTAGTATGTCGTGGGTGAGCTTGTAACTTTTTATAAAGCATCATCGCTTTGGATTTGGAACTTTAGCTTGCAAACTTTACCATATCTTCTTACTTATGCACCAAGGCGTGTCACACTCCAAAGAAACGGAACAATTGAATCGATCTATGACCCCCTTTTTAACAACACGCAGTGTTTTTAAGAAACAAATCCATCGTTAAGATTTCTTCGACCCCAAACCTTGCTCTCCTGCCAAAAAGTCACGAATGTCGGAAGGGTTAAAACACTTGATAAAAGTGAGAGTACACCGATGATGGCCCTTTCAACTGGAGGAACGCTGATTGTGATTGTGTTTAAAGTTAAAATGCAAACAGTGGATTTTTTCTTACAACATTCAGCTTTTGGCTATACAACGACTTTAATTGACAAGATTGGTGTGGGATATTGTGGTGTTTTGTATCAGCTGTTTGGGACTCTCATTCGATGGCACCACTCTCACTGCAGAGGATGAGAACCTCCATCTGTTCTGATGAAGGAAAACAAACTCATCTACATCTTGGATAACCTGAGGGTGAGTAAATTTTTTTAAATTTTTCATTTAGCTGAACCATTCCTTTAAAACGAAATGAACATCCAGCACATTCAGAGATCAAGGAAATCTAACTATAGAAATTACAGCAAGTCATTAAATGTTGAAGCAGATAATATATACATATTAAACAGGTATAATATGTATATAATACATACATCCAGGGGCGTAATTTCCACGTTTGTGTCCCCCCCCACTTTCAAATTCGTTTGTTATGATTTTTTTTAACCGCACGCCGTCATTGCCACGGAGGAGCAGGACCGAGCAGGGCACAGACGCGCGCGTCCGCGTCCAGGAACGTCGCATGCACTCTCTAAAAATAGCTCACTGAAAGTTCTACTGAATAATTAAACCTTATTCAAAACATTAATGGTGACCAGGTTCACCATTTATAGCTATGAATTCTCCTCAAGTCTTTGTGATCGGGGCCCCTATTAAACAAAAGAAAGGTAAAACATTTTTCTTAACATAGTTCTTGTTTTTGGGTGGCAGATTGAATCATTTATCACCTTATTAGTTCCTGGATTTTGTAGCACCAGAGTCCTAAATGTATGTACAGCATGAAAACTGCGGATTCAAACGAAAACTTTTGTGTCCACCCCCAATTCTCAAACCAAAGTTACACCCTTGCATACATCTGTATAATACAGATAACGTGTGTGTGTGTTTGTGTGCCTAGGTTGCAAAAAAGTGTAGTCCATAAATCCAGAAATATTCCGACATTTTGGAACTTTCCAGGAATTTTGTAGAAAAGTTTTAAGATTTACCAAAATTTTCCAAAGCACCCTTGCAACCTATGTGCATTCTTCAGTGTGATCTGATGAAGATACGCCCTGCTCGCTTAAGGTTAGCATCTTCAGGTTCATGGAGCCCATACGCAGTTTCAGCATCATTGTGGAACCGTCCTCCTTCCTGCAAAATGACAGCAATCGGAAAAACCCTACATAGAGAAACAGCAGAAGGAACAAAAAAATAAAGGAGTCATGATTTTTTTTTTAAAGTTCATTGTTTTGTGTATTTGGTGTAACAGGATATGTTGCCATGCTTTAATGTTCAAAAAACACATTATTTGTCAAACACTGTACATTATTGTAGGTCCTATATGCCCCGCTTCTCTCAAACGCTTCTTTTTCTACAAAGTCCCTCCTTCCGAAAAGCGCAGTCTGCTCTGATTGGCCAGCTGACCCCAGTGCATTGTGATTGGCCGAACACTGCAAGCACTTGTCGGAAATGTAACGCCCCCTTACCATAATCACCAGCTTCATCTTTCAAAATAAATGTAAAGACAGAGCCCGGAAGGGGAACAGAGTCGCGTGACAGACACAGTGATGAAGCTGTATGTGTTTGCAG
>JADLZN010004413.1:0-168396 GCA_018155175.1 Sinocyclocheilus anophthalmus
CAAACTGGGCTAAAATAATATGTGAGCAGCATGAAAGTATATGTTTGTGTTTTTGAGAAAACAATGTTTATGCTTGGTTATTAAAAAATTGTCACCAAAATAAGGCCATAAAACACAGAATATGTTCCACAATTTACTTTTTGAGAAACGGATGTAAGACTAAGATTTTTTGTCTACAAAATGATGAAAAATTATCCTGTTCCCGTGCTCGCTCACAGACAAACATATATGATTTAACATTTGTGCCTCATGTTTCTTAGATCTAAGCCTTGTTATCGTGCGACGGGAGTGCACACTGCCAGATATTTAGTGAGTCTGCACCTTTAGACAAAGGACCTCCCATAAATGCCCACCCACTATGATGGACTGCGGCATGGTGAAGAAAGAGGTTTGGCGAGTAAAATAATTTTGGTTTGTTGATTTCATTTGTATTTTTTATTTCGCTATATACAGTTATGATAACAATACTACACGTTGAAGGTCAAGACACATGATGTGAACATACTTGATCTGAGACACTGATACGTGAACAGTTACACACCTTGTGTGCCTCACACTTTCATTTCACAGTTGTTACCTCCCACTACTTTATACTTGTGGTTTTATCTGTTCTACAACATTAAACCAAATACCGGCGTTTTGCGACTTTAGACATTAATTACTACGATATTTCAACAGGTTTCACTTGATTCTCATACATGTAAGTTCAGGGCAATTATATTTTGGGAAAAGTCTAAAAACCCCCTAGTAAAATGTGCAAAGTTATGTCCTCGACCTACCCAAGTAACTACCCGCCTGCCAGCCGTCGAATCTCTTTTAAGGGCTACTCATCATAGTGATAATCCCTCCCCAGTGGATCCAGGCTACGCACACATCGCTGTTGTGAGGTAAATTCTGGGTTTTTTCTTCTGCAATGCCGTCTATCTTCCAGAACACAAACTTGATGTAGCACGGGGAGTGAACTCTTCCCATTTGTGATCTTTACACGGAGGAAATGTGGGCGTTTACATGCTCGCGTGTCTCTCGTGGATGTTTAGAATCTGAAAAGCGTGATCGGCTCATGGGCGTGACCGCATTAGATATAATGAGTTGAGATGGGAAAACTGGACATCACATTGGTTTCATACAGATTACTTTAACAGAAAACATTTGTTTTGGACGTGACTTACATCATTTATTAAAAGTAGACATTTTAAGCTTTCTATACATATATTTCTCATATCTTTGAGGCAAGTATTCTCTGAGATTCAGGTTGTTTTATTTACATGTCTGTGAAAAGAGAGGTGACGGAGACCGAGACGGCGGAGAACGCACCCGGTTTATTTTCTTTATTTTAAAAAAGCACATTGTTTTGTTGTTATTATGACTATAGCCCAATACACAGTAGAGCCCTTTGAGGTTCAAAACGATACCTTATTCTGATCTGTAGAATCAAACTTTTTTTAGTATTTTTTAGTTGTCTTCTTCGCGGTTCCCATACAGAAAATACGAGACGACCTGCACTGGTGCGGGCTTCGACCACCATGGGGGTTCCATTTTTAAGTAGCTAGCCTCTTTTTGAGCCCCCCGAGTCTTTAGCGTTTGCCTTTTCAGTGGTCTTGTGTATCCAGGCTAGTGTTGCTCACATAGCATAGCTATCTGTGGATAGCTGTGTTCTTAACTTGGTTTGGGTGTTCCCCTTTATTTGAAATTGGGTTCCCCATTTCTGCCAGGTTATGTGAGCGGCCCGAGGCGTCAGTGGTTTGGCCCCTTTCTGAGGAAAGGCTTGGTGTATGTCTGTCACTTCCTTGGTCTCTCACCAGGTGGACAGGCATGTGCCTTGGCATGCACAGACGTTGGTCGTCACTTTTTTTTTTTTCGTCCCCTTGTGTTCCTCTAGAGGGAAGCAGTGTGGATTCCCTAGAAAGGGTACGTCTCGGTCTACGCATGTAACCATTGGTTCCCAGAGAGGGGAATGACACGCTGGCTCTCCTTGCCATGCCTTCGGCCTGTCTATTTACGTCTCCTTCAGACAACTAAGTTGGTGAAGTATTTAGCAGGTGCCCTTTTATGCTTCCGAGCATCCACCTATGACGTCACGGGCCACGTGGACCAATAGGATTTGCGTTGTTTCACACGTGCTTCAGACACCGGTCATGCTGGCAGCATTCCCTATTGTGTCCGCTAGAGGACTCAGCGTCTCGTTCCCTCTTGGGGAACCATGGTTACATGCGTAACCCGAGACGTTTCCTTTGATTACACAGAATACCTAAGACTGTGAAAACAATGGTTCTCTCTTTATTCCCATGTCAAGAGCAGAGATCGCAGAATTTCAACGTCTCATATCTGCCATAGGTAATTGCTTAATGCATTGTGCAAATGTAATCATACTTTGCAAAATATTTTTGCTCTATATTATTAATTTCTATAACATGTCATTAATCATGACCTTCATTACAAAGGCACGATGGTATTAACATCCATCGGCCAACATGGTTACACTTTAGAATAGGGAACACATAATCACTATTATTTAAGAGTTTTCCCTCAATAAACTGTTAATTTGATGCTTATCAATTAGTAAGGTGGTTGTTAAGTTTAGGTAGGATTAAGGGATCTAAAATCTACAGATAGGCAGTAATGATGTGCTTTATAACTTACTAAATAACTGCCAGTAGCTTAGAAGCAGCTATTCCTAGTGAGAATGGTCCCTTAAATAAAGGTTATTGCCAAAATATGATTTGCCACAGTAGTAGCCCTCTCTGCCCCCAGACCTCCACTTTCCCTATCGTGTCCAGTGCTGCACACCATACTTGGCCTTCAGAGGTCACAACTTATTACAGAGCCAGAGGGGATTTAGGGGCCGCTATGATGTGATGACACTGAAATGTAAGGTAACCTGTGTAACTAGGTTTAATTCACAGAAGTCCGCACATATGGGGCAACAAACAATAATGAATACATTTAAGTGTTATTAAACAATTATATTTTTTAATTTTGAAAGAAAATATATGGCTTCGATAATTTACAAAATAATTTTCCTTATGTGTAACTATTTTCTTACTTTTAAATTTTTTTCAGTTTATACATGTTTAAGCAAATGATTAGTTTGATGTTAGAAAAGAATAAATTCCCTCAAACTGAATATATATCATATTTTTGATTAACCTACCTTAACATTTTTGGATACAAATGTGGGTGAATAAGGCCTCCTGTATTGAATCATTATTTTTGTAAGAAACAAAAAATTTCCATATTTAAAATGATATAAACAGTAATCTCTAGCTTCCGCCAACTGTCGTACGCACGTACACGAGAGAGTGGCGTCCAGCAGATGACATAGGACAGGTGCCCCCTCGCTCCTAGGCGCTTCGACTGTCTGCAAAGTGTAGCTCCAACTTAATCAAAGACCCCTTCCTTTACATTTAGTGATCCTGAATACCCTAATTATCTGCTCAGTGTGTGTTTGATTAGGTTGGAGCTGAACTTTGCAAGGATAGTCTATCGCTTCAGAGCAGGCGTTGGGCACCCCGACGTGGATGTAGCATAGTCGTCCGGTCTGGTTAGAATATGCTAATCTTGTGAAAACCATCGTTTGTTTACAGGAGCAAAGGAAGCTAATTTTCCTTACTTTAGCAAAGGAAACCCATCTTGGCTAATATCGAAATCCTCTGGCATTTTCTAATAAAGTTTTAAATATGGTAATTTTTCATATAAAAACGCATCGATTCACTATAGGAGGCCTTAATTCACCCCCCAGAGCCGTGTGGGACACTTTTTATTATGGCTGGATGAGCTTTATTTGACGTATTTTGGACTATTGAAAAATAACACCAATTCACTGCCATTATAATGCTTGGAAGAGCCAGGACATTTTTTATAACTCTGATTGTATTTGTCTGAAAAAAGAAAGTCATGTACACATAGGATGGCTTGAGGGTGAGGAAATCAAGAGGTAATTTTCATTTTGGGCGAACACTGCTGCTTTAAAGGGTCATGACTGCAAACCAAAATTCCCTTGATTTTTTTTTTACATATAAGAGGTCATTGTACTATAAAAACATGCTGTAAGTTTCAGATCTCAAAACTTTATTGTTAGTCTAAAAACAGCGTATATTGAAGCCAATCTGGCAAAACCACAGGTTGTGGAATGTGCCACTTTATAACGTAACAGTGTGGCTAAGCACTGCCTCCGCAGAAGATCAACGCCAGCTTCTACATCACTGCCTATTTAGCCCCGCCTACACGCTTGTCCGTGTGTAGTGTAGTCTGTTTCACTCCGTCTCTAATCGCACTCGCGGAAAGTGCTTGAGAAACAGTGTCTCTTCCGTGGCTCGGTATGCTTTCGACTAATTTTTTTTAGTCTCGAGTAAGACTGTACGACATTCACATTACATTATTTGACTGATTTTTACGTAGAAAGGGTGACAGCACACCGCATTAAAAGAAATGATCATTCATGTTTTCAGAACCGCTGGCCAAATTAAAAAACAAAACTAAAATTAAAGGTGACTTGACCTATTATTCCCCTTTTTACAAGATGTAATACAAGTCTCATGTGTCCCCAGAATGTGTCTGCGAAGTTTCAGCCCAAAATACCCCACAGATAATTTATTAATCATTGGTAAATTGCACTTTTAGGTATGATGCCACAACACACAACATCCATTTTCGTCTTTCCCTTTAAATGCAAATGAGCTGGTGCTCCCGGAGAAGAGGGCGGAGCTTCAAGAGCTCAAGCTCCAGCAATAGCAGTGCTGACCTTTTTCAAATAAACACTCCACTATTAGTACAAGCCAGTTATCTTTACAGAAAACGCACTCAGTTTAAAAGTCAGTCATCTGATTGTACTGTGCATAGTAAATTTACTCGTTATAATTTCCTCCACAGTCGTTGCAAAAACCTGCTATTATTACACTGCCCTCATTCCCAAAGCAGTCCGTGTAAAAGGATTCGCCGAGACATAAACGAACTTATCGTGTCCTCGTTCTGATGTCCTTTGATGAGCATTTTTCTTTCTTCGCAAACAAAGTTAATCCACCTTGTCTTCAGTAGCTCAGATTTCAGGAATAAGGAGAGAGCTATGTGGATTCATACATCCACCTACAGAACACCTAAAACGCTTGAGAGACATTCTCGTCAGTGCAGCAATGGCGGTCTCACTGTGTGTGAACTCGCTCAGGGCAGTACTATGTTAAAACGGCAGTGTCTGTCAACATTAATGGGCGGGGCCTGTGGCTAATGTGGCGTCACATTAGCACCAAGTCGGAAAAAAGGTAGTTGGGAGACACTGCTTATAATTTATGGGGATTAAAAAAAAAGGAGCAGGTGGATTTTTATAATTATATAGTGGTTGTGTACACACAGATGCTGTCAACACCAGCTCTATTTCCAAAGTTAATTTTGCATACTAGGTCCCCCTTTAAATCATGATATCGTTAGAGCAATGGCGGTCCCCCTGTGTGGGTTTTCGGGTCCCTACGCAGCTTGCGCCAAAAAATGAAGGGAGGATGCTCCTCTGGCTGTACAGTGCCAATTTGTGACAAACATAATCTTTGTCATCACCCCTTCTTGTCTGATCCTAACATAGGAGAATAGTGGGGAGACTTTATTTTTAATGAAGATCCAGATCGCGTCAGTAAAAGTTAACAAATAAATGTTAAAATAAATTAATGTGAATAAAATAGTGATATTCATCTTGGTTTTGATCATTTTTTACATATTTCATATCACGCACGTTTTTCAGTAACACACCATCACAGAACAAGGCAGAGCGATTTTTTTAAACGCTTCGTGACAACCTTCAGTTTGAATAGAGGTTTTAAATTTTCCTTCAGATAATGGGTTCCTTTATGGAATTGTGCTTTCTTTTTTGACCCTGTGACACACCTAGACAAACACAATGGCTGTTTCCCTTTTTTCATCAAACAACCTTTTTCCCTACTGTGAGTTCCTTATTATCATCCATGTGCTCCTGTGATTGCATTTTAAGTAATTGTTTCCGGCCAAAAATGTTCATAGAAATACATATTGCCAATTTAGTAGTTCTGTGTTTATCCCATTGAATCTGGCTTGATACGTATGGAGGTCAAATAACACCCTTGAGTTAGCAGGACACATGTGCTTGGGACACATTTGTGAATGTGATGTACAGCCTTAAACAAATATCTGCACGCATATGACCTCAAAGCCCCATGATGACGTGGTGTCATTCTGGCAGCTAACCCCTAGTCGTCAACACATCGCAACAGGATTAACAGCCCACGCCTCGAGTCGCGTCTGTAACAAGCTCGTCTGATTCTGCCCTCGAACTTACCCATCCTCCAGGTGCATGCATGGGCACATTATTAGAGTCACTACACCTTGATGCTGTCGTCATCACTGCATGGTAGACACCATGATATGAATAGTCTTACCCCAAACGGTCACTGTATGCCTTCAGCCCATCGGCCCTCCGAATGGCAGCTAATACACTCGCTGGAACAGGGGGAACACTCATCATTCCACTTGTTGGCACTCACATGTGCTCCTCCAAAAGACATATTTCTATTTTGAGCAATGTAGTTTTGGTGATGTGAGGATGGAGATATTACTAGCCAACCTGTTCGGACAAGCGCGACAGTTGTTCTTCCGACACACACGAAACACACTAACCACACACACACACACATCAGACCGCTGGTAACTGTGGCCTGCGGTCTGTACACTTGGGCTGGCACAGGGTTTACTTCGGTCATGAGCGATCGTTTGAATGTCAAGCAAGCAGCTTAATAAATCAGCTTGCTTTTTGCTGCCTCTTTTGTTTAATTCATCTTCTCTGTTGCTCTGAGAGGAAAGTATGCATGTGGACTTTTTTTCCCAACTAACATTTGGCCCTATAGGTTTTTAGAAAATAAACACATTTTCACTAGTTTATTTAATTTGTCTGCTAACAGTATTTATGTATGTGTATATGCACACATACTTTTTGAGTTTGAAATTACAGCTTGAATAAGTGTACAATAATAAATTCTGTTCACTTATGATTTACCTTGATTTTTCGTCCTATTTTCTCTCAAGCTGATATTTTTCACATAACTGAAATGCATGGTGTTCATGGGCTCTCAAGTTCAGCTGCAATTGCTTGGTTTATATATAAAATAATATTAGGTTTGGGCTTGGACCCGGGACATTTTGCATGCTATTGGATGAGGATTCTGTGCAGAAAACACACATGCAAACACATACAAATGGATATTGGAATTCTGATTAGCATGCAATTGTCTCATAACAAAATTCAGATCATAACGAAGACCCTTTGAGTTTATCTTTTCTGTGCATTGAGAGAATGTACAATGAATGCAGAAATCTTCAGTTTATGTCAATCAATCTAAAGGAGAAGTTTGTAAAGGGAAAAAATATATACATTTCTCTCGACCCAGTTTGTTCATTGACTACTATAAGTATGGAATTCATGGGTTTATCTCTCCCAACAGTGTAAACATTGGTCCAAGACAACCTCGCTACATTGAGCTCCCGCACCATCAAAACATTTAGAGCGGTCCACTCAGATCCGTCAATCTCTTTTGAGCTCAACCAATAGCAAAAGTTTGGGGCGTGGCTCTTGTATCAGACTGAACCAGAGGGTGTTTAGCCAGTATGGGAAAAGTACAAATCAAAATTTGAAGACTTGCCAAAATACAAAGACACAGACGAGGTAAAATAAGGGTAAACAATGGCAATGCTTTTACAAAATGGAGGAATTTGATGGGATGTTTGGCTTTCAATCAAGATATCAATCCAAACTTGGAGTTTCTTCTCAACAGGTTAGCTAAACTCAAATTTTAGTCAGACATGTTAATTGTTTACCATCAAGGCCCAGATAAAATAGTAAGAAACTGTAAGAATATTCACTGCCACAAATGTTGTTTGAAAATATGCTTTATTTTTGTAATTCAGCTAGGTGAGCAGTGCAAAAACTGCATAGCAAGTGATTTTAGTGGATGCAAGTTCCCCTCAATATCAACTAACAAAAATCTTTTTGGGAAATGCTTTCTTTGTGCTATATTTTCATGCTGTGTTTGTGCTATATTTTCTTAAAATAAAAGGCAATAGTTTGCTATTTGGTTATATCATGCAAATACATCTTTATATGCTCAGCATATGTGTCCAAAAACCTTTTGGGGCCACTGCATATAATGAATTTATCAGCCATTAAAAAAAAAAAAATCAAAGACCATGATGGAGATAACGTTTTGGTCAGTATTGAGTGGCACTTTCTTCCGTGCCAGTAGACATGTAAATGTGTGTTTTATTAGGCTTACACAGCTTTTCTGAGCAAAACGACAGTGGAGGCATGCAAAGTGGATTAAGGGCATCAGCTTCTCAGTCTCTCTTCCTCCCTCTCACTTGTTGACTTGTATGAAGCTGTCACGCAATTGCAGCATGAGAAAGCAATGCATATTTTCATCTGTCAGCTTACAATTGAAAAAGCTGTACATGCACACAGCTGCATCTCTTTTCCCTCTGTCTTTTCGTCTTTACATTTTTCCATTTAAGTGACAGTGTGGTTTATAATAACACTCATTTACTCACACAGTTTGAGCTCTTGTAGTCTACCTCAAACACTCCCGCCCCCACACAATCTATGATGAACTGATTCCTCAGCAGGCGGAAATATTATCAAGGTCTCAAGGTTTCGGCTGCACCTGCTACAGAAACCCACAGTACTCAGTTGCAAGGTCTGTGATGAGAGAGACAGACAGAGACAAGATATTAAGTGAAAACAATGTGTATAAGACATTCTGCAAATTTCAAAGCAACTTTTGATAATGTAGTTTAAGAAGCTTCAGAAGTCTGTAGCCATTTCTGTGAATTTTTAGATCAGTAGAACTACTTTAACTTTATTGTCATAGGTTCATTAAAGGCTCAAGAGTGTGTTATCTACTAATCAGTATCCGTCTAGATGGTTCTCATCTCATTTATATTATTAGGGGTGTAATAATCTCTCTTAGGAACGTGAGACTGGGGATCTCATATGATTTCCAAGTCCAATTATCAATGAGATTAGAATGTACTAACGAGGAGAGGTTTAATTTGGTCAGGATGATCCAAAAATAAATAAAAATCCAGTTTGTGGGTTACCTCTCCTCCAGAATCCTGATTTAACCCATTATTCTTGCAATGCTCAGATTATAATTCTGGCTAATAGCAATAAACCAATAACTATTTTCATGTTATGACTATAATAAAAACACTATATTATTTTGTCTAAAAATATTAAATATAAAATGAATTGAATTTATGTTATTAAAAAGGTCATTGAAATATAAAAAAGGTAGAAATGCACATGCACAATTAAATATCCAGTATGGACCAGTGTAATTGTATGTGTATATTTATATACGATTATAGTTTTTATTCATATTTTGAATTAGATTTTTTTTATATTTTCAGTTTTCATTTTAGTTTACTTTTAAGTTTGTTTTCATATTTAAAAATATTTAAAATGTTTTATTTACTTTTCAGTTTTAGTTAGTAATTTTATTATTTCAACTTAAACAACTTTAGAACACCTCTTAACTGGACACATTCTACTGCCGCTGATTCCTGAGCAGCCTCCTAGCCGTTAGAACCATGCTCTGTAAGTTTCGTGTTCGGGTCGGTACACAAAGCCTCACCGATCACCTGCCAGAGGAAGAGTGCGACCTGCTTTACGGCATAAGTCACGTATTTTAATCGTAACCTTGGTGGAGTTAGCCAACAGCTAACTATAAGACGAAATGATCTAATATGCAAGTCTCAAAACCAACGCTATGGCAGAGCCGGCAAAGAACAAAAAGGATTTGTGGGAGGAAGCTTAAGAAGAAAAGAGAGAGTGATCGGTTCCTTATAAATTTCCGATGTATAGTCGATTCATGCATTATTGCTACATGAGTAGTGGACACCATTTTATCTATTATACAAATTTCACCCTCTTCAACGATTACTCATCCTAAATATAGCGAGCAAAAACACTAGGCAAAAACATAACTACTGTTCTTTTGTCATTGTAGTGTTTCTTTGGAGTAACAATAAATAAAAATATGTAATGATATTTGTAGAACACAGTGTAACACAGGCTACTTTACCTGGTCGGTGGACATGGTTTCCAAATGAGGTTTCTCCATTCGCCGGTTCCGTCAGCTTAGTCAACAAATTCACATGTATTGCGCTGCCCACAGGCAAACTTATACAGCAACAGTATTTACGACACTGGTAACAGACAATTGCACTTATCAACCACATGGGGGAACCGTGAGCAAAAGTTACATGGTGTTGTTTGAACTCTTTCAGTTAGTTACCAATGCAACTAACCGAAAGTTTAAGGTTTTAATCTAATATTCACATGTATATTTATTTCAGCTTTATTTCAATTAAAAAAATATTTTAGTAGTTTTAGTTTTTTATTTAACTGCAATAACACTGATATGGACCAATACAGATAAGTCAGACTTGTTTTGTCTGATAACTGATTATTGGGTTGAGGGGATGCAGCGTCTTGTTCCCTCTCGGGGAATCATGGTTACATGCTTAACCCGAGATGTTCCCCTTCTAGGGAACTTGTGCTGAGTCCTCTAGCAGACTCCATAGGGAACGAAATGCCAACTATGCTATGCCACAGCGCATGCCTGTCCACCTGGTGAGAGAGCACCAAGGAAGTGACAGACATACGGGGACACTTCATTTCCGGCGATATCGTTGACATTGATTGCAAAGATATTATTTAAACTGCGCTGGATGTTGACATCACATGAATTCAATGATGAACTGTCTTTAAATGAAAAATTAGTCTTTACTATTGTCATTTTGCATTATTGAAACTATTTTCCTAATTAATGCTGTTCAGTTGCTTTGTCACAATCTGTATTGTTAAAAGCGCTATATAAATAAAGGTGACTTGACTTGACTTGACATACACCTAACCTTTCCTCAGAAAGGGGCCAATCCACTGACACCCTGGGCCGTCACATAACGTGGCAGAAATGGGGAACCCAGTTTCATATGAAAGAAGGACATCGACACCAAGTTAAGAACACAGTTACCCTCAGATAGCTATGTTATGTGAGCAACACCTTAGCCTGATAATACAAGGACCACGGACAGAGGCTACCTACTTAGAAACCCTAGAAGAGGAGATAGAACAGTCTAAATAGGGGCTCCAGGGGACCACTATTAAAAACCCTAGTAAGGGGAGTAGTCACCGAGCTATAAAACACCTATCCTCAGATAACTATCCTCCAAAGGACCTAGCTGAAGACTGCCAATACCAGAAAGAGTGGGCTATCTACTAACAGGGGAGACAGCACAGTCTAGGCAAGGGGCTCAAAGAGACCACTACTGCTATCCTCGAATAGCAGTTTCTTCAGGCAAGGCTGAAGATTGCCCAGACCACGGAAAGTGGGCTATCTACTTAAAACCCTAACAGGGGAGATAACACAATCCAGGCAAGAGGCTCAAAGGCCGCTACTTAAAACCCTGACAAGGGGGCAGTACTGTCGCTAAAACACAGCTATCCTCGGATAGCTATCTTCTAAGGCAAGGACTCATCGCCTACTTGAGAGGAACCAACCTAGTCATAGAAGCCAGGCTGGAACACAGCTGCTCTCAGACCGCTATATTCCGAGCAAAGTAAGTTTGAGCTGGAGCATAACTATCCGCAAACAGCTACATTCTGAGCAGGGGCAGTTAAAAGTTAAAATCCCTGAGGAGGGAGAACAGTCTACTCAGTCCAAACTTAATATGCGGGATTCAGAGGGACCGCCCACTTAAAAATGTCCTGAGACCTGGGGAGGCAGCCCACTACTAAACCCATCCGGCTAAATACAGGAAGGGACATTCCTCCTCTCAAAATCAGCTAGGAATACAGCTGTCCTCAAACAACTATGTTCCAAAAGCTAACAAAGAGGGGAAAGCCCATACTTAGCATCCGGGTTTCAGGGGGAACGCCTGCTTGGAAGATACCTTGAAATCAGGGGAGGCCACCCAACCTTACCACCCAGGCTGAGAAAACACTCTGTAGGGTGAGTGAGGTATCATCTTCTGCGCTTGACTCCCGAAAGGAAGAGAATAGCAGGAGAGTGCTGGCTCCTTAGCTCTGTCTATGATCTTCAGATCCCTCAGCGGTAAAGAAGACCCAAACCAGCTAAGAATGAACTTCCTGAAAGCCAACGACGGAGCCCACACCTTCCTGAACTTATAAACCTCCACCTCGACGGATATGTAAAAGGAGTCCAGAAGGCCAATCTAACTACAGATGCAAAATCATGATGATCATGGCCACCAACGCTCTCAAACATTGGCAGCAGAAAACTGAGTGAGGTGAGGCAGCTGTCAGTGGACACACCCAAACCAATCTAGGTCACTAATAGCGCTTTTCCACTGCATGGTACGGCACGGTACGGTTCACTTTTTGTTTTTTTTCCACTGGGTACAGTACCTGGTACGTGGTACTTTTTTTAGTACCACCTCGGTTGAGGTTCCATTGAACCGTACTGGTTACCAAAAACATGAACATGGACCCTCTGCTGAATCGACGGAGATTGGCGAAGAATGGCGTTGCGACATAACACAAACAGAAACCACTATTTTAATCAGCACAGCCAGCGACAGGATCAACGCAACTGTTTTGAACCAGCCACCTTTTTGTCACAACCATAAAGTGGCTGTTTTTGTGTCTGTTTGAGAAGTTACATGACGTTTTCCTCTCGTTGATAAGCAAGAGAGCGGAATCCGCGAAAAGCTTGATGTGAGGATGCAGAATGAAAGGTTTCATCAGGATTTTCGGTAGTGAGAGGCGGCGCAACTATAATGCCTTACGAATAATCCGCCCCACCCCCAAGCGATCTAAACTGCCGGACAATGCAAACCGAGCAAGCCGAGCATTGCCGTGCCTTACTGAGACCTTCCGAGCCAGTCTACCGGTCCACACCCAGTGATCCAGCACCATAAAACACCCTTAGAGAAAGCTCACAAGCATCTCTCCACAGAGCATCTACTGTAAATATATCCACGCCCAGCGAGACTCTCCACACACAATTTCATTTTTTCCATCACCAAACGTAATATTCATAATAGAGAGGTGACAGCCGAGCTGAATATAGCTCTACTGCCGATCTCGCAAAGATCGGGGCTAAAACAACTCAGTGCTCACACTTCATCGTCATAACAACACAAACGCTATCCGCGGCATCAGGCAACCCATTTAGAGAGGGTGTGCAGATCCCGCAGATCAAAGCAATCGCTGTGAGCTGAGATAAATCAAACCATGCCACAGCAACGGCGGGACCGAGATAATAACGCAAAATTTAGAATATGCACTCAAGTGTTAGAATCCAAACATGGAGACACACATTCCCTAAATCGCTGCCCGACTCACCAGGATAATGCTTCACACACGCTGAACAAACAGACGGCTCCTGAAGACAACAAAAGTTGGTGACTTGTTCTGCAGGCACCCTCCTATATTTCCGGGTGCCCGTCTGTGACGTCATGGGCTACGTGGGCCAATAGGATTGGAGTTGTTTCACACGTGCTTCAGACACCAGTCCTGCTGGCGGCAGTGTCCATAGTGTCTGCTAGAGGACGCAGTGCGAGTTTCCTAGAAGGGGAAACACCTCTATTAGGGCTGGAAAGTGACAAATTAATGCTAAATATGAACAATTGAACCTACCCTATGTAAACCACACAGAATATCCTTTCCTTGAGTGCATTTTTCTTAGAAAGTGCCTTTTTAAATACATATTACATGCTGTAATATAATAAAATATTTTAAAATAAAATACCCAATAAAACAAACCAGACAATCTGTATTAATCTTGTTAATCAAATGCATATAACATGTTTTTTTAATATAATGCAATTGAGCACAATGGCAATATATAATATAACCATTAACTCCAGTGTCATGGTGGCTAGATATAAATTGCTTTGTGCCTGTCAGTCAAGGACACCTGTAGAAATTAATATGTGTTCGATTTATAGAGAGCGTTGTTGGCCTGTGCTAACTGTAATTAAAAGTTATTAAAAGTTTGCACATACACAGCATACTTATAACTCAGAAGGAAAGTCAAGGTGCTGCTGCTAGAAGCAATTTTAGAGCAAGCCGAATGAGAACGACTGGTGAGATAGTATGTATTTTTATAGTAATTTAATTAGATAGAAATAAGAACAGAGAGAACAGCCCTCATCTGCATCCAAGATAACCTTCACTCTCAGAGGAATATGAGTTCAAACAGAGCATAACTTTCAGCAAAGACGGTTGACTGCAAAAAAAAGAAGCGCATTTTATTTAGCACATGACCAATGCCAATAAATGAGGTACACAGGAAATTACATAATGGTCTCCATGCCATTTATTTTTCTGGTCAGAGATATTAAACAACTATGACACGCACATTTTTCACTGATGTCAGGTATCAGTAACGGATGTCATGTATGAAAAAATTCAGTATGCATGGGATTAAGAAGCAACCTATAGATATTAAGCCACTACATAGTTACATGCGCACACACAGTATTGTAATTGCTTCCTGCGTTAATCTGATGCCCCACTGCCTTGCTGTTCCATCCTCTGCATGCCTACCTCCTTATCAACTGCAAAACACAACAGATGCAACACACACCCACATGCACAAACCTGACTTAATTCTTAGGGGATATAAATACAGAACAATAACATGGGAAAATAGGTGTGTTAGCTTTCCCTGTAATAGTTTATGAAAGACTGGATATCAGAAGGATTGTGTGAGAGTGGAGTTTCTTTGTGCCTGTGTTTGTATGAGTGTGTATTGATGGTCCTGAATGAAGAGGACAGAGCAAGGCCTTTAAACACAGCCTTAGGGATGATCTTCAGAAGCAATGAAGCAATCCTGTTAACCTACTGCCCTTTAGTCATACAATCTCCTGATGCACTGATACAGTCACAGCTTTCATTGTGTAATGCACAAACACACATATACACACACTCTTATATACAAACACATACACACACGAACTTGTGCACTGTATTCAGTTTTAAGTTATTGTTAAAATAATCCTTTTTCTCATGTGAACTCACATGTGTTTGTGTATAAAGCAACAGTCCGGGTTAAAAGGGATTTTCGAGGCGGGGGAACGAGATCATGGTGGTCGGACAAACTGCTTCCACAAAATGATTTCCAGATTTGTTGATAAGATACCTTCAGATTGTTTTCTTGGCTCAGTATAGGTGCTTTGGGAAAGATAAAATGGAAACACGTATTACACAGTATATAGGCTTATATATATTCTACAGATTCCAGGCTTGGTCACAAGTGGGAAAAGAATACAGGCGCAACTGGTATGGAGGTAGCTTAATGGTTAATGACACAGTTTAATGATTTAAATTGCACTGTAAAGTAATACTTATTAATTTGGCCTTATTACAAAGTGGACTACACTACAAATACACTGCAAAAACAAATGCATCACAAGGGTAGGACAGAAATTCGGTAAACACTTTATTTTGGGCTCTTAACTAGTTGCTTATTAGCATGCATATTACTAGAATATTAGCCATTTATTAGTAGTAATTAAGCACATATTAATGCCTTATTCTACATGCTATTACACCCTAATTCCTACCCAATACCTAAACTTACAACTACCTTACTAACTATTAATAATAATAAGCAGAAAATTAGGAATTTATTGCTAATACAGTCACAGCTTTCATTGTGTAATGCACAAACACACATATACACACACTCTTATATACAAACACATACACACACGCACTTGTGCACTGTATTCAGTTTTAAGTTATTGTTAAAATAATCCTTTTTCTCATGGGAACTCACATGTGTTGGTTTTTTTTTTTTTTTTTGTTTTCGTTTTTTTTTTTTTTTTTTTTTTTTTTTTTTTTTTTTATTCTTATTTTTCTGTAATGTTAGCAACAGTCGAGGTTAAAATGGGATTTTCGAGGTGGGGGAACGTGATCATGGTGGTCGGACAAACTGCTTCCACAAAATGATTTCCAGATTTGTTGGATAAGATTATCCTCAATTGTTTTGACATTGGCCTTCAATGTATAGGTGCTTGGAAAGATTAATGATGGAAAACATGTTTACACAGTATATAGGCTTATATATATTCTACAGATTCCAGGCTTGGTCACAAGTGGGAAAAGAATACAGGCGGAACTGGTATGGAGGTAGCTTAATGGTTAATGACACAGTTTAAGGTTCAAATCGTGGGGATCCAGAACCTGAAAAAAATATTTCTGCTGTATCTCAACTGTGCCCTTCAGCAAATTACTCCACTCCAAGTTGATGGTTTTGTTAGAATTTTATAACAAAGGATACTGTAACCATATGCTCTGTCTTCATGTAAAAGCATCCCATGCAGGTTACAAAAGACTGATAAAAAAAAGTATTGTCTAAACCTCTGCTTGGATGTTTCTGAATTTTCTCCAAAATAATACACTGCTAAGTACTACAGGTCTTTGATGATTTTGCTACCATAAACAGGAAATTGTATGCTAAGGTTAATCCTTGTGTAAAAGAAATGTGCTTAGTTGTACTAAATGTGCATTTGTAGTGTACTTCCCATATTTTCTTCTTCTCTTTCGATTTTTTACCCCTGTTATCTGACTTGAGATAAATTACTGAACATTCCCAATGCACTGCAAGGTGTACTTCGACCTTCAGGATCATTTTTCACACACTGATCAAGTTATTAGGTGTGTTTATTTTTAATGTCAAATTAAAAGCCTTTTTTACTTTAAAGTACATTTTCAATTATTGTTTTTGTTATCCCGTTACCATTTTAATGTATGTATGTTCAATATTACATCCACAGTAAACATATTGTGTGGGGTTTTGTGTGTTCAGAGAGCAAGTAGTATTTGTGTGTGTGTTAAGAGAGATTCAAAACCCGGTCTGAGTGGTTACTGAAATGCCCACCAGAGTAGCTTTTATAAAAACTTTGGCAGACTTAATACAGAGGTAGAACTATCCCACTTCTCATACGATTTGTCGGTGCTTTCCCAGGCCAGGAAGAAGATGTTTGGGAAACTGGCCATATGTCAGTTTAATGATGCATAGATGCAATTTGACAATAATGCATGCCCAAGCCACTTTCAGAGCCCTGTCACAGCAAGAGATGCAAATAGGGTATGCACAAGTCAGATAAAAACGGGCAGAGGTCAGGGTTATAGGGAAACCAAATTTGGGAGACTGCTTGAAAGATCGAATACACATGCTCAGTCACATAAACTCAGAGAAGATATCTCCCGCAGAGACATTATTTCTCTCTATTCTCTCGCTCTCGCTTCTCTCTCTCTCTCTCTCTCTCATACACACACACACACACCCACACACACATCACACACACACACACAAACACACATCACACACACTATTCGAGAGAGAGAGAGGGAGGAGAGAGAGGAGAAGAATGAGAGAGAGAGATATGGCCCATGCAACCCTCCCTTGCGTAATAGCACGCAGCTAACACGCAGGGTGGATCTCATTGGTTGAGACAATTTTTATTGTCTATGGTTTTGATATTATTCTGTAGGATTACATATCCTCATATTTTAAAAAGGAATAAACCTTGCGAGAACCAGTCTCTGTTCACATTCCTTTTGACAATTTTATTCGGTTCTAATGCACTTACAGTATGGCAAAGTTGAGTTACAGGAAAGCGCACAAAGTGAGCATATAAGAATATAAGTAAAGGGGTCCATATGAGGAAGTAGAATCTGAAAATTTCAGCATAGATATAATTTCAGACAATAATTAGTCACTCGAATAGGCGGCCGTTCACACAAGAACACGTTTTGTATTCCCTGTGCTGCTGCTTTATTGTTTTGTTACAAATGTGTAGACAAGAATTGACATGTGTGGCAAATAACTTTAAAATAAAACAGTGTGCAATAAAAAACCACTTATCAAGTAACTTCTATTTAAACTCTATGATGCAGTTATTTAATTATAGGTTGTAAATTACATCATTGGTAAATGATTAGCTGCAATTTTAGTAACTTTATAAATATATTTAACTTTAATTGATAATTATTGCGTTAATACATGACTACATACTTACAAGTCAAGAAGTACTCTGTCTAGTATGTTTGTCTATGTAGCACCCACATAAGTGCATTTCGGGCAGAGACACAAAAAAAACAATTGCTATTTAAAATTGCACCTGTTAAAGTAACACTTTTAATTTGGCTACTTCTACGCAATGTGTGATACACTGTAATTGTTAGGGTCTCTTAATCGTTTTATTAGCATGCATATTACTAGAATATTAGCCATTTATTAGTACTAATTAAGCACTAATTAGGGAAAAGTAATAGGTAATAGTGAATAAGTGTTCTCTATTCTAAAGTGTTATGAAAATTCCAACAGGAATACATAAAACATCCAGACTCACACAGAAACATACATTTTTAAGACTTTATTGATTGTAACATACCTGCTGCTGTACTGCTTAAAGAAATCGATTCTATGACTTCATGGTATTTGTAAGATGCACAAATTTAGATTTTAAATAAGGATAATTTAAATAAAGATTTTGTAATGCCGCAAACACATAAAAAAGAAAACCACTGTGATACTACTAACACACACAAAAAAAAACTCTGACAAAAGAAGGTGTAAGTAGGTCTCAGTGACCTGTGTTTTGTACCCTCTGCGAAAGTGTGGCAGCATGTTGTGGCGGCCCACTGCAGAAAAGCTCACAACCAGTGTTGTTTTCACTGGCCTGCGTGCCTGCACTCAGCACTCCACCCACTGTCTGAGTTCCATGCTAATTACACACGGATACACTTTATTTCGATAGTCCACTTTAGACATTCTACTAACTATAAGTAACTTTGTAACTACATGACAACTACATGTCAACTAATTCTCATTAATTTGCATACAGTTTACTCACCTCTGATAGAGTCGACTGTTAGAGGTCGGTGTTTGGTTAACAATAAGTTGCCAAAGAATGAGAGTCAGAAGATATTAAGCAGACAGTCTGCTAATACTCTACTAATTGCTAGTTGACATGTAGTTGCAAAGTTACTTACTGTTAATAGAATGTCTAAAGTGGACTATCGAAATAAAGTGTTACCTTACACACTACTTATCTAGTCATTCTTTCATTCGCTATTATACTCTGACAAAAACCCACAAACACAGATGGACTCACATATACCTAAGTAACTAAAATCACTACTATAATTTTATGCTCACAGTTTAGCAATAGTGCAGTTTTCAGGCCTAGATCAACGGCCACAGATACACTCATCAGTCAACAATTCTGGTGTTCCTATAGCTCAAGCACCAGAGTATAGCACTTGCATCACCAAGGTCAGGGTATGATTCACACTGAATGCACAAACTGATCAAATGTATATACAGTTGAGACTTGAATGAAACAAAATGGAAAACTCTTCACCCCTCCATCTCAGACAACAATGCGAAACCTCTATTTCTCTCTTCTTTTGTTCTCTCCTCCTCTTTTCATGTGTGTTACAGCGCTTCTCCTTGTGTTCTGTCAAACCCGGCCTAGATTCAATTCCTATTCCAACAACACCTCCTCACACACACACATACACACCCAAAACCCACCTTATCACACACACAACCCTAACCCTCCCCTTGCATACCATGTTCTGTCCTGAAATAACTTCCGAGGAAAGCAAGATGCTAAATAATTGAAAGAGACTTACCACAAACAGATGTACCAACAGAAAAAAAATGGGAAACCTTAGTCAACATGGGATTAAAACTGAGTCTATTTACTTTATTAATACACATTCCTGAAATGCGCATCCTGATCTCATGAAAAACGAAACCACGAGTCGGCGCAAATGTATGATTTGAAGGTCCTAACCAAAAGTTAGACCATAAGCAGATTGTACGAAAACAAATTCGTATTCTTTGCTAAAACAAAAAATTGTCAAAAAGTAATAACTGTCACTTCCTGCAATTATTTATTTTTGACAGAAAAGACCAAGAACTCTATTTTTTCAATATTGTCTCTTATTGAATATTTAATTTTACCACTTGATGTAATAATATGGAAGTAAAAAGGATTACAATTTCATACAATTTGCAACCCCCCCCCATTTAAAAAAAAAAAGATTTTGGCTGAATAATTTTGACTAAATAATTAGCTCAGAAAAGGAAAGAAAACATGTTGCTCTGACCATTCTGAAATGCGTAAAAAGCATGTCATTAAAATTATTGGCTGCTATAATCTAAACTGTCTGATACGCTGTCACTCTCAGTCATCTGTGGCTAATAGCAAGCAAACATTACGTTTGTCTGCGTTTATTACATTTAATAAAAGAGCCACAGTGTCAGAGACAATTTGGTTCTTTTGGGATGGATTCACTTTTCACTAATTGTTTTCGCAATATTCTGACTTTTCATATAAATTAAATTTGCAACTCAGTGCCACATTGTTAACATTCTTCTCTGAAATCAACTTATGAATGGCTAACTTAAAGTTGAGAAAGTTAGAGAAAATATTTTAACAAATAATTCAACTTTGAGTCTGTTAGTTTTAGTAATTACAGTAACTGGTCCAGGAAATGATGATTAACCTAAACCATTATAATAGACAACAAACAACTCTCACAGTTGTCAGAGAAGACAGAGGGTAAATTACAGTTATTTACCTTCTAACACCAGCGTATGAGAATGATTGGTGTCATATAAAGTCTGACAGAGCTCCAAACACCAGCACTTAATAAACAGGAAAAGCATCTGTAAAGCATACACATTTCTCTGTAGATACACACGTACAAACTTTACTCACTGTCATTTTGTTTCCTTGCCTGTCAAGGACTGCAATACTCTACTCCACTGATTCTATTTTCAACATTTGCCTCTATAACAATCTAATGTTCGTGGGTACGATGTACACACACACACCAAAACATACAGTGCAAAAAACATATACTACATTACACATAATCCTTACATTGCAAGAACAAAGCCAGAATCAAATTAACTCAAAGAGTCTGTGAACTCTTATCACAGGCAGCACACTAAAAATGTGCCAGAACAACAAAATGTGCTGCTCAAACATGTAAAATTATTCAGTTTGAAATGCAAATGCTTGAGAGATATCTGTGAGTATGTGTATTGAATAGAACTCTATTTTGAGACAGCATGAAAGAAAATGAGACCATGCACTGTGCCGCATAAGCATTCTGTAAAATAGTAATGGAGAAGAATCCAGAGCAATTTTAATAAGGAAAGACTGAAAAGCAGGAGAAGTGGAAATACTTAAGACTGGCAGAGAGGCAATAAAACTTCAGCCAAACACTTGCTCATAAAACTTCAACTCTTTAATGAAAAGACTGAGTTAAACAGATGTCATTATGATACATGCAGGAAGTCTTCAGACCTTATTTACACCTCGTACAAACACTTGTCTGGGTGATCTGATCAGCACTAACAACTAAGAAATGAAACAGATTTGATGGCTAGATTTGACGGTAGTCATGAGAATAAATAAATAAATAAAATCTACAACATGAATGTTAGCAGATTTAATATTTACGGGAGCTAAATTTAGTAAACAATTATGTAATACAGGTCATAAATACATGCAATTGCATTTAACATTTACTTACCAACGCCATACATTTCAATAGGTCACATGCTTTATTCTCATTTTTAACACATTAGTGAAAATTAGACATTTTAAAGATATCTATAAAGTGTGGGGACTGCTGTTATAGGACACTATTTTATTATTTCAGGTTTGCATAATCTGAAATAGTTAAATAGTGCCCTATAACAAGTGTTTTTTTTTCATCCAAATTGAACTGTATAAATTCATCCGAAATTGACAACTCCTAAAATGCGATATTATATTATCATTATATGAACAATGTAAAAAAATCAAAGATTTGACATTTTCTTTGTGTTAGGTACATGTTCTCCTCTTGCTTTATGACAGCATGTATTCAAGCTGGCATAGACTCCACACGTTTGTGCCAAACCTGATCAAAGTTATCTCAGCATGATTTGAAAACACTCCAAAGAACATTCAAAGGAAACCAAGGAAATCTGACCTTTTGTACAGAAAAATTTGTCAGAAATTTGCATGCATTTGATTAGCAGTCCAGTAATAGTGCTGAAACTTAAATACTTCCTATTCAGTTCAAGTCCTAATTTCTCTTTGTTTTAAAGATTTCAAAATCTTTTACAGATTTACACTGAAGATTTTATTTTTTTTTCGATGCAGTCTTGGACTTCGGACTCAACGGTACACTATCCCAGATATAAACACTGAACAGGACCTTCGAGTTGAATGTACCCTACAAAGCTCACACTATTCGGAAAGACTTGTAGGTCTTGGATATTATTTCAACCACTTCTAAAGGGAGGACATATGAGACAGTTAGTATTTTACAGTGCGGTATATATATCACAGCTAAAAATAAAAAAAGATATTCCTTAAAAAAAAAAAAACTCAGAAGGACACTGACAGGTACCAGTTTTATATTTAATTTTTAATAAGAACTCCTTATAGATTACACACTTATTTTACTATTTTCCTTGTGAACTGTCCAGCTAAATTAACTCTCGCTCAGTAATTTAACAAAGTAATTCCATCAACACTTGAGGCTATGAACAGAGTGAAACAAAATTAAGTGCGGTTTATTGGCGCTTTCACATTCATCAGTGTTTGATAGATGTCACTGTTATAGATGAGAAACTTGTTATGATAGATGTTTCAGGAGAATCCAGGCTTCATTTCAGATGAGGAACATAATTGAGGAGGTAGAGAAACTGCCTCTGATAAAGTTGACAATGACAGTATTCAAACTCTGAAACCAAGCGTTATGCAATTTAAAGCCAATCTAAGTTTTCCAAATTATTCATAGAAAAAGTTTCAGATATATATTTGGTTGAGTGTGTTCATCTATCAGGCCCCCTGTCCTCAGCAAATAGCTTTCTTAAGTAATAAGATCTGAGGGATACATTTAAGGTTAAGTTTGATTCAACTAAAGTTTCTAGGGAAAATTGTTCATGTTATGCAAGCAGGACGAATAAAGAAAAAAAAAAGCTGAATTTGCAGCAGGGCTTAGGGTCAGCATGAGGTGAGGGTCAGAGCAATGACTGAGAGGTGTTGCACACCCTGAGAAAGAGGGAAGGAGAGATGGACAAAGTAGGGCATTTAATTCTTCAGTAATTTGAACCAGTGTTTCAGCCTAGCTGACAACCAGGGGCTAAAACGTCAGGACTTACGCACTGCATTATGGGTACGACCTGCAGGGTCTCACTGAATCAATGTGTGTGTGTAACAGTGACTTTCCGAGTATGACAGCATGTTTTAAGACCTCATTAAACAGGAACTGAGCCTAGCTCCGTTTGAAGTTTGATTTTGCATTCCATCAAAGGCCAGTAATGGATCTTTCCTAACCCTAAGTCACAGCCCCTTGGCTGTCAATCAAACCCAGCACTGGGGGCAGCCAGATGAACAGTTATTAATGGCTAGATTAATTATGGATCTGCTGCCTAATTATGAGAAGGACTGCGGAAACAAGGTCTTAACTTCCTCTCTCAGTCTCTAATGAGAACATTTCCATTTTACTCAGCCACATATAAAGGAGAATGAATATGAGCATCCTCTAAGGCTTTTAATATACATTCACGCCAGAAGTACATTTAATAATTTAGCTTTATTTACATATACATTTTTTATTTCCTCATCTCTGCATTTCTTTCTCTTATCTGTTTCTCTAGCTTTCTGTGCTGCTCTGTATTGACTGAATGACTTGTTAATATAGAGTGAGGTCCAATAGTTAATATTACAATTTTATATTATATATTAACTCACATATCTATGGATTCACATCAAACCAAGACAACATATTTTTTTGCCTTAACCTTCATTTAACCCATATAAGTACTGATCCCTTTATGTTAGTAAATTGTTAAGATTTTCAGTCATTCCACATTGCAGATTATTTACTGATTGGTGACACTGTGTACAGAAAACCATTTTCACTGGTAATCATAAAGCTCAAATGATATAAACATCTCTAGACAATTTCTGTTTCAGCTGTGAAAACATGATATAATCATATTCATGCCTGGTGATGTCATTCATTACACAACCAGAAGACACTGTATTATGCACACACATATACTACGATCCATAAGTCTGAAATCATGTTGAAATTCAGTTGTTCAGCTTTTCACAACCATTAACTGTTAAACTGAATTCTTGATATTAACTATAAAACTGAGCTGAAAATATTATAATTATATGAAATGGGCTGGCTGGCTATAAGCTTAACAATTGATGGTTGTGAGAAGTGTTGAATAAATTTATTAGGGGGCGTTGTAGGCCTACTTGTACTTAAAGTAAAATACACAAATAACGTTAAGATACTTGTGTTTATGTATAAATAAAGCAGTAATTGATGTCATAAAATCACGAGTCTGTTTTTATTTAAAGGTCAGAAGCTATAGCTTACATGAATAAAAATCACACTTGTAAATTAAACAATTTCATATATACAGATTTATTCATTAATATGTCATTTTTTCCCCAAATGAATAATGAACACCTAAATGCAAGGATGATTTTTAGAATTTTTACAGCTCTTTTGCCATCTATTAATGTTAAATCCACAAATAAAATGTTAAGGTTTCAACTGCATCTCTCTGCCAAAAAAGGAGACAAATAGGTATTTGCTCAAAACTAACCAAAATTTAAAATAATTTGTTTACAATTTCTGCACAGAAGAGACATGGTGTTGTTTCAAAATAAAAGGAAATATATATCAGTATCGGCTATTGGCCAAAATAATTTGAAAAATATCGGCATATCAGATATTGGCAAAAATCCAATATCGTGCATACCTATTTGAGTTGACATTAAATTCATAAGCTTGTGCAAAATATGATTATCATAATATCCAGCAAGATTTGAAAAATACAGATGCAAGGAAATCTGATCTTCTGTACAAAGAGGTTCACACGATCATTGTCATAAATGTGCTTATTTGATTAGTGACTTAGAAATAGTAGTACATAATATTCCTAGTTCATTTTACATCTTTAATATCACTTTGAATGCACTCCAATCCTCTGACGCACAATGGCATACAGAAATGCAAAGCTCAAGGGGGCCGTCTTGCAAATATCAAAGAGCAAAAAGAAAAAGAAAATACTGAACTATATCTATTAAAGGTGTAAACATTATTTAAAGCCAATGGTACGGACAATACTTTAAAGTCCTCCTGAGGCAAGGCTGGCTCCAGTAAACAGTGCTAATTAATGCAGTTTTACAGAAGTTATACTGTATGCTATGGTGAATGCAAACAAACAAAAACAGTAAAGGCCAAGAGCTGTGGACACTTAAGGATAAACCAATAGACCATCCATCATTATTTCAATGTTCATCTTCTCTTATCTGTAGTTGTATCAGTAAAACTTTGATTCATATTTATTACTGAGCTCTGGGCCCCTGTTCAGTTGATCAGACAGCACATGCACTACAAAGCAAAATTCATAAACCCATCACATATAAAGCTATATGAACCCTATGGTGAACCAGAGTGAAGAAAATAAAAAGGGAATGAAGATCAAAGCCTTGATAGCAAGTAAGTAGAGCAGTTCTAAATGTATAGAAGAGTGAAGCCATAAGACAGTCCAGCATATAAAATATTTATTTAATTTCATTGCATGGCATGGCATGGCATGACTTTCATTTCCTTTCCAGTCCAGTGTGATTGCTGGACAGGGATCTTACAAAAAAAAAAAGTAAAAAATTCAGAATTTTACTAAAATTTTGATCTATTTGCTTATTAATAATTCTGACTTAATAATGTTTGATTCAATTCAACTCATTCATTTAAAACAAAATGCAAATTTATATTTTTGCAGGCCTGACAAGCACAATTCCCTGATATTTTCTGGTTTCATTACTATTTTCTGTTGATATGATTGCATGGTGTTGTTATGAAATTAAAAGATATATATGTATATTCAGTCACACAACTGAAATGCTTTTGCAAACTTCTACCTTATCCATGACTCTATAGGTCACATCTAAAATAAAGAAAAAGACACATTTTTATCCTCATCCTAGTTTAACAGAACAAAACAACCACTAGAAAAACAGTAGGTTTATTTTTGTCTAAGTGTGTGAAGTCATATATTGGCCTTCCTCCAGTCTCCACCTCTTTGAACTGAAATTACTATCTCTGGATGTAATGTACAGCAGAAAGCCCTGAGAACACAGCATAGCTTTTTACCATGCACAAACACAATGTACTGACTGATAAATGATGTTATGATAGAGCTGTTAGTATGAGACGCAGACGTCAGACTAGAGAAGAAGGATCAAGTGTCTTTCTCATTCTCTTTTAATGTGTGCTTGACAAGAGCTTGAGGAGGAATGTTGGGATAGAAGACAGCGTGTTAAATTCCCTTCACAGTTCTAATAACCACATGCTGAGCAGAATTGAATTAGGCATTAACTTTTTACAGATGAGTAAGAGGGCTGATACATATCACTATGACTCAAAGCAAGAAATCTGAAACTGGCTTGTGCCTTTGTAAAGTGCATGTATGGTTTAAGGAACGTGTTATGTTTTTTGTTCACCATATTGATTTATTGTACTTGTATACTGAATATGAATGAGATAAATAGTTTGTGGGGAAAAAAATTGAATAATATATCACATAATATGCGTGAGATTCACCCCTAAAGCCCCAAGATTGCAAAAATATTGCATTAGATATGATTAATAAATCTGAATTGAATCTGAATTGATTACAAAATATTGCAATACATGCTGTATTGATTTTTCCTACCTGATCACATAGAATATATTATAAAATAGTAAAATTCATTTTATTTCATTAGGGGCCAAGCACCGAAGGTGCGAAGGCACCTTTTGTATCCGTTGGCATTCTTCTTCTTCTTCTTCTACTTTCTTCCTTCTTCTTCTTTCTTCTTCTTCTTCTTCTTCTTCTTCTTCATCTCTGTAATCATATCTAATCAAAACTTTCTAGCGCCACCACTTGTCCAAAGTTTCACTCATGTTTATGCTAATAACTTTTGAACCGTAAGGTCTAGAAGGAAAATTAAATTTTCCTCTGAATCATTGGCTCATGCCGACACCAGATTCGTAAGGTCAAGATTTTTCGCTATTTTTAAGAGTTCAAAAAACCTACTTTTTCAAACTCGTCCTAGACAGTTTGTCTGATTTTCACCAAATTTGCCTCATATCATCTTCAGACTATGCTGGCCATAGGCAGTAAGGGGAACTCCAGTTGATTCAGTCAAACCGCTCTCGAATAACGTGCAAACCAATTCGAAAAAGAGCACGACAAAATGGACATGAGGCTATATCTCCACAATGGTTTAACGTATTGAGACCAAACTTGGTGTGTGTTATAATATTCATGACCTGAGGCTACCTGCACAGTTTCACTGCAGTGCCACCTAGTGGTCGGGAGATATGAAAAATGCCTATTTGCGGTTCCAACTTCAGATGGTTTGAACTCAACAATCACAAAACTGCTCTTCTATTTTGGTTCAAAACATTTCAAGTCAACCATACCCAAGTGCCCATGTCGCCATTTTGATTTGTCATAAAAGCGTATATTTAATGACGCACCCCCCAATTGAAGGATTTTTACGAAGCGCGGTAATGTTATTCAGCAGTGTCCCTGATCGGACTCAAAAGTTCAGTGGTCCAAAGGTTTTAAAATGAAATTTACAAATGTAATAACCGTTTCTTAAATTAGTCTTTGAATAAGACTGATTTTGATCGCTCCTTGGATCATGCTGTACATCAGACCAAACCAATTATACCATTTGGCCAAACTTCCTTCCGCCATTTTGATTTATGTTCAATGCCAACTTTTTCGAACTCCTCCTAGACCTTTGGTCTGATTCTCACCAAATTTACTCGGCTCACTTCAGGCATGCTCAAAAATTTATGGATTTTCGGTGATCGGACATACAAAGTTGTTTGTTTAACGCATCAACATCATGTGCTGGAGTGATGCCATTGCATCTGAGCGTGTAATCTCTGCAAACTTGACATAGTTACATTGCGCAAACTTTGTATGTGCCATTGACACATCCACTGACACATGCACGTCAATGTGACATTGCCACCTATTGGTCAAAAGTAACCATTCATTAACCACTAATAATGACATTTCCAAAAATGCTAATGACACTTGATTGAATTAGCCTATTGTAATGAAACTGGACTCAAAATATTCCTTGGGGCTTGCCGAGAACAGAGAAATACACTATTGGCTTTGATAACAGCACTTAGAGTATGTGGGGCGTGGTGGGGTTTCGGCAATCGCCCCCCCTACTTTCGGGTGCTCTGCCCGAGGCGCAATCAATCTAGTCTACTTTTCCTTCCGCAACAGCCAATACAGCCCCCTCCAGGTCCACGGTGCCCTGGGGCCTTCATTCATCGGCCACCCTTATGTTAATCCGGCCATGCTTTTAGCAGCATCTGTACTATTTGCTGTTTATTAGTACTTATAGCAAATATTAATGCGGGTTAGTCGCATACCATATTCTACTGAACATGCCTTCATTCTACCCCAGACCTAACTTAACAACTACTACCTTCATGAACGTGTAATACCAAAGATTTGCGAGGTCCCCTTGTCCTTCTCAACTATTAACTATCTATTACTAGGACCTTTGCCCTCAATAAGCTCCTAATTAGTTTAGTAGGGTGGTGTAGGATGCGTGATCTAAATATGGACATCGAATAAGGCATTAATATGATGCTTATTATATGGAAAGCGGTCTTTAAAAATTGTTACAGAAGATTTTGTGTTCAACAGAAGAAATAAATTCACACATGTCTGAAATAACATGAGATTTATAAATGATGGCAGAATTTTCACTTTTTTGGGTAACTATTATTTTAATGCCTGTGAACCATTGTTTCTGTCTTTTTTTAAGATAGTGATCTTATTTGTGACCCTATTTTCCTCTGTCTGCTTTGTCTTTTTATTTTTATTCTATCTGTATTTTGAGTAAATTATGGCAGAATGTGTTTTTTTTAGAGGGGGGGGGGCATTACTTTAATGCCTGTTTCTCTGTACTTCTATGTCTTTTATTTTATTCTATATGTATGTATTTGATTGCAAATAAATAAATAAATAGTTGAGAACTTATAATGTAATATAATGTAAAATAAAATTTGTAATATGTAAGCTGCAAGCTGCTGCCATCTATGCCTCTGACGATGAGCACTCAGTTCTGGAAACATTTTATCAGAATTTTGTCAAATGGCTTTTCATTTTACCTGCATAATAGTCTATTTATAGCACCAATGAATATGGGACTCGTTATGAGAAAGTATAGGAAAATTTAAAATTGGAAAAATTGGTATGTATGTATTCATTTTTTAAATGGGTTTCATGAACTTCAGTTTTGTGATTTATTACTGCATTCACACTGCCACACATGCCACTGAAGCAGCTGCAATATAGCTGCATGCAACCAAAATGAAAATAAATCACATCAAGCATCGCAAGTTCCATCTCCTCCCTGCCATCACAATTCAAACCTGCTTTAGTTAACAGCAGCAGATCTGAGGGAAAGTTGGTTGTTCATATATGAGGCTGCTTCAAAGCTAGATAAAAGAGAAATGGGATTATCACACTTTCAGGAAAGGTCTAAACATTGCCTCCAAGGCTTGAAAAATAAATAAGGAAAAAAATCTAACATTTCTCCAAATGACCTTCATATTTGGTCCACATCCAGACTGTGACAAAGCAAATGCTTATTAGGTGACATTTACCTGGAAAACTCACCTGATGATAGCACTGCAGGAAAATGCAATCGCACATTCAGGAGAAGTTTGGCATGTAGCTTCACACAGACAAACTGGCAGATAAGATCCCTTTGAAATCTGCCGGTATTCAAAGCTCAGGCTCATAGGCTCACAGGCTTCTCTCTCTCTCTCTCTCCTCTCTCTCTCCTCTCTCTCGCTCTCTCTCTCACACATACACACACACACACACACAAACATACTCCTTGATTGGATTGATTCCTACACTCACTTACTCACTGCCAAAATAGGAGAACTGCTCCAAATCCACATCCCAAGGTAAAAGAGGATGCAATCCAAAACTAACTGCTTATAAATTGTTAATTGCTTTTCATAATTGAATAATAATGAATCATTTATGCATTTAGCAGACACTTTTAACAGGCTATACATTACCAGTATGTGTATTCCCTGAGAATTGAACCCACAACCTTTTGCACTGCTGAAGCAATGCTCTACCACTGAGCCACAGGAACATTTTCATAGGATTTTTCATACTATTTCTAATTTGTTTGAGTGCACTGAACAACCTCTAATCTCTTGCATTCTATAATATGTATACAGTATTAATATAACATTGTATTTAATGTAAGACATATTTAGTAATAAATTGATAAATAGGCATTAAACCAGTTCAGTTAAGGAATTTCTTGCATTTGCAAGTAACATTTTAAAGGTGATGTGTGCATTTGTGCATTACTAGCATCATCATAGTACCTTTTAAGGCAAGTCAGTTCACTCAACAACAATCTTGATAAAGCCTCAGTTACAGTCAGCTATTTCCAGTTCTTGTATGTACAGCTATCTCTCTAAATGTTACATCAATGGCGTATTTCAAATCAGGTATATCACCTGACACAGACACACCCCTTTGATGTATATTTACTGAAGAACCACCAGAGATTTTAAGGTAATATATTATAATAATTTAGTAACACATTTGTATGTTCACATATAATATTTGAATGTAAAATATGTAATCATTTTAGTAAGTGTTTCACTTTAATAAAAACATTTTAAAATATTTAAAAAAAAGTGCTATCATATAATTAATATACTTCCTATAATATAATATCAAGAAGGAAATAAAATAATGCAACTTCCCAGGACTGTCTGTCTAGTGAAGCTCTGATTGTCCTTTGAAAATAAAAAGGTCCCTGGTGGAGGTCAAAACACAGCAGAACAAAGAGGACAGAGCAGAGCTTTGCTAACTGTGAGAACAACAAACACAGGCAGTGGAAAATAGCTGCCGGGGAGGGTTAAATATATGGTGTTCAAAAGAAAGTCCCTATAAGGAGCTTCGGGTTGAAAAGGGGAAAGTGTACATAACACAGAGAGAGAGAGATGGACAGACAAACCCACTAGACGCTCTTTCCTCAACATGAGTCATTACTGGATATATCACATGTGCTGGGAAGTAAGTTATGCATTAACTCGCCATAGGACAGAAACCTCCAATATTCAGCCAGCCCTAGTTGCAATCATATATGATACTTTGACTTGACGGACTGTCATTGTAAATACACAAATGCACACTGCCTTTCGAGGGTCACTAATGTTATTAGATGGGCTTTCAGGAATTATCCAGACATTCACGAACCACACACACTAGTTACTCTATTATGCACTTCAGATAGTTGATATATATTCCAAAGCTATATGTTTTTTTGTGCATATTTTTTGCGGTTGCTGTAATAAAGCATTTTTTTTCCAAAATTTTTTTTCTCAGAAATAATAATCAAATACACTTTTCAACTACTTTTCAAAAAGTACAATTTAAAGATTTTATCTCAAAAGATTGTTTCTTCTTTATGATAACAAGACAGTTTATCACACCCCACGCTTTTTTTTTGTTTTGGTTTTTTGTTTTTTTACCTATGCCCCCTATTATAATTATTGAATCTTTTTTAACTTTATTGCATTTTACGAATAATTAATTACATTTTAATTAATTCATTAATTATTAAGAAATATTATAAAACACGTTTTTTCAACATGTATTCTTTAGTGAGTACATTTCATGAATATTTATTTATGAATATTGTCATAAATATTTTAAATACTATTTTTTAGTTTTAATTATCGTACATCAAGTTAATTTTGCTTGGCAGCTACGAAAATAAAATAAGTTTAAATAAAATATTTAAAAAATATTATTTTATTTTATTTCAGTTACTGTTTATTTTATTTCAAGTACAATTATTATATTTCAAGTAGTGTTTTATTTGTAAGCAATGTTTTTTTATGGTTTTGGTTAAAGTTAACTATAAGAACCCCATTTTGAATTGTATTTTTTATGTATTTTTTTATACATTTATGGAAAAAACTTTCTGCAAAAATAAATAAATAAATACTTGTTTGATTGTCTCCTACACGCACACATATCTTTGTACATGTGGCATCACAAAGCACATTTCCAAAAGTCTGCTATACCCTTTCATAGAAACATTGCCTTACAAGTTATAGCACTCTAAATTAACCATCTAATAAAAATGGCTGCTATATGGCCATACAACATGCATATTTTGTAATGTAAAGTGGTACCCAACAGCAACCCCAAATACACTTAATCTTGAGTCAGAAAAAGGCAGGTAACTCTCATTTTCCTTAATCAAAGCCTTTGGGATGACGTACATTCTATATGCCCAGTTCTGCATGTCAAAGTCAGGGGCAAATTTGTCAGCGCCCCAGGTCACCTAGCGGTTTAATAGCAGCCTGTGGTGAGGAAATGGGGAAAGGAGAGTATGAATGACAGATACTCTGTACGTGGCCAGACTGAAGACTGAATGTGCATGTGTGCTGGCCTGAGGGGTTAGAGGATCAGCCCCAGGGCTTCGCTGCGGGGTACCATCAACACATACAGCGATAAGTGGTTAAATATATATCTGCAGAGACACGTACAGTACCACCCAAAGTCATGAGGTGTAGGTGAAACAGTCCTAGAGTGCCTGTGGGCATTCAGACATTACCAGAGGTCAAGGTCCTGCTTATATCCAAAATTCAGGTAAGATCTGGTTGTTGGATTACAAAAAAATCTTTCTTTGTACTCTGGAACATAGAAAATACATTTTTATATATTTATCTTAAAGCTGCAGTCCGTAAATTTTGCCTCTTTGTCGCAATCTCTGTTTGAAACCTGCGATTGGAGTTATTTGCGGAATTATCATCTTTAAGTGGGTTGTGCATCGGCATGGCTCCTCAGCGCGGATTAATCTAATGATTTGAGGTGTCAGTCAACCCACCAGTGTGGATATTCACTGTACTTCGGAATCACAGATTCTACATCTTGGAAGTGTGACCCAAATAAAAAAATTTCACTGGAAAATGTTATCTGAACAAGTAACAACTGTTACTTTTGTTCTGACCAACTGAGAAAAAAAAGCATTACAATAAATTGTGCTACAATGGTAATTAAATCTAACGATCGTTTAGCTCATATCACATAAAACCATGAAAAAAATATTATTGTTACACTTTGTTCTCAAATTGTTAATCTTAAAAACATCAGCATTGCGTGACTATGTGTATTATCGTTACCTGTAGATTTCAATTTCTGTACAGTCTAATTTCTAATTGTCATACCATTTGAATTTCATATAAAGAAATTGTTCGTTTAACCAAAAAAAAAAGCAAATTAATATTCCTTAGAACTGGTTTGAAATACAAAACCTGTGTTATCCCACATATCTGTAATCAGATGCACATTGAAAACTGGAACTTTTGCTTTTGACTATGTGTGAATCTCCAGTTGTCACTGATGATTGTCGGTTGGAACTTTCTGGATTACACTCCACCATTAAAATGATAAGTTTAATTATTCCAGCTGCTGTGAATAAAGGCTATAAAAGACCCGCCACCTTGAGCATCCTAACATGCGATATAGTCTACTAGCGGGGACTCCTTCTTTATGTATACAGACATAACGTAGTGGCGTAAAGACGAACGGCGCCAAGCTTGTATTTCCCTTGGAAACCAATCAAATTAGAACACATTATTACAAGCTTACCGTTGTGATAGTTTTGAACACTGGCTGGTTATGTACTTGCTCAAATATTGATTTTGGATAATTTTTAACCAAAAAAAGTTACGGACCACAGCTTTAAATATTTATCTACAAATAATACACATACAAAATTATTTGATCTAAAATACAGTAAAAAGTCTATGATGAACAATGTATGATGAAATAAGGCATAATATAATGAAATAGTATTACAATTTAAAAGTTACGTTAATTTGCCACTCAGTTATTATTAATTATTATTTGTGTTCAATTATTATCAATATTGAAAGCAGGTTTATTATTATTATTATTCATTATGATTATTATTAACTATTATGCATTTTGGAAATGTGATTTTTTTTATTCTTTGAATGAAAAAGAAAGTCAAAAGAACATTATTTATTTTAAAGAAAAGTTTGTCGTAAAATGTAAAATGTCTCTACTCTCTCTCTTCTGATCAGTTTAATAAAAATATTATTATTTTTAATGAATTCATTAATTTATTTATTTTAATGTACTTACCCAAAAATAGTAGGTATAGTGTATCACATTTTTCACAAAAATTAAAAGCAGTAAATTCTATGGGATCCTGTGACATCGAAGACTGGAATAATGCCAGCTTTGCATCACAGAAATAAATTGCATTTTTAAATATATTAACATAGAAAACATTTTATTTAAAACTGTAATAAGATTTCGGTAGCACTTTATTTTACAGTGCTCTGAAGCATGTGCATACTATGCCCTTGTAATAGTAATTACAATAACTTGGCAATATCTAGGTACTAATCCTGAACCTAACCCTAACCCATGCAGTTACCTTATATTACCTGTACTTTCTTAGGTAAGTACACTGTAAGTACAGGTAAGTGTACTGTAAAATAAAGTGTAACCAACATTTCACAATAGTAATGTTATCACTGTATTCCTGATCAAATAATTACAGCCTTGGTGAGACTAATGACTATGATTAAGAAAGAAAAAAGAAGTAATTATTCCAAAAACAAAGTAGTGCGTATTATGCAATGACTATTCCACATGTGTTGTGACTGTCGCCACATGGAGTTCTGAGAAAATAAAATGCATCCCACAGTAGATAAATGGATGGTTGATTTGAGTGACTGTCAGACTTGCAGTTTGATTTAAATCATGTATTGTGTGGCCGTTAGTAATAATGGCTTGCTAATTTCAGACCCTGCTAACCATACTTTAAACCAGTAGATTGTTCAGTAAGCTTCCAAATATCTCACTTGGTTCAAGATATCTGGTTATAACTATGAAAACAGCATTTATATCAACATTTGTACAAAATCTTGCATTACACATTTTGCACATGAATATCATGGTGCATTAAGCCAGATTTAAAAACAAGTTTTAATATTCTCTTCCCATCTTTCCTCACCGCATGGAAAATTCTGTACTTGAGTTTGTCCTCGCGTCCTAGGTGTGTCAAAACTGGTGACGTGATCTCATGCTGGTTATGGAAAACCCTAATTAAATGTTATTAGCTACGAGCTGCACGAGCACATATATTTAATATCTGTCATCTCAACCTTGATGAGATTTCTCTAGAGACCTCCGCAAGACGAGACGACAGCATGCATTTAGAACATGCAAGGACAAAACGGCACAGTGAAACCCTGCTGCATTTGGTGTGTGAGAAATAAATGAAAACCACTTTTACATTTGCAGGTTTCGCTAAACTCTTCCTCACAAAAAGCCATTTAAGGCTTCCAAACTTTTTCTCTTCTGGGTTAAGAAGCCTTTTGTACCAGTAAAGCACCAGACTTTCTTGAAAAGCACCCAATGATTTTCTGCCCTTGCACAGAGCCTTGCCAACAACACCGCAGATGCACAACAACAGAGGCCATTGTTATTGATCTTTAGCTATAAATACCAAGTGACTGGGCACAATAGTCTCTTTCTGCTTACTCAAGGCCTCATTATAACCAGTAGCTGACTAAGGTGAGTCAAGCACACTTGTGCACACATCAGGATGAAATTGCTAATGTGAGCAAAAAGAAGAAACTCAAAAGAATTACATGCACACAAGAAAGATATGAGGGTAGAAAAAAAAAAAACAAAAGGTCAGTGTTCTGGAACTGAACTTTTTTTTTTTTTTTTTTTGGGGGGGGGGGGTACCCGTTCTTAGACAAGTTTCAAGACAAAATTATCTGTTAGTCCATAAACAGACCTATAATTGTGCTTCCCTTCCCTTGACTTTATTTTAATTTTTTTTACCCATAACTGCTTTTAAATTAGGTGCAACAAAGCTAAATGTGTAGGCATAATAATAATTCAAACATTATTGAAAATGATTTGTCTCTAAGCAGACAAATGAGAATATGGGCACTGGTCTAAAGTCTTTTTGTGCGGTGATGCATGATAATCTTGTAAAATTGGGTGTAATTGAGAGCTATTTCCCTATTATTATGCCTATTATATGAATTATTGCCATTATGACAGTTTTGCACATTTCTAAAGGGCTATTCATAGAGCAGTATGCTTCACTGTTCAAAATCACAAGGAATTAGGTCATTCACATCAGCTGTGGTTTTTAAGATGCTGCTGCTGTCTCTCTTATAAAGGCATTGCAATGACTGATGATTCTTGGTAGAGGTGTGAAAGAAATTAATTATGATGTATGATGTAAGTTTTGTTTTCTATATAACTTGGTGTTCAATAACAGGAGGAGGCATGTTTTTCTCATCCTTGATCTACATATCATGAAAAATCTCATTGGAAAACAGCTTGCAGTGTAGTTTAGTCCAAACCATTTTATTTAAAAAAAATTTCCCCCTCAGTAAACCGTCTTACTATTTCTTAGAAGAGAATAGGAAAAGGTAGGATGTTTTTTTTTTGTTTTGTTTTTTTTAAAACTGGGGGTATTATTCTCACCTCTCCTATCACAATGACATTTTAATGTTTTTTTTATTTTTTGGTCAGTCCACTAGTAAAAGTGTAACTAGGAATTCTCTTTCAATCAAAATCCCACATACAGTAATGTGTAAATTTCTACTTTTGAAATGGATATATTGCATACTGTTCAATACAGTAACTGTCATCCAAAATGTTGCCATAGTTTACATCAGGTAATACTAACACTGTTATATTGACAACATGACTAAGCATTTTGACTTTCTGATGGCACTGATATGTTCATTGACATAAATACTTACTTTTGAGAGATGAACTAAATATTTTGAGTAAGTTACAGGCTTTTGCAGGTAATCCATTGTGTGGTGCTTTTTGTACGAATTGTTTTGAGAAATGCACATACTTTTTTGCAAATATTAAGGATGATTTAAAAAATGCACCAAAGTGACTGAGAAAAACTGTAAATATAACCCATAACAAAAGCTGCAAAAAAAAAACACTGTTGTGCTTCAAAAATGTTTAAATGTTTTAATCCATTTCTTTGTTTAAATATACTGTACATATTGTTGAGGTATTGTGTTTCTATATATACGTATATTGGCTCTATATAGGCATTTAGGCTCTGTGTATTGTTTATACATGATTTTTGTATTTTTTAAACTATATTTTCTGCCTGGTTTTAACTTGTCACTGGTTTTAACTTTCATTTACTTCTGAAAATAATTCTGTCTCACTTTACGTTAAAAAGTGAGTGTCAGCAGATTCTTAGATATACCATCTAAAATTATTTTAAACAGCATTTTTGTTGTATGATTATTATTATTATATATGCATGTATGTCCTCATGTTGAGTCACTATGTGGTTTATTTGTACTTTTAATAATTAATTTTTCACAGTGCAGTACTATTTAATTTAACTGGAAAAAGCTAAAAGGTATTTACAAATTGTGAAAAAGTGCAAGAAATGATGAGCAGTTACAGTATTTTAAACATTAAAACGAGAAAATGTTCACGCACGTTATTTGTCCCATATACTGTGCTTTATAAAAGAAAGAAAGCACTATGGATGTTTTGTGTTATCACAAATTTTACACAAGTGTAGCCCATTTTCTTTACAATTTTACACAAGTGTGGCCCATTTTATTTATCTTATCAAGGGCCTTACATATCCACAGCCTGGCCCTGGTCCTTGGCATTAAAATGGCTTAAAAGCCCTGCTCCTAGGAGTTAAATACCATGGCATTACTGCTCCAAGACTAATTGAGAGAGTCTTCACAGTGTCCTTGCCTCCAGGGAGCTTGTGTTATCATGGCCATGAGCACATCACAGAGGTTACTGTATCTAAAAGTAAAGTCATTCACACTGACAGCAATTCACAATGACAAGGCGACCTGGAATCGTTAGTTTTCAATAGAGCTGTTCAGGTTGTAGTATACAGTCCTGAATACAATTAGCTTTTTCAAGACATGCGTTCCCTTGGGAATTTCTAATGGGTTGTTAGAATAGCTGTATTCGATTGCCGAAAAAAAGCAAGGTCTGTGCTTAACATTATTAATGATAATAATAATAATAATACACTTTATTTTCAATAGCACCTTTAATCTCAAAGCACTTTATATGGATAAAAAGGATAAAATAATAATAATAGTAATAATAATAGCAATAAATAAAATAAAAGCAAAATAAACACCACACATATGAGACAGAGAAATCACTTAAAAGCTATTCTGAATAAAATGGGTTTTAAGAGCAGATTTGAAAACACTGATAGATTCAGCCTGTCTGATCTCAATGGAAAGAGTTGCCTCTTCATTACTTGAAGAGGCAAAATAAATGCACACAGTTCTACCTGAAATGTGAATTCTGAAACCAATGTGTGTGCATTATAAATGTCAGTTACTAAGACTTACTCTATGAGCTCTCCTGTACGACACTTGTCCAGTAAATTACAACTCAGTCATCAAGCAGATGTCAAACATTCATACATTCCCATGTATTCAAGAAATGAAAGTGAAATGAAAATGAAATAAGGATTACCATTTTCAAATTCATATTTGAAGTATGACTCTGTGTAATTTAAATTGCTGGAAAAAAAGTAAATGTCTCTTCAAAAATTTTTTTATTTTAGTCAAAAATGGAAAGTTACTTATTCCAAAAATGCATAAAGTGTTTCTGCTGCAAACACAGCCTATATTGACGTCATGGCGGCTTCATGAGATTTGGTGATTTCAGGCTCCTTAAGCTACTGCGGCCAATGGTGATGCAACAAGTTGAGCTTAACTTTATGCAGTAACACAATGTGGCGATTTCCACTAGGAATCCCAACAGCACAGTTCATCACATCAATTTATTTTTTCAAAAATTACATTTCTGACTCGTGGAAGAGAGTTTGAGGGATATGCAGGAGAACATAAGATTTCCTCCAATCAAGCTCACTCCAGAAATCGGAACTCTCTTGGGCTTGGCGGGGGCAGCATGTGGGAAATCTCAGAGAATTTCTGTTTTTTATTAAGCGTGAGAGCTCTGGGGTGAAACCCAGACAAAGTGGGAGGAGCAGCTTGAACTTGAATGGTAGTCTACACTATATATGGTCTACACTTCATATGTTTTACTATATATTTGATTAAATAAACAGCCTTGGTGAGCATGAGAGACGTATCGACCCCAAACTTTTGAACAGTGTATATACATATACATATAGATCACATATAAATTACATATACAAACTGAACTAGACTAAAGGTTGTACCTCTCTCTCTATCTCTCTCTCTCTCTCATGCTCTCACAGATTCCCATCACTGGTGGGTCTGAGAACACCATTTTTAATTTCCAGTTGTTTATCTTTAATAAGCAAAATGCTAAAACTGTATCTCCCAGACATTTTTAGTCTGTTCTAATAAACATCCCACAGATTTAATGAAAAGTTTTCTCTTCAAGTGGAAGAACATGTTCCATTTAAAAAACGGTTTTCTTACTGTCAAATTTAGTCTTTAAAGGGTAGAAACACTGTGTATATTTGCACAAATTCACAAATACATTTACAGATGCAAATGCACAAAAGCAGAGCAAGCAGTAAAATCATGTGTACATGCTCAGTTTGACAGTAAAAAATAGCTTATCTCATGAGAATGCATTACATATAATAATTTACATTATAAAATGGTTTACTTCCCTGCATCCAGTTCATTACTTATGTAATAAGAGATCATAAAATCAACGTAGCGAACCAAGCAAAACCCACAAAAAAAAGAAAAAGATTTCAATCTCTCTCTGCCTGCTGAAATAAAATCACAAGTCCGATAAACAAGATCTAAATGAACTTATTTTCCTAGAATTGGCTAGAAATGGTCATTTTACTCACCATTTTACAGATAATTTCAAAGTGAAACATAGTTTCATATATGAAACATATATGTCTTGTTGTTGACTCAAAGTATATACAGAACAGCAATTATGAACGTACATTTTGAAATGCATTAAGTGATTTTAAAAGGATCAACTCCGTACAGGCAAGCAGACGAGCCCAGAACGCAATGTGTTAAATTGCACGTTAAACATTTTCCTCCTATAGAAAATCATTATAAATAAAACGCATAATGTATCTTAATGGACAAAGACAATGATATAAAAGAAATGTAGACAGTTTATTCTATATGGAAAAACGCTTAACACGAAACTGTGCATGTTGCGTTTCTTCTGGGGCTCAACTGCTTGCCTGATATTCTTAGTTCTGTATATTAATAATGTAGAGAGCATATTGAGTTTGGCCTTTTTCATCCATTCTGCCATCTGACAGTCCGTTTTTGCGGCCTCTGGGAGGACCCACTATTACATATTCAGTTATGACTCCTTGGGTTCACACTTCTTCGCTCGTCCACTTTAGACATTCTACCTAAATTAAGTAAAACAAAACAAAAAAAAAAGAAAAAAGAAAAAAAAAAAAAAAAAAAAAAAAAAAAAAAATTAGCTTGCTCAACTATTGTGCAACTACATGCTCAACTAATCTCATAATGTTTGCAACGATGGTCTCTACCTCTCCGAGGACGACTGTCAGGGTTAGGTATAGGGTTTAGTAGAGTAAAGTTGCAAAAGAAGAAGTGCTAGATAGTATTAAGTAGCATGACCTCTATAAACTCTAGTAAATGCTAGTTGACATGTCGTGCAAAAGTTACTTACTGTTATAGAATGTCTAAAGCTGGATCTAGTGAAAAATAGTGTCACCATAAATTGCCTAATATTTTAATTTGATATTTTAATAGCGGTCTTAACTACATTGACGCATTGTTTAGGTTTTTATACAGGGGAAAACGCCTTAACGAGAGAACTTTGGCATGTTGCGTTCATATCGGCTGTTGGGGGCGACGGATTTGCGGGTCTTGTCTTTTTCTTGCAGGACCCTGTATGTTATAGTATAAAATTAGTTTTAATCGTTTAATCACCACCACAGCGTCTTGTCTCCATTGGCAACATGCACAATTTGTGTCGATTGCAAGTGACGTCGCAGAATAGGGGAGAGTGCAAGTGGCGACTGCAAGTGACTTCGTAATTTAGTTTCTTTTTTCTTGTCTTCACCACCTGGCTTCTGTTGTAAAATGTTGAGAGATTCAAACAAAAAGTAATAAAAAATAGAACAAAATAAAAAAAATAAAGCCTGCAAGTGACGTCGCTAGCGGAAGCGCAAGTGTCTGAGAATGCAAGCCTGAGAATGCACGTCTGAGAGTGCAAGTGCGAGGCTGCAGCCAGACCCTTCTCCACAGACTTGGCATTCTCCAAACTGGGTTCTTAAATTAGCTATGTTGTTATAAATATTTGCACACTTCCTGTCTTTCAAAGTCACATATCTGTTTGGATGGGCTTATGCAAAGCTCACACCTGTTTATAGATGGGTTTTTCATTATAAACTGGGTTTGCTAATGGGGCGAAAGGGCAGAATGGTTCAAAGGGCTCATAAAATTGAGTGTAGCTCAATCATCTGTGTCTGGCATCATATGAATGTCGAGCAACATGAGGGTGGGTAGATCATGACAGAATTTTAAGTTTGAAGCACATGATATGAAAATGTTGGACTGAACAAACATAGACAAGGTCATTGAAAAAGATAAATGGCTTTACCACTCTGTTAAACTTAGATAGAAAAACACGTTTATGTATATCATTCCTTAAAAACTAGCTTTTTACTTCAATGGACAAACAAAATTGAGCAATTTATTACACAACGCTGTGTCAGCAGCTTGTCATATACATATTTGTCAAACTCAAGTTAGGATGCAACATGCAGAGCATGTCAAAATGAACAAATAAACCATAGCTGAATCCATTTAATTTACTATAGCCACATGAGAACTCGGTTTACGTAATTCAGGTAAAACATTTTTTTTTGAAAAAAGTTAAACCAAAAGAAAGATGAAAGAACAGAAATAAAATGGAAGGACAAAAATAAGGAAACTAAATCACACACAGCAAGGATTAAGAGATAAACAGCTAGTAATGATAGTAACAATTGTTTTTTTTTTAAAGTGGCGTGACATGTGGCCAAGTATGGTGACCCATACTTGGAATTAGTGCTCTGCATTTAACCCATCCAAAGTGCACACACACACCGTGAACACACACCCAGAGCAGTGGGCAGCCATTTATGTGGCACCCCGGGAGCAGTTGGGGGTTCAGTGCCTTGCTCAAGGGCACCTCAGTTGTGGGTATTGGGAACCACGGTGGAGAGGAGTGCGTACACTTTCATACTACCCCCCACCTACATCCCGCCAGTACAAGACTTGAAACCCCACAAAACCTTTGGCGTTATCGGGAGTACCGACTCCTCTCTAACCCCTTTAGGCCAACGAGCTTGCCCCCTAATACAAAGTCCCCATAGTCAAAACTACTACACTAAGACCTAGTCACAACTTTTTGCCAGGTTAATGCATGAATCTTTAAAAAGAAATCAAAGAGTTGTTGACGCACATTAATCTGAGCAACTTTCTCCTTGTTAATATATAGTCCCTTCGGTGCTAGTTACTTAAATAAGTTACGATGCACAGGTAGCATCAGTGGCTGAGACCTAAACAAGGTTACAGCCCTGGACTTCGATTAAGAAGATGTGCAAAAACTAAGCTGTACGGCAGCATGTTATTGGTGGCCAGTACTCGACCTAGGCACTTTGTTCAAGTACTCTTATCCTCTAGAGACCAGGATCAACCTATTTGTGATGACACAAGTGGAGTAACTGCTGCCGCAGACTCATAACAACATGAAACACGAACAACTTCAAGGAAACTCAGAAGAGAATGTGTTAGGAGTGTGGAGTTGGTGTCTCTTTGCTGGGTCGTGTTACATTATTCATTGGTTATTGCATTTCCTATTTTTAAGTCTGTGAAAATCCATTTATGGTGGTGTTAGAAATTTAAAACAACAAGCACGGGAGTGTGGAAGTAAGAAACACCAGGTTCACCTTTCCCACATGTATAATAAAATGGAGCGCTTCTCTCTTCCGAAGGACCGCTATGAGTGGTACTGGATCCGTAGCCGACAGAATTAAGATTCACACACATACCACCCCCACATCTACCAGATGAAAAGAGCTTGGACGGAAGCACAATTATTTAACGCTGTTTACTGGGGCTGTGGTTTTCTGTGGTGGGCTGGTAATGAAAAGATGCTTGGTTTCGAAGATACCGCCAATGTGTCCAGATCTCTATGACTTGAATCATGAAAACAAACGAGAACAGGTCATCTCTGTTGAGCCCAAAACACTTCAAGACTTCACAACAATACACAAATAGTGTTTCTGTTACTCAGTTATGGGATTTGTTTTCCATTTTCAGGCTTTTAAAGCTTAGGCCATTGGAAAAAAAATGTACCTCTAACCGACATTTCAAACACTCTGAGGAAATGCATCTAAACGTACATGACAATTACAATGGTTGTTTCCTTTAATGAAACTCTTATTTTACATGGTTCCTTGCACAATACGATGTATGACCTCAAAGAAAACTACCTGGGGTTTAGTATAGTCGCACGCCTGGCGGTAGGGTGCGTCGCGAGACTCAGGTACCGTCTCACGAACCATGAGGTTCACGAAAAAAAGCAATTTTATCTAAGGCATTCTTTGTTAACACTATGGTTAGTTTTATGCGGTATGGTTAAGGTGTAGAGCGCTAGTAAAATACATTTATCAACGCGCAACCAGAACATACCTTGAGTGAAACTAGTCATCAGACATTTCACTGGGTGCGGCAACGTCCGCGATATGCAATACAACAACCAATGTTATAAAAACATTGCAGAATTCACAATCATCTGTAGTATGGAAAAACCTGACAGAGCAGCCTTGTAGTTGCCACATCGGGACTGATTGACATTTCACTTTCTACGTGTCTTGAAAATTGCAAGAACAAACATAATATTTTACAGAGATTTTTACAATGATTCTGCTGTTATAATCCCTATTTATTGTAATTTCATGTATATGAAATCATGAAAATGATAAAATTATAAAAATACCTATGGAGAGTCCCCATAAAACACGGAAACACAACGTGTGTGTGAGTGAGTGTGTGTAAGTGGAATATTATATTATTTTTATATATAGAAAAGCATATTTTCAATGTTTCGTCATTTGAACCTTCTGCACCAAGTTACACAATAGTACAACTAATTGAATGTGCTGTTCTTGTTTTACTCAGCCAAATTAAATTAGCCATCTAAGCTGACTAAGGTCCAGTGCTTTTTGCATTTGTGGTATGATTATGTATTACTATAGTAGATTTGACTCATTTGCCAAAATCCAGCACCAAACTGTTCACATTGGCGGTGCTGCTTACTAAATGTCCCAACATGAGGTCAAAATCATAACAGAATTATACCTTCCCAAGCTAGTTCACGAGTTCGCACTAACATATAATGTGATTGAGCAATTAGTAGCATATTTAGCGTGTTGTCCAGAGGGAGGGCTCCGAGTTGAGATTAAACCAGAACCAGAGGAACTCACACCATCGCAAGAATGGGATGAATGTAGGATTATTAGGAGGTTGGGCCCTGGAAGGGACGGGATGCTGGAAAACTGTCATGGACTGAGGTAAGTTGGCTGTATATGTATAACGTATTGTGCTTGTTAAGGTGAGTAGCAGACGAGCTCCACAGGCCAGACTGATTGATTATCTGATCGTGTGCCTCCCGAACCTTGTTAATAAAACATTATTTCACAAATTCACACTAACATATAATGTATTGAGCACTTAGTACGCAGTTACACTCTTAAAAATAAAGTGTGTTACACGATGCCATAGAGAGAATTCCTTTGTTACAAGAATGGTTCCATACAAAAAATAACCTTTACCTCGGATTGAACCGTTTCTGTTTCACAAAAGGTACTTTTATTACAAAAAGTATAAAGAGGGGTTCTTTAAGACATTGACAAGAATGTTCTTGTTGGAGCCAAAAATGTTTTTTCTACTGGAGCATTCAGGCTGAAGAAACTCCTTTTGAACAGCATCTTGTTTTAAGAGTGTATTTGGCGTGCTGTCCAGAGGGAGGGCTACGAGCTTGGGTTAAAGCCCGAACCCAGAGAACTTCCCAAAAGAAGCTAATGGCATGAGACAGCAGTCGGAGAGAAAACTAAGTAGCCCCCCAAAAATATGCCTGCCATGAAGAAAAGATGGTGTGCGAGGAGGCGGCAGGGCAACTGGGAGGGGTTGTGCGGTGCTTGAACGGGAGCTGCGACTCTCCACGTCGGATGGCAAGCCCTACCTGCCACCAAATGAGGAGCACGATGGAAGGCCAGGTGAGGGAATCTCACTGATACGGTGCGTGGTTTAAAGCGCACGATGGAGGGCTCTCACCCCGACTGAAGGGAGTGAGAGTGCTGAATTCCTTGCTATCAAAAGAGCTGTTTCAGCATTGTTTAATTTCAGGAGCGGGGGCGCCGTAATTAATTTGTGAAAAAATGGATGCCGCTTAGATAATTTTGTTGGAACCGGCGTTTGAGGTTCTTACAGGTAGGTGAGTCGAAAACGAAAGCTTTCCACCTCTCGTACAACCTGCCATTTCCCGATTTCTCCCTCTCAAAGCAGTTAGATAAGGTTGGATGGTTCTGGGTGAAACTGCTTGGAGATCGAAGCCGGATGTGGGAGCCTTGAGGGAGGGTTGGTTTTAAGGGGTGGCTTATGGCAAAGCGAGTTGCGGATAGTGGACACTGGGGGTACTGGGGTTGGCGATGGGTACGTCTCGGAGCCAGTGCTCTGAATTCGGCGGATACTCTGGATGATGGATTAGGAAAAGGGAATGGTGGTTCCTGAGCGCAGAGTTCGGATTGGGTAGTAGTGGCGGCTGCCTGTGAATTAGGTGTACTGAGGTTTAGATTGGAGAGGAAGGGGTTAGAAGGAAAGATAAGGAGGGGCCGTAACGCTTTTTTGGGGCAGCCTCATGCACGGATTTAGCCTCTGGTGCTTAGGAAGCACGGTAGAAGAGGTTAGAGGAAATTAGGGAAGGCGGCCAGTGAAGCTGGTGCGTTTAGCGTGCTGAATGATGCCTGCGTCTTGGACGCTCTATGCAGCGGAGGTGCAGGACCATGATAGAAAAAAAGGGTAGCGGTAAGGGAAGTGTAAGAGTAAGAGTGGCTAGCTTGAGTGTGCTCGCAGAGGACAGCTCACGTCCAAAGGGCTGCCGCGGAGGTTGAAGTAAGGGAGTGGGAAGGATAGGAGTTTGGGAAGCTACGCCAGCAGGCGACGTTGCGTGCGGCGCCGAACCGGGAAGCGAATGAGGTTTTGCTGCGATGAGAAATGGGGCGCGGCCCAGGCTCATTTAACACCTGCCGCTACGACCCAAAGCTCGAGGAGAGCCGGGTCTTGTGCGGGACAATGGTAGTGTCGAGTGAGGCGAGTTCGAGGCTTTGCTCAATCTATTGGCTGCCTTGGCTAATTTGCAGGATGAAGAATAGATCGTACAGATCAGCTTTGTTTACCCTCCATGAGAATGGTTTGTCGGAAATAAATCAGCGTTTGCTTCAGACTTAAATACTATCCACGTTCCGATCGGAGGATATATTGGCATGCCCAAATGATACGAGGATGTCAGGGAAGAAGTTGGAAGTCTCGCCGGTGGAGGCAAGGTTAAGCCTCGGCGTCGTGGAGAGCGTGTGGCTGGTCGAGCAGAATGAAGGCCGTGATGAAACCTGGTGCTCGGCGGCGGTGACTGGCGGAAAAGGAGTGAGCCTAGGGCCGGCAGATTGCGACGGAGGATACGAAAGATCCCCAGTACAGGTCTCGTCGTAGTACAGAAAAAGTTGAGTCTGTGATATAATGGCAAAAGGTGCAAACCGAATGCTGAAAAAGGGCGTGGAACTGAGGCAAGTTGGGCTGTATATACAGTGGGTTACGGAAAAGTATTCACGAACCCTTACATTTTTCATCTTTGTTAGTATTGCAGACATTTGATCAAATGCATTGAGTTAATTTGTTTTCCTCATAATGTACACAGAAGCAACCCATAGTGACAGACAAACCCAGAATTGTGACGTTTAGCAGATTTATAAAAAAGAAAAAACTGAAGAACTCACATGCTGTAACACTCATATATTTAACTCAGGTGCTGTCCATTTCTTCTGATCATCCTTTAGATGGTTCTACACCTTCATTTGAGTACAGATTGTGTTTGATTATACGGATTGGACTTGATTAGGAAAGCCACAAACCTGTCTATATAAGACCTTACAGCTAACAGTGCATGTCAGAGCAAATGAGAAACATGAGGTCAAAGGAACTGCCTGAAGAACCCAGAGACAGAACTGTGGCAAGGCACATATCTGGCCAAGGTTACAAAAAAAAATATGCTGCACTTAAGGTTCCTAAGAGCACAGTGGCCTCGATAATCCTTAAATGGAAGACATTTGGAACGACCAGAACCCTTCCTAGAGCTGGCAGTCCGGCCAAACTGAGCTATCGGGGGGGGGAAGAGCCTTGGTGAGAGAGGTAAAGTAGAACCCAAAGATCACTGTGGCTGAGGTCCAGAGATGCAGTCGGGAAGGCCGGGAGACATAGGGAAGCCCAAAGAAAACGTTTGAGTAGTAAAAGACATCCAACCATCACTGTAGCCCTCCACCAGTCGGGGCTTTATGCAGAGTGGCCCGACGGAAGCCTCTCTCAGTGCAAGACACATGAAAGCCCATATGGAGTTTGCTCAAAAAACACCTGAAGGACTCCAAGATGGTGGGAAATAAGATTCTCTGGTCTGATGAAACCAAGACAGAACTTTTTGGCCTTAACTCTAAGCAGTATGTGTGGAGGGGAAAAGAAAACAGGCATGCTCGAATCACCTGTCAATACAGTCCACAATCAGTTGAAGCGATATGTGGTGCGGCCAGGCTCATGCTGAGGGGGTGTTTTTATAGCTGGGCACAGGGACCCAGGACGACTGGTTGCAAGTGGGAGAAAAGATGAATGCACGGCCAAGTCCCGGGCTATCCTGGACGAAAAACCTCTCAGGACGTGCTCGGACCGCCGACTGGGCCGAAAGGGTTAATTCCAACAAGAGCAATGACCATAAGCCAACACAGCTAAAAATACCGTATACGGTACGATGCTTCACACAAACCCCTGACTTAAACCCAGTTGAGCATCTTTGGAGAGACCTAAAATGGCTGTCCACCAACGTTTACCATCCAACATGACAGAACTGGAGAGGACCTGCAAGGAGGAATAGCAGAGGATCCCCAAATCCAGGTGTGAAAAAACTTGTTGCATCTTTCCCAAAAAGACTCATGTCTGTATTAGATCAAAAGGGTGCTTCTACTAAATAACAGTGAGCAAAGGGTCTGAATACTTAGGACAATGTGATATTTCAGTTTTTTTTTTTTTAATAAATCTGCAAAAATGTGAACAATTCTATGTTTTTCTGTCAATATACGGGGTGCTGTGTGTACATTGAGGAAAAAAAAAAAACTTAAATGAATTTAGCAAATGGCTGCAATATAAAAAAAGAGTGAAAAATTTAAGGGGGTCTGAAATACTTTCCGTACCCACGTATAGTACGTGTAACTGTGCTATGGGTAAGGTTGGATTATGCGGACGAGCTTCCACTGGGCCAGCACTGATGATTATTGATCGTGCTCCTCGAAGAACCTTGTTAATTCCAGCATAATTTGTATTGTGCATTGGTGTTATTATCTGAAATGGGGTAAACACTTGCTGGCCTTGACTATTGTAGGGTTGTTCCTGTCCTGGGTCGTAATAGACTAAGTCATATGGCGACGTACAGATTTTAGAGCGCCGTATCATAATTGAACAAAACAACTAAGATGCAATGACTGTGCGACTACCAGGTCGCCGAGACTACACTTGAAACCTATTTTTAGATTTGCTTCTGGTAAATTAGTTGTGACAAAGTAATTTCTAGAGTAGAAACGTTTAATTGTTCTGCCCCAATATAAATGACCCTTGGTCTAACTAGGGATAATTAGCATTGATAGGGATAAACAGGAAAACACTCATGCACCTGTTTGCATGATTAGAGCCTTCAAGCAACTTAGATTGTGTAATGATGTAGCTTGGTTGCGTTTTGACAAAGATATCAGGGGACCATGTTGGGCCAACAATTTGACAGCCCAAAGAATTATTATTAAAAAACCCGTCAAAACTGCCTACTCTGCTTAACTGCATGTAAACACTCAGATATTCATGAAATTATATATACTTTATGCAGAGAATAAATGGAAAGTCAAGCAGTTTACACCTGCACTGAAAGCCCATACCACGCAACAGTCTCACGCCATTCTTAAACAGTGTTTGACACACCATACAACAAGCAGTGCGCGCCCACAAATAAGGGGACGACATGCACAAAAACAGACTTGGTGTTCTTGTGTATCAAGTTTTTTGGGTAATCTGTGGACAGGGGTTTCTCGGTGGTGAAGGAGTATAAAAGCGTAGTCTAGCTTAGGAAAAAAGATTACTTATTATTATAAACCATGTATTAACATATTAAGCAGGGTTCTTGATGGATAGTATCAGTTTATCTATCATATAGCAATGAGGCACGAGGCATTTAAAAAAAAGGTGATTTGTGCTTATTTTAAAGAATCATTAAAAAGGGACTTAAAATTAATGTTTTTTGATGTGCTCCAACGTATGTTGTCTCAGAGTTATCAATCTTGTAAATGTGCCATATCGAAATATGAATAAGAATGTGTGTAGTACACCTTGACCGGAGAGAGCGAGCGGAAGAGAATTGAGTGACGGATGGGAATAAAACAACGTCCAAGATAAATCCTTCGCCTTTGGGTTACTAATGCACAGTTTACGTGTCAAAAATGTAATTGAGTGTCCGTGTTTGTGTGTGTCAGCATGTGACCTTAAATTCACTCTCTTAAGCCGGGATATCAGCTGCACAATTTTAGGCAATCCTATAAGATCATTACTTTATCACACTGTGCGACATGGATCGTTTAAAGCTTGGTACGACAAACATGTAGACTGTATGAATGAGACACCTATTGAATGTAGGCTGCGACGGCTGCACAGGCCACATGTGTCAGGCGCACGTGGCTAACAGAGTGGTAAACAAATACTGGTACTTCAAGATGGATCGCGCTTTGGCAGTTTTGCTTTTCATGTGCGCTGAAACAAAGAAGAGGAGTCGGCGGAAGAGGGCAATATGGACCCGCTCATGACTCGGGAAAAAGAGGACAACTTGGGATGCCAGTTTTGCACAGGGAGCTTGGCAGCTGCATTTCCTCCGCTATCTCCTTCCATGCTATGTCCTTTTTGGTGCAGTCATGATAGCAGCTAGAGGACACATCGTACAAACATGCCCTCTGCTGCCACAACTCAACAATAATTTGTTCTTTATGGGTATCCCACATACCAGTATGCCTTCTACTTTTTTTTGCCTCCATGGCATTGAAATTGTAGCGCCGCTGGTCGCGTGGATCAATGTCATTTCATGTTGCAATTTCATTGGCTGCTGAGTAGACACAGGTCGCTGCAGCAAACACACTGTGCGTTGATCATGCTGAATTCCTGACACTGTCAGAAAACTATCGTAGACTATCTTTGGTCGCAAGACCGTGACAACATATATCTTTGAACCTCTCGCACTGTACGACATAGGACCACCTATTAAGAGCCACGATCACAGAAATCGCCACGATTGCTTAGCGATAGCAATCTTTCGTCTGGGACAGCCAAAAATCATGCAGTGTATCCAGGAACTTTAGGGCTATTTAGAAAATACTGTTGCTTAAATTTAAATAATTTAACAGAATTGTTTTAAATTACTCTGCCTTAGAGGATTGGTAGAAAGGAAATATGAAATGTACGAGTTGTAACTAGATAAAAAGTGGGTGGTGCAGACCCACATTTCTGCCATCTTTAGGTGTAAGATTTACCAACCCCCCCAACCAGTGCACTTTCGAAAGGCAGACCGTCATGCCAGTTTGGAGCCCTGAGCTAGCAAGTTGCTTTTACATGTTTGCTTGACAACACACACACACCCCCACAAGATGAAACACTGATCCACACCGCCAAAGAGGGAAAAATTAAGCGTGGGTAACACTGTAAGTTTATGTTCACTCATTAATTTCTTGGGTAAGTTCATGCAAGCCAAATCTGCTCAAGTTTAGCGCAAATACTGAACTTGTGAGACATCATGACATTATAGAGTATATTGCAAAAACCAAACAAAAACACATACAGATGTGACACGCATAGCGAACTAATTCAGTTCGTGATGAAGTGGGTTGTTAGCTAGTCTAGCACGCATAGCCTTTAGAGTTTCTTCATGATTCAGTCTTTAATATGCATTTAAGAATGATACATAATTCAAGATAAGGGGGCATGAGAAATGTATATTTTATATAATTCTATAGTAATCAATATAACCCAATATGATTTATAGTCACGAAGAGTGCCGTTAAAAAAATCAGCCTGGTAACAAATGTGATATGATTTTTATACAACACAGTTCAAATACCGACAATAAGTTAATATCAAGAGATTACATTTTAGACACCATATGGCTGTTTTTGATATGATTTAGCCAACACACAAATCGGTCAAACACAGCCACAGTGCTGTTTTGTGTTTGAGCAACATGACGGTGTTTCGTTCCTGAATGAATAAACAGTTGAAATGATTCGGTTCAATCGCAATGATTCACTTGACAGTGACTTGCTTCCACCTACAGGCAGTTTTAATTGTTTTAATTTTATATTTAAAGTATCTTTTCATTTTTTAATATCTAAAATCAGTATTCAACGTTTTATGTTTAAAATATCAAACGGTAATGCTTGGTAATGAAGGTTCAACCCATTCATGTCACTATAAGCTGCATTAACTGTAAATAGATCTAAAAGCCACTTCATATGCAACTTCTGCAAATATTAATTTTGTTGATACTGATTTAATTTGCTTGGTAACAGCCCAAATGTTTTATTCTTATTCACTGATTAAATGTAAGTTTTGACTCAAAAGATAATGCACACTTATTGAAAAATGGCTTTATAAAGGTAAAAATGGCCATAAAAGGTAAAAAAATCAATTTAAACTTGGAATTTAAAAATATTAATTTCTATCACTGCTGAACTGACCACACAGAATATGAAGAATATAAAAAAACTTAAGGAGTCAGCTGTCCACGGTAGTCCTTAAGATATCAGCACAAAAACACACTCTGCAAAATATTGTTTAATTATCATTATCGATAAAATTCCAGAAAATATTGAGATATTATTTTTTTGTCAATATCGCACACCCCTAGTACTGACACAAAATGATTTGCAATGGTTGCTTTGTCTCGTCCAGTGTAGACAGCCTCAAACTGTTGGTTTATTTCTGTCTCTTTTTTTTTTTTTTTTTTTTTTTTAGTAGAAGTTATGAATGGCCGGTAACTTAACTTTAGTAACCAAATTGGCTGGTGAGTGAAAAAGTTAATTTCAATCCCTGATTCCAATGTTTTCTTTAAAAGTGACTTTAATAATATTAATGATTATGATAATAATAATAATAATCATTATAATCATAATGGGATACCCAGCATAAAAAGAGTTAAAAGGGAAAAATATTTCAGGTTTGGTGTTAGTGAAGGGTTAACCCCAGTCTAGACAAATATAGTCTGTTTACAATGTGAGCTATTGTCATTGCATCTTGATAAAAATGTGAGTACTTGCCCTGTGGAGATTTGGAGTTTGCTAGAGTCTCCAGTGCATATTCTTGCAAATACACTTAAAGAGAAACAACACCACCCCTCGGTGCTCAGAAGACATCACTGCATCCTTTATAAACCCAATGTGACTGTCAGTCAACAATTAAAACCCTCACCAGTGTCATTCTTAACAATGTTATTGCTCATTTACCAACTGTTGTGTCACAAATCACAACAATTTTGATTGTAAAATTAAAGTAATTTGGATTAGAGCAGTTTCTTTTTTTATCAGCATTCTGAGCATACCGCCTGTCAATCACATCACTGCTGTTATATTAACCGCATGTTTCTGTCGCCTCAGGCAGGGCTGAAAATTACAGCTTGAATCCTTTCTCCTCCACAGGAGACTATTAAGTTTTCCAGCTCTTTGTTTACTTTTCTCCTCTATATATGAGAAGTGGCGTGCGGTCCCACATATCTCAGTCGGTCCCCTGTGGGTAATAGACCAACGTCTCCCTGGCTTTGCTGTCAAATCCTGCACCAGTCGTCACTGTGACGCCGGCCATAGAGGACAGACACCAACAACGAGGCAGGGGCTTTGCAACCGGCTACGGTGTGCCGATACCTGCTCATATGACCAATCTGCTCCCAACCTAGCAGAGGCGCAAGAGGAGTCCGAGAGCGGTTGACCCGAGGGTATGAGAATCACTAAGAACAGCGACCCGCGCAGAAATGGGCCTTGTGCTTTTTAACAAATACAGATCAAGCCATAGGGCTACCAGCTTTGTCTAATGGTTAGCTAACAAAAGAACGCGGGAGTGAAAGGCGATGCTCTACTTAAAAATACAAATATACGTATTTTTTTCTTATATTTAATTTGAACAGGTATGCTTGACCAAAGAGAAGGGGTTACCATTAACGGAAGTGCTGTGCCAACGTTGAATGGCTCCAAAAATGTGTGCACAGTGGTCTTGTGGGACCACGATCTGACCCTGTTGGTTGGGTGAAAAAGAAGTACCGATGAGAACGAAAAAAGAGAGAGAGCGAATGAGATAAAGAAATGAGGACCTGAGCTAAGACTAGATATTATGTAGATCATTCGTCTGAAAGTAGCAGCAGTCGATAAGAGGTTTGACATTGGGGGGCGTAAACACTTACGCTTGCCACAAAAATAGCTCTGAAGTGTTTTTACAGTGAATCACAGGTCTCAACTTTTAGTCTGACGGCCCTCGTGCGCCAGTGGAGTGGATGTAAGACGGATAGTTGCTAGGGTTCTGCGCAGAAGATAACATACAGCAAAACCGAGATGAATGGCCTATAAGTCAAATTGAGAAGTATGAATTCAAGGCGTGGCAATGAGGACCAAGTAGCGGGTGAATACTGGCTTGTTCTTCATAGTGCAAAAACAGACGGAGAACAAGGAGGTAGGAGAAAGAGTCGATGCATGATGAGAGCAGCCCGTCAGAAATAAAATAATACCCTGATCTGGTCATTTCAATGACCTAAACAACAGTCTTGGTAAAATGAATTACAGGAATCGGGTTAGCACTTTGCCCATGAATTTTCTTGAAGCACAAATAAATGCTTATTTTCTCTTTTCTCTTCAAACTAGGTCTAGTGCAGGGGTTTTCAAAGTGGGGTCTCCAAAGCAAGGCAGTGCTAAGGGCCCCATGAAACATCTAATATAAAAAAAATATGTATTTTAACAAGAAGTAACAACAACATGCATATTGTTTTGCAGAATCTTTTTGAAGTTAATTTCTCCTTATTTCTTCTATATATTCAAGAATAGTTTGCATTTGTGTAATAAACTACAAATCACTTCTCATCACTGTCATCTTTAGCTTGCTCAGCAGCTGTTTGGCAAACTTTATGGACTGATGGGAAGATTTAGTATGATTATCGGACACTATTACTGAAATTGCTATGCCAATAGCTGAACTGAACTGAAATGTTTATCTTGGAAATGTTTCTCTATACTGTTAAATTAAGTAGAATAAAAGAGAAATAAAAGATATTAATATAAGTTGTGACAGGTGAATTTGGTATTATTTATTAGTTTCCGTTCCACGTCAGGTGCGTGGTCAAATCAGATACAAAATAGTTTATTGGGGAATATGTGATAAATGGCACTTTACAGTTAATATTAATATGATAGTAGTTAATAGCGTTTATATATATGTAGAGGTTTTAAGCACTGCACCCTCCGAGGGGTCTTGTGTATTAGCTGGCGGGGCTGGTGCGAGGTAGGGAGCGGGGTCCCCCTCGGTCCGTTCGCCGTGGGGCAACACCTTGTAAGCTGGAAGGGCCCGGTGCGACCGCACCAGTTGCACCCCGCTAAGGATGGCCCTGCTCACCCTCATGTAGCACCAAACTTGTTCTTGTCTCCCACAGGCACGCAGCGAAAGCATGGTGATTCTGATTATCAACATTAAAAAAAATTTAGTTCATATAATGTGAGTGTGATATTCCAAGTCTTCTGCAGTTTTTCGATTACTTTGTGTGACCGAAAGAGTCATTATTCACTCAGACTTATCTTCACCATTTGAATCTGGCACTGACTAAAGAACTTCTGTTTGTTTACATAAGCGCACCTCAATGAGTGAGCTCGGACGCCATATAGCCTAAGGAGAAGAAGGCGGGGAGAAGAAACTGAGCACAAACCTTGTTGTGCCGAATTCTGCACCCCTGCCAGATTATGCACCCCCTCTGAAGTCCTACCTGATTGCCTAATCCCAACCCCACACCTAACCCTAAACCTACCAATACTAGGGGGTGCATAATCTGGCAGGGTGCAAATTTCGGCACTACACCGGCCGGGCTGGGGCGGGGAAACAATCCAATCCTCTCCATTGACTTTGTATTGCGTGAAGCTGCCTCCTTGTCATTTCTGACTTATAACAAAAAACAGAACAATGTCTAAAAGCTGCTATGTGACAAGGTGTACAGTAAACAAGCTAACCCCCCATAGCTTCTATCGCTATTTACACTTGGTGCAAATAGCCGCTGCCTTTTTTTTTTTACCGTTATCAGTAGATTGCAATGTGTCTGTCACATTAATTCCCTAACTCTGGTCTCTCCCTCTTGAGTCTTATCTAGCCAAGGATCTTTTTCAACAAGTCATTACAGTCTCCATCATTTATTCTGATGTTGTCCTAATTGCAGACATTTCATGCTGACTTTTCTGACCTATAGATGAGGTATGAGCATTCATGTGCAGTCCAACACTGTACATGCTTATGGCATATGTGCCACATGGTGCATGTTTGAGTAATTATTTGTGTGTTGATGATCTTCGTAGCTAGAGTGCAAAATGAGTGAGAAAAAAATAAACAAAATAAAAACATGAGACCTTAAAACTGAGAATGAAACACTAAAGATGCTTTAATAGTATTTAACTGCATTTTTAACAATTAGTAAAAATCATGTTTCTACAATATTACTACGTCTTTAGATTTACATGTGTAAAATGACAACGTAGAGAAAAAAAAATAATAATCTGACTGATACTCAAAAAATTATCTATTAACATTTAATGTCACACAAACCAGAGTTAATTTAAGTGTATATTATTAAAAAGTTTACTCATGGTCATTTTTGAATAATTTCATTAATTAATTTTTATAGTATATTTTCTAAAGCCCTCAGTCATTTTGTAGTATTTTCAGTTACAGAATAGTTGCACTTCTGAAAGTCATTGTGTGTATGTGTTATTGTGTAATTGTGTCTACACAATCTCATGACAAAATTGCATAATCGTATCCACATTATTTTTAACACAACTTGAGCGTGCAAGGCTTCCGGTGTTATTCACTTCCAGTTCTCTATATTGCAAACTGTTATCATGTTCTTTTAATTTATCACAATCATAAAAACTTTTTTTGTACCATTTACTACATTTTGTTATTCTTCCAGTTATTTACCTATAGGCTATAGTGTCTACTGAATCAGAAGTTTTGCATATTCAAAGAAAAAAGCTTGCTTCCACATTGCAAAATAAGGTGGATATCATACAAAAGTGTAGAACAAACATGGTTTAGGCTTTATGGGTAAGTTTAGGTTTGAATCATGCACTACACAATACTGCCATCTTGTACAAATTCTCATGACACTGTGTTGGCTGTGTATATTAGTGCTTTCTGCGCTCCAACGTGATCCAGATGCCTCGCTCTGGTCGCAGTACCAGTTCGCCCAGTGGCCGGAGATCCTCCCTTTTCTGACATGCTACTATGTTAAAGTAGCGCAGAATAGAAGCCAGAATAACCTTCTCCTCCATTATAGCAAAACGCTGACCTGAATACACACAAACATTAAACTATGTATGTTATTTAAATAAAAACTGTGGAAAGGTAGAATGATACATTATTTTTATGTATGATGTTTATGTTGGTGTGTGTAGGTCTCACCGATGCAGTTGCGAAGGCCGGCAGAGAATGGGATGAAGGCATAAGGATGGCGACCGACGCAATTCTCTGGCAGGAAACGTTCAGGACGAAACTCTTCAGGGTCAGGGAAGAAGCGAGGGTCACGGTGAAGGGCATAAGTTATGATGATGACATTTGCTCCTTTAGGGACTTTATAGACATCTATTGAATACAAACACAAATATCATGTCAAATGTCCATCTTTACAGTTTCTTAAAAGAATAGCTCACCAAAAAGTGAAAATTACATCATTATTTATTCACCTTTATGTTGATTTAAACGTGTGTGCTGTTATTTTTTGAGTGGAACGTAAATCAAAACCAATAAAATTAAATTAAAAATAAAAAAGATTTCCTACTTTTTGGATACTTTACTGCATGGGGAAAAAATAAATAAAGGTTATTTGTGTGTGTGTGTGTGTGTGTGTGTGTGTGTGTTCCAAAAACATAGCAGTAGAATTTTCAATGACATTTGGGGTGAGTAAATAATAAAAAAAAATATTTTGGGGGGTGACCAGCTATCAGCACATTATTAAATCTCTCCTATTGTCATTCACAGAAGACAGTAGGTCATATGGGTTTGGACCTATTTGTGTGTGAATTATTGCTGAAATTGATGAATGAACAGAACAAAATGGATGAAAAAATTAGCTGTATAAATTAACTGTATAAATCCATTGTAAATAAAATAACTGTATAAATTATAAAATGTATAAATTAACAAAATACCTCATTACTCAATGTGCGCATGACCCAAAGAATGAATGAATATGTGACAAGCAGACTAATATAAGGAACTCACTGATCTGTGTATCCTCACAGATGGTGCGGGCAAAAAACGGAACAGAGGGGAAGAGCCGCAGAGACTCCTTTATCACACACTCCAGATAACGCAGTTTCTTCAGATCCTCTGTGTTAATAGGCCTCTCTGACTCGCCTGACACACACATGCATTGCAAAATTATCAAAATGAGTTCCAAGCTGTTTCAGGCTCTTTACCTCACAACAAAGTAATGATTTAAACCCTTATTCTCAGTGTATAACTGTACAATATGAACCACAAGTGGGCTTAACATACCAAAAACCTCAAATAGTTCTTGTTGTGCCTTTTTTTGGACTTCAGGATGGGATCCTAACAAGTGTATGGCCCAGTTCATGGCAGCTGCTGTCGTATCATGACCCTGAAAAATGAAGGGAAAAGGCTCATTGGAATCACACCATTAGGATATAACAGCACTCTAAAATGAAGCTATTGTTAGTGATGGCTGCTTTCGAAACTCTGATTCATGAAGCTTCGAAACATTTGCAAATCTTTTATTTCGTTTGGATGTATCGAACTTGTCAAGTTACTTGATTTCAGCAAACAAGGCTTTATTGCATCATGCCGTTTCAAACATTGGTTTCAAAACATTTTAGAATTTTTAGTGATTCGCAGCTAGATGGCGTTGGTTTGGTGACCCCATGAACAAGTGTCTAATGGTTTTAAAGGGGTCATATGATGCTATTTTAAAGATCATTATTTTGTGTATTTCGCCCCCTTTCAGTTCAAAAAACAAAAAAAAAAAAAATCATATTTTCAAATACTGTACACTATTGTAGGTTCTCTATGCCCCGCCTCTCTCAAACGCTTCGTTTTCTACAAAGCCTCCTCCTTTGACAAGCGTAGTCTGCTCTGATTGGCCAGCTGAACCAAAGCATTGTGATTGGCCGAACACCACAAACACACGTCGGAAATGTAACGCCCCTTACCATAATCGCGAGCTTCAGCTTTCAAAGTAAATATCAAGACAGTTAATAATGTCGTTAGTTTTACCATCAGTTCAAACCCGAAAAGGCAACAGAGTCTCGTGACAGACACAGTGATGATGCAGTACACAAGCCACGGTTAAGACAGCTGACGTGCTATGATTTCTGACAGGCAGTTCACTCTCCTGTGATGGGACCCTGTTCCCCTCACACACACACAAACACACACACGTTTACTCTGCGCTGCGCAAAACTCCGCGTTTGAACAGTCAATAGCAAATACTTAAACTAATAACAAAACATACGTACAGTCGCTGATTCAGAATAAGCGCCAGATTGTCATAGCAAAGTCGTAATTGATCCTTTTTTTTTTTTTAGAAATAGCCTATGTGCACAGCCAGCCTTGTACTCCTCTAGGTTAAAAAAACTGTCGTCCATAAAATGCGTTGCACAAATTCGAACATCTGGGTTGTGCTGTTCTGTTGTAAATAAATCTTAACCAATGATTCCTAATTGCATCTACTTTCGGAAGGCCAAATAAAGTGCTTTTGCTTTCGCACTGAAACACACAGCGTCTCCCTGACATGCTGCATCAACACTACTGCCATTCCTGAAAACACGCCTTCTTTCTTTGCGTGCACATTTGGGCTGCATTATGCTAATATTTCCACATAGTGACCTAGATATGTGGGGGCGTGTTAGAACGAGCCGTTTTAGGTAGGTGTGGCTGACTCTTAACTTTTATAAAGAATATCTCTTTGATTTGAGACTTTAGTCTTTGCAAGTTTTTCAGATCTTCTTTATGCACCAAGAGCTTGTAACACTCCAAAGAGAAAGGAAAACTTGAAATCGCATCATATGACCCATTTAAGTTTTATTATGTAGGTTCTTTTAATTTAATAAATTTGAATAAGTGTATAATACAGAAAAGGTGGATGATAATGACCTAGTTTACCAAGCCTTGCCTAATAACACAGAAAAACAAGCACTATACATTAATAAAGAACACAAATTTGACAGAACATTCATATTTAAGGGTATTTCTGAAAACATTTGTAATTGGTTTTAAAGAGGTGTATTTATGATACTTTACATAATTATGGTGATTATGATATACATGTTTGGGATGAGTTTTCACAATCTCAATGATGAGTTATTGTTTTAACCAGCAGGTGCCGCCAGCCTTTGAGCACTTTGAAACAGTGAATCATTTCATAAAGCTTTGTTCCTCCCATCACTCATTATTGTAATAATACCTCAAACATAAAAGTGTCCACTTCCTCCTGGATATCTTTGTGAGTTAACTTTTTCCCATCCTCATCTGTTGCTTTCAACAGCATGTCCAAGAAAGCCCGCCTTTTCCTCATCCCCTGATCTGATTCGCTGTCAGACTCAACGTAGGTGATGTACTCCGCCCTCTCATTAATCACCTGCATGACAGAAAAAAAGCACACAGGTAATCAGAATGCAGCCTTGACCAGAATGAATATGGACAGATATTACATAAACACTCACACTCTCTGTGAAGGAGTGGAGGATCTTTAGACTACGGTTGTGTTCTCTGCCTTCACCAAAATAGTTATACACAAAATCAGGCCAGTACCAGGGCATCCTCTGGCGCCTGGTGATGATGTCACTCATCCTGTACCAATCAGAATAAAAGAAATGGCAAGTGTTAGTAAATATCATCTTCATTATTTATTAATGGTCTGTAAAGCCTTGAACTTTTACATATCTTTTTGTTTTGTGATTAGTGATGTTGGGCTTCAATACTCCATTATGTTTTAATTTTAAATGTTCCATTATGGCTATTCTTATTGTGTTTTTTTTGTGTTGTTGTTATTTTGACTTTTGGTGTGTGTGTGTGTGTGGGAGAGAGGACGAGAGAGAGGAGAGAGAGAGGTAGGGGGGGGGGGGGGGGTTGTCAATAAAGCAATGGACTATGGAATATTTTCAAGTTTCATTTAAGTAATTTAAGAGCACATTTAAACAGCAAGCATGACTGATCTTAGTGTTGTCCTTTAAGGAATAGCATGCTACCTTGAATTAAGAAGTTGGATAGAATTTCCATTATATATATAAAACATTTTAGTTGTATAAAGACGGATGTACGATTACTTCCTCTACAGTCAAAAATCTGGGTGTTATATTAGATAGCAACTTGTCTTTTGAAAATCATATTTTCCCATGTTACAAAAACAGCATTCTCCATCTTAGAAACATTGCCAAGCTAAAAAACATGTTATCTGTTTCTGATGCAAAAAAGCTAGTTCATTCATTAATGACCTCTAGACTGGACTATTGTAAAGCACTGCTAGCTGGTTGTCCTGCATCATCAATAAACAAGCTACAGATAGTCCAAAAAGCGGCTAGAGTCCTTACCAGGTCAAAAAAAAAAAAGATCAAATTACCCCAATTTTACAGTCTCTGCAATGGCTACCTATTAAGTTCTGTATCAGTTACAAAATAGTATTACTTGCCTATAAGACCCTTAATAGGTTAGCTCCTGCGTACCTAACTAGCCTTATACCATGCTACAATCCATCACGCTCCATAAGGACGCAAAATTCTGGACTTTTGGTAGTACCTAGGACAGCAAAGTCCACTAAAGGAGGTAGAAAGTTTTCGCATTTGGCTCCCAAACTCTGGAATAGGCCTTCTTGATAACGTTCGGGGTTCAGACACTCTTTCTCTGTTTAAATCTAGATTAAAGATGCATCTCTTTAGCCAAGCATTCAAATTAATGCATCTCATAATCTTGTACTGCAAATATACAGTATCTGATCAAGTGCACATTATTATTCTTTAATTTGGGTTAAACAAATCAATTTAGCTTGGTTGGAACAGCAGCTACGCTAATTATGGCTCTATTTGTTTTTCTGTTTTTGCCGATTTACACAAGCTTCAGTCTGGATTCAGAACACCTGAGAAGAGATGATGCTAACCCCTCAGAGGGCCTTAGATGATGCCAACCCTGAAACAACATACGAACTACCAAATTGTTCTACAATTATTGCATATAATAATTGCTGTTAATAGTGTACATCGTCTGTTTGATTAAGTCTTTAATAGATTTCTCTGTACATTTCTGCCATATGTACATTAACTGACAGTCACCACTGATAAACTACCACTAAATATTGTAGAAACTTAATTTGCTGTAAAGTTGCTTTGCAATGATTTGTATCATGAAAAGAGCTGTACAAATAAACTTGAAACTTGAATTGACTTAGTTATATATACACAATCATTTTTGGCTAGAATTATTTTGAAGTATTTTGAAACTTTCATGACACTAAATATAACCATGACTCTAGAGTCTAGACTGTTTTATAAAGACACAAAGTCATCCGTTGCACGCCCTTTGCTCTATCTAAACAAGCATCACCTAGGAATAAAAGCTAACTCACAAACTAGTAAAACACACACAGTCATTTGCGCAGTTACAAACCAATATTGATTTGTACTCGGATGCACAACCTTATATCTGTCTAGCATCCACCTTAAAAATGTCCCTGCCATATTAACACTAGTAAATGTTAAAAGCACTTGCCTGTACACACTGCGCACATACTCAGAGTCATGGTTGCTCTGTGCATAGATCTTCTTTCCCATGGCAGTCTCTGAAATGTAACAATTCTGTTTTAAAATGTGATACTTGCTCCACATCATCAGTCAAGTTTGCATTGCCATCCTTTCACTAAAAACCAAACCCGCCATAAACACACAAACAAAAGTTATTTCAATAGACTTTTAGTTTAGAATTTTATGCGGTTGAAAACAGGGCTGTGAGGTATAAACTTACAGTACAGTCTTTACAATGGCATGCACTGTATAACGGTCCAAAATCACGTAATTTTTACAACCCACAACTTTCAAAACCGCTTTGCGGAATTCTCATCTACTGAAAGTTATTTTCGGAAAGACATTTTGTACAATCGGTTTGTTGTACGATCCACTGAACACACTGTAGCTCCATCTTTCACAGCCTTGTTTTCATTCCTGGCAGAAATTATATATCGCTAAGGTAAGTTGTGTCTTGTTCAAGGTACCCACTGTTCTCTTTAACATTTGTATTTGTACCTTATCTACCCTTAAAGTGCACATATCAGACTATCAGTAAAGGATGTTAAAGTGTACAGGATAAATTGCAGTCAGAGAACCACACAAACCACAGATGATGTCAAGGGCACAGAGAGTGATGTGGTTAAAGCAGTTCAAAGGGCCTTTCCCAGCTTGTTTCTCAAATTTCTCAATGAGCACCTCCGCCTGTTCATTCATCACCTCCAGGAACTCAGTTAGTATAGAGAAATTAAATGTTGGGGTCAACATCTTACGTCTACGTCTCCACTTATCCCCAGTACTAACAGAAGGAAAGTCAGAAGGGAATTTAAGACTTTGGCTTGACTTGTCTTGAATTGAATTAAAAAAAGTTGCATTTGTTAAATGAGTTTACCTTGTGAGTAGTCCTGTTCCCAGCCAGGGGTGCAGAAATTTGTATGCGTAGGCCTTGTCCATGTGAACAGGGTTACTCAGCACTGTCTGTATAAGCGGTAGGATTTGCCAAGAGCAACATATAAAACAGAAAAGTGAGGACTTGTAAAACTTCATAATACTGTAAATGGAATTCACATGAGTGTGACCACTAGGGTTAGATGATGTACTGAGTATTGATATATTTGCAATGTAAAAAATGTCAAAGTAAAATGTTTGAATATTGCAACAGTTTTGATGCACTTTTTACCATTAGGTTTCTTAAAGACTGTGGCATTAGACTAACCCTAACCCTATATGTTTAGCTAGATTTTTACTGTATTTTATTCCTTGCATTACTGTAAGCATTTTGAATCTACTTGCCAACAATGGCTACTGAAATGAAGTGAAATCATGGTTCCCCTTCTAGGGAACTCATGCTGCATCCTCTAGCGGACACTATGGGGACTGCCACCAGCAGGATCGGTGTCTGAAGCACACGTGAAACAACTCCAGACCCATTGGCCCACATAGCCCATGACATCACAGGTGGTAGCACGGAAGTATAAGAAGGCACCTGCCGAACACACCACCAACTTTTGTTGCCTTCAGGAGCCATTTGTTTGACAGTGCATGTGAAGGTGTTATGGAGAAACCAAGGCAAGTGAACGTTTTAGAAACTGTGTGCCTCTGTGTTCGAGGTTTCTGACACCCGAGGACGCATTCGATCTATGCGTTATGTGTCTTGGTGAGGAGCTTGCGCGTTCGATTCCCGAGGGCTCTGAATGTGAGATTTTCAATGAGAAAGCTACATTCACATTTGTCCCTCTTCTCGTGGGATAAGAGACAAGCATCTGTGTCTCGCACTTCGGCTCCCGCTGCTGCTGAGGCACAGCGAAGACTCAGATCGTGAGGTTCGCAGGTCGAGATTGCAGAAAAGCTTGAGAAGGGTATGGACCTTTTGAAAGCTTCCGCTATATTGGGCTCATCTAGTGAGAGTCAGGGTGTGGTTGTGGTTGGCGATGATAGTGTGAGAACTGAATCCTCCTAACCTAACTCCAGTCCCGCATACAGGGAAATGCTGGGAGTAATGGTGCACGCCACTAAGAGGCTTGATTTAGTTTGTTCACGTGAAAGGCAGATGCCCACCTGTGGTGGATTAGACGAGCGCATTCTGGCTGGTCATAACCTCCCCTCCCCCATGAGTCTCCCCTTTCTTCCCGACCTCCACACGGGGTTAGTGAGATCGTGGGACAGTGTTCGGCTCGGCAGGATCTTTTTAGCATGTGGATTATGATAATGTTGAGGGTGCTGCTGAGCGCAGATATGCAAAGATTCCCCCTGTGGAGAGGATGCTCGTGAATGTTCTCTCCCAGGATGAGTCGTCTTCTTTTAAGACTCCTGCTCTGCCATCCAGACCACTTAAGGGCGTGTCTGGATGGCAGGGTGTATGTGACGGCAGGTCAAGCTGGTGGAGCCTTGCACACAATGGCTGTTACAAGCTTACCAATCTGACTTACTCAGAGACTTAGATGAGGGCAAGGGTTTGTCATGAAGTTACGGGAGGCGAAGGCGCAGTCTGCTGCCTTTTGGGAAGTTCATTCCCTGCCATCCCAAGTCTTCCTCTAAATCTCTGAGGGGGCTGGTCTGTCTCGATCTGAGGATCATAGGCAGTAGGGATGTGCCCTAATTGTGAATCTGTATTCAGAAAGGCACTGAAAACAAATAACGCGTTCTACGGAGCCACTAAAGGGACATGATTAGCCTCTTGATAGCGTTAGCCTATTACATTACATTACTAAAAATGTAACATACCACATAAACAGAGTAAAGAGAGATGACTGATAGAATGATTGCAAATGATTTGCAGATCCTGAGCACCACTGACAAACATCTAATCTTGTAAAATGTGTGATAATTACTGCCGCTCCGTAGTATACACAAAGAGTATGTGTGATCACGAATGCCACATTCAAAAGCGATTTTAATGCCCTGCATATTAATAGCGGGCTCGGATGATGCCCACAAATTTCTATACCGTATAATACCCTCAACTAATTGTTTTTTTTCCGAGAGAAGACAGACATAGACTTGCCCGCCATCTAGTATTTATTCCCTTTAGGGGTTCCATAGTACGCGTCATTTCCTTTCCGAACATGGTATTCAGATTCGGGAACATTCCTAATCGGAAGATCAAAAGCCTGTGCATGGCCACTCGCGCCCCTCCTCTCTTTAGGAGTTGGGCACTGAGACAGGTGAGCTCTAAGAGACAATGCTTACATTGGGCTTGAGGCTGGACTGATGTTGTTCTTATGTGTTTCGCTTGTTGGCGAACCATTGACTGAAGGTCCGGTCTCTCCTTGGGCCCTGCATCCTGCTTTGGCTTATTGTAACTTAACCTTCTGAGGATAGCTGTGTTCTTAGCTTGATTAATGGGATGTCCCTCCTGATTGGCATGGGTTCACCATTTTTACGAGTTATGTTAGTGGCCCCAGGCGTCAGTGGCTTGCCCCCGTTCTGAAGGAAGGTTCAGTGTATATCTGTCGCTTCCTTTGGTGCTCTCTCACCAGGTGAACAGGCATGCACCGTGGCATGGCTGAGTGGGCATTCCGTTCCCCAAAGTGTCCACTAGAGGACACAGTGTGAGTTCCCTCGGAGAAGGGGAACGTCACAGGTTACGCATGTAACCATGGTTCCCCGAGAGAGAATGAGATGCTGAGTCCCCTCGCCATGCTTAGGGCTTGCCTGTTTTCACATCTCCTTCAGACAGCTAAATTGGTGATGTATTCGGCAGGTGCTCTCTTATAGTTCTGGCCACCCACCTGTGACGTCACGGGCTACGTGGGCCAATGGGATTGGAGTTGTTTCACACATACTTCACACATAAGCTTGTTCATGCATTCATGACCTCTAGACTGGACTATTGTAATGCACTGCTAGGTGGTTGTCCTGCACCTTCAATAAACAAGCTGCAGTTAGTCCAAAATGCAGCTGCTAGAGTCATTACCAGTTAAAGAAAATATGATCATATTACCCCAATTTACAGTCTCTGCACTGGCTACCCATTAAGTTCCATATCAGTTACAAAATAATATTACTTGCCTATAAGGCCCTTAATAGGTTAGCTCCTGCATACCTAACTAGTCTTCTACCACGCTACAATCCATCACGCTCCCTAAGGTCGCAAAACTCTGGACTTTTGGTAGTACCTAGGATAGCAAAGTCCACTAAAGGAGGTAGAGCTTTTTTGCATTTGGCTCCTAAACTCTGGAATAGTCTTTCTGATAATGTTCGGGGTTCAGACACACCCGCTCTGTTTAAATCTAGATTAAAGACAAACCTCTTTGGCCAAGCATTCAAATAAATGCATCTCATAATCTTGTACTGCAGTTATATCTGATCAAATGCACATTATTATTCTTTAGTTTGGGTTAAACAAATACATTTATGCTAATTATGTCTCTATTTGTTTTTCTGTTTTTTGCCTAGGATTTACACAAGCTTCAGTCTGGATCCAGAACACCTGAGAAGAGATGATGCCAACCCCTCAGAGGACCTCAGATGATGCCAAACCTGAAACAAATATACAGTGGGGCAAAAACGTATTTAGTCAGCCACCAATTGTGCAAAAGATGAGAAAAAAAGATGAGAGAGGCCTGTAATTTTCACAATAGGTATACCTCAACTATGAGAGACAAATGAGAAAAAAAAATCCAGAAAATAAAATTGTAGGATTTTTAAAGAATTTATTTGAAATTATGGTGGAAAATAAGTATTTGGTCAATAAAAAAAATTCATCTCAATACTTTGTTATATACCCGTTGTTGGCAATGACAGAGGTCAAACGTTTCTGTAAGTCTTCACAAGGTTTTCACACACTGTTGCTGGTATTTTGGCCCATTCATCCATGCAGATCTCCTCTAGAGCAGTAAATGTTTTGGGGCTATCGCTGGGCAACACAGATTTTCAACTACCTCCAAAGATTTTCTATGGGGTTGAAATCTCAAGACTGGCTAGGCCACTCCAGGACCTAGAAATGCTTCTTACGAAGCCACTCCTTCGTTGCCCGGGCGGTGTGTTTGGGATCATGTCATGCTGAAAGACCCAGCCACGTATAATCTTCAATGCCCTTGCTGATGGAAGAAGGTTTTCACTCAAAATCTCACGATACATGGCCCCATTCATTCTTTCGTTTACAAGGAACAGTCGTCCTGGTCCCTTTGCAGAAAAACAGCCCCAAAGCATGATGTTTACACCCCCATGCTTCACAGTAGGCATGGTATTCTTTGGATGCAACTCAGCATTCTTTATCCTCCAAACACGACAAGTTGAGTTTTTACCAAAAAGTTCTATTTTGGTTTCATCTGACCATATGACATTCTCCCAATCCTCTTCTGGATCATCCAAATGCTCTCTAGCAAACTTCAAACGGGCCTAGACATGTACTGGCTTAAGCAGGGGGACACGTATGGCACTGCAGGATTTGAGTCCCTGGCGCGCAGTGTGTTACTGATGGTAGCCTATGTTACTTTGGTCCCAGCCCTCTGCAGGTCATTCACTAGGTCCCCACGTGTGGTTCTGGGATTTTTGCTCACAGTTTTGTGATCATTTTGACCCCCACGGGGTGAGATCTTGCGTGGAGACCCAGATCGAGGGAGATGATCAGTGGTCTTGTATGTCTTCCATTTTCTAATAATTGCTCCCACAGTTGATTTCTTCACACCAAGCTGCTTACCTATTTAGTCTTCCCAGCCTGGTGCAGGTCTAAAATTTTGTTTCTGGTGTCTTTGACAGCTCTTTGGTCTTGGCCATGTGGAGTTTGGAGTGTGACTGTTTGAGGTTGTGGACAGGTGTCTTTTTATACTGACAACGAGTTCAAACAAATGCCATTAATACAGGTAACCAGTGGAGGACAGAGGAGCCTCTTAAAGAAGAAGTTACAGGTCTGTGAGAGCCAGAAATCTTGCTTGTTTGTAGGTGACCAAATACTTATTTTACCGAGGAATTTACCAATTAATTCTTTAAAAATCCTACAATGTGATTTTCTGGATTTTTTTTTCTCATTTTGTCTCTCATAGTTGAGGTATACCTATGATGAAAATTACAGGCCTCTCTCATCTTTTTAAGTGGGAGAACTTGCCCAATTGGGGGCTGACTAATGTACTTTTTTGCCCCACTGTACAGAGCTACCACATTTTGCTATAAGTTTGATTGCATCATATAATAATTGCTGTTAATAGTGTCCATCGTCTGTTTTATTACGTCTTAAATTGATTTCTCCGTACATTTCTGCCATATGTACATTAACTGACAGTCACCACTGATAAGCTACCACTAAATATTGTACAAACTTAATTTGCTGTAAAGTTGCTTTGCAATGATTTGTATCGTGAAAAACGCTGTACAAATAAACTTGACGTGACTTGACTTCAGACACCGGTCCACTCGGGACCAGGGTTGACTGCCAACCCGGAGCATTCTGATCTAGAACTTTAACTACTTGACTATCACCACCAAAGTCTTCAGTCTGCTTAAACATTTCCTTATCCTGTTGTTGATACTATATGTCTTTGGAACACTGAATCTTGCTTTATTTACACTTGCATTGAACTTTGGACTTTATTAACACTTTCATTGGACATTGGACTTGCATTACACTGGCATGGCATTGGATTTTAATACTCTATGTATATTCTCTTTTTACATATGTTCTTCTAATATTTAATACCTTATGTATTTCTTTGTACATAGATAACATTCATATATTATCTTTTTCTTATATTTAATGCACAGTCCTCAACTTTGTGGTGCTGTGAGATACAGTAAGTTCACTCACCAAGGTTATCTTGATCTTCAAACATCCACTCATACTGTGAAATATACTAATACTAGGCCAAAGACCCTGATCATAACAGATGAGTGTGCATGTTTTTCAGTCTATATGCAAGTGGACAATACCTCAATAGTCTCAGCATGGTATAAGATGAGAAATGGCACAGGTCCAATCCATAATTTAAACAGAGGAGAATTCCAGAATTCTTTTGTGTAGCCAACCACCTGACAAAAGAAATCTGAAAGAGAGTTTTCAACTTTTGTACTTAAATGAAAGGTTACTTTAAGTCCAATACAACTGACATTGTTCACAGTAACATGGACATTAAGTTTGTATGTTACAATTTATAGAGACAGGGGATAGTTGCCACATAGGAATCTATATGTGTCAACAATATTGTTTTCAACTATGGTTCGTGTAAGTCCAGTTTTTGCATATACAAAATATTCACCAGTGTAAAAATTAGACACCTAGTCCCAGGAAATATGGTGAGGGGAAACTTTAAATTTTGAGTGTTGTGACTGGTCATTATTTCTTATACAATTTGAGTTGTCAAATTTTTTAATAGTCCTAAGGCAGGGGTGTCCAATCCTGCTCCTGAGTGCCACTGTCCTGCAGAATTTCACTCCAACACACTTGCCTGGAAGTTTCTAGCAAGTCTGAAGACCTTGATTAGCTGGTTCAGGTGAGTAAAGCTTAACTCTAGGTTAAAGCTAAACTCTGCTGGATAGTGGCCCTCCAGGAACTTGATTTGGACACCCCTGTCCTAAGGTGTAAAAAGTTGATTTTAAAAATGCAATACTCTCTGTATTCTTTCAATTATTATCATGTATTAAAACTGCATTGATAGGTATACAACAATTAGAAATGTACTTTAAAGGAATCATGTTATAATGTGTTAGTAGTACACTTTCATTGCTTTACTTTTTTTCTTATCAATTATTCGTTTGACTAAAGTCATTTATTTTGAAATAGTATCATGTATAGGCTACGTTGTACGTGTATTTTATATTTATTGAGCAGATTTTACCAGGCAAACGTCGTAAGGGTAGAGAAAAAAAAGCTCTTCTCACCTCCAGCGTTCGATTTTAACTGCAGCGCGTTCCCAATGAACGGATTTGTGTTTCCAATGCCAGAGATGGGCTTCAGTTCTTTCCAGTTGTGCAGGTAGTTTTTTTTGCAGCTCATATGTGATATATGTCAAAAGAATAACGCAAACCGTCGTGGCTACGAACCCAAACGTACACACCGACGATCGCGACCATCCTACCAGCCAGACTCACAACGATGCGAGTGTCTCTATCAGCTCTCCGGTGTTTCATAATGAATTTGCTGCTGGACTTTGGATAACCCTGACAAGTGCAGCTACAACCCAATGAATTTACTAAAGAATTGCAAAATCTCTGAAATGGTTAATTTAAGTTTGGTGTGTTTATGTTTGGATTTTTATTTATTTATTTATAACAATGTATAGGCCTAGGCCAGGGGTGCCCAAACTCGGTCCTGGAGGGCCGGTGTCCTGCAGAGTTTAGCTCCAACTTGCCTCAACACACCTGCCTTTAAGTTTCTAGTATGCCTATAAGAGCTTGATTAGCTGGTTCAGGTGTGTTTAATTGGGGTTGGAGCTAAACTCTTCAGGACACCGGCCCTCCAGGACCGAGTTTGGACACCCCTGCCCTAGGCTGTTTGCACATAGGCTACTGTAGACTGCTTAATCAATCTATATCGCAAGTTGTAAGTCGCACATAAACAACTGAGAACTCGTATATTCATTGCGTGCAGTTACTGATCTTGCTCCTTGTTTTACAGTTTATCAGAGATGTATGGACACTTAAATTATATAATGCGTTTGGATAATTGGAAATCCATTGTAGGCTACACAATCCGGTGTTGACCTGACATGTGATAATATAATTCCAGTATTTCTATAAAAAAACATTTATTGTTTAAATCAATCAAAGCGAAATTATCAGTCATAATAATGATTACAAAACTGACACTAGAGCGCGCGTTTTAGCTGTTTGATGGGCGCGCGTGGCAGGTGTGTTTGTGGGCGTGTTATTTCTCAGAATAGTCACTGGACAAAGGAAAAGTAGGCTACTTTAAGAGTTTACGTAACGAATGTTTACATATGAGTTCATAGAATAAGATAAAAATCTGATTTGTGAAGCTTTATTTGAGTCATGAAAATGTGGTGTTCAGTAGGGCATTAAATGATAGCATTATGATACTATTATTTGAATATCCAAATACCAGAGGTCATCTTTTTGTACTCGGATGTAATAAGTGTGAGAATGAGAGCAGACATACGACAAGAAAACTCTTAAAGTCATCCTGTAGTCAAATATTCGATCCCTTAAAACTTATCTTTGATCATCAAAATGACATATTTAAATGTTTTTTCTTGTGAAAATAATTTTCTCATGCCTTAAAATAGCTTGAATGTAGCTCTACACCCTTGCCTCATTTACTATACGCAGATATATGAATATGCAAATTATCCCCGCCTCCACTCAGTCACACACCAACCAGCGCCTCCTGATCCACTGAACTGTAGTAACCGCAAAACAATGGCATACACGGATAATGACTGATAAAACTATGTTTTTACTAGCGGACAACTACAGCGAATACTGTAACATTCGTTAAAATTACTCGCTTGACGATTATGCGTCCTAAAATGCCTTGAAGACTCGAATGCAGCCGTTTGTGATTGTTAATTCGCGCCCGCGAGCAGACGCTGCTGCGGGAGAGGTGCGTCTGACTCCGGGCTACTTTTACACTGTTGCCATGGGTTATAATGCAAGTTAGCAGTTCTAAATTCACATGAATGGGTTTTTGCTCTGATTTATTTTTGGTTTTGTGCTGGTATTGGTATTTTTTGCATGCTAGTTATAGGAATCGATCCCTTGACGTGATTGGTTATTGGTTTGTGACGTAGCAAACCAAGGGCTGTTTCAAACCATATTTCTGGGTCAGCCTTTGGGAAACTACAGTTTTAAGGAGGAAATACTCAGCAATGGTGTTGATTAATAGATTGGCACATGGTTTGTCTAAAAGCATATTAAAAACACCACATAGACAAATAAACAACATAAAAAAACTTGATTTTCACTACAGGGGGACTTTAAGAAAGTACTTCAAGGCAGGCTTTATGTCAGCAGTTTATACATTCACAATTGCACATTTTCACTCTATTTTCGTGTTGAGACATATTTAAGAACATGGTTGAGGGTTTTGGCTTTATTTAGCAACTTTGAAGAGGCGTCTGGATTAAAGGATGCGTCTAAATATTGTAGGCCCTATTAAAATTTTGACAGTGTAATGTGTATTTATCTAGGCCTATAAATGTGTGCGTGCATATAAAACACAACGTGCAGTGAAGTTAGGGTGGGTTATACTATCACTTCTAAGAGTCTTCCAAAAAGTGGGGCAAAATAAATCTCTAGGTTACCAGGATACGACGTTTGGAGGTGCAATTATTCAGCTCCGCGGGAGAGGGAGGCATTGAGCGCATGAAAATGTCCTTTTGGGTCACCAAGGACAGACAACAGACTGAATCGTGTGGGGGGGGGTTCTCACCCAAAATTAACGTAGTTACTAATTGAATCTGAAATCAACGTAGTTACTGTACGGATAGCCTACATCATACATACTTATGTATATTATGTTTATCATAAATTGTAAAATACAATATAGTTGTCAAACAAAACTTGCTAAAATATAATACCTTAAATCTTTATTATTATACCCTGTATTAGAAATATTTTTAGTACTTACCTCTTCCATTAGACTTAAAGTTGAGTGCGTTTCCTAAAAAGGGGTAAGTTGGACTAATCCCAGGGACGGGTTTCAGTTCTCTCCATTTGTGCATGTAATCTTTAAGCAGCTGATATGTTATGAAAGTCAGAAAAAGTAGAAGTGAGACAAAAACCTCTGATCCGTTCAACAGTTCAGCAACTCGCATGTTGATTACGTTTAGTTAGATCTGTAGTGTGTAGTGGTTTTAGGAGCTCCTCGCCTGTTAAATGAGGACTTGAAAATGTGTAGTACATCCCTCTAAAGCCATGGGATGTGCTTAGATTTTCAAATACGCACCATGAATTTTGTTTGTTTATGCTGCACAAGCATTTGATCACAATTTTCCTTTATTTAATGTTTCATGAAAAAAAAAAATCAGAAAGACTTCTGTAATGCTGATATTTTAGATGTTTATTATTATTATTATTATTATTATTTAGACATTATATGGGAGACTGGTAATATCACAGTAACTACAAGGTTCTCAATAACTACTACATTTTCAATAGCATTTTTGTAAAGCATCTGCCTATAGAATTAGACTTTCAAAAAATAAAAACCTACCTTAAGACATATTCAGTAAAAGGTGGCAACTAGCCGCTATACAGTACAAAGAAAAAATGCAAAAATAGTTTATCAAAAAGTTTTATCTGGTTTAAAGAAATGACACTGGATGGCTGCAATTGTACAAAAGATTTCAATTCTTAATACTCAAGCCTATGTAATTTACACTGTTTAGAATTCACAGCATTTAACAACGTTTATAAAAGTGCACATTTATCATCATTTGTACCAATTACCCGGCTCAGGCAGAAACAATTAATAGACTACCTGTGAGAACATGCCAAAGCGGCTTAACCTTAAAAAAAAAAAAACGTATACTGCGCCACTGTACAGTATTGTTTGACTAAAAACTATTAAAAATGGAGGAATATAATTATTATTATTAATTTTTAATAAGTGAGCCTCATTATTTTAAACCAGATTTGATTTTCAAAGATTCCCAATATATCTTACTCTTTTTATCAGTGGCCAGCAAAAGGTCAGATTAAATTAAATGTGACTGAAATGATCTCTTTGGGCATAAAAAATAATATGTGAAAAAGCCAGTACCTTAGAAAGAGTGGGCCCTATTGCGTCTGGTCAAGTATCTAGTTGGGAGTCGCCATGGGATTATGGTATTGCGATTACTAAATAGGGTATCAAAAAAGGTAGCGAAACTTCTAAATATTTTAAATATTTAAAATAATTTGCCAAGTCACATTTGGTAGCATCCTTGCAAAGGCCATTGGATGTCATGTCTGGCAGGTGGTGTTTGCTAGGAAGCAGCACTCTACCTAATCTCACCTGCAAATTCTTTTGAAATGTAAATGTGTTAAGAAATTGAAAGTGATGGAACAGAGAATCCAAGACTGCAGTACAAATAGTGAAAAAATAATTTCTAGTTGACCTTGTTGGTAGAGGCTAATGCTGAGCGGAGTTTCTGATGGAAAGCTGGGATTCGTTCCCTGTGTAAAGGCCAGTAGAGGATACAGTGAGGTTTCAACATGCCACGGCGAAGATGCAGAGAGTGGTTCAGACTGTAATCAGTTACATCTTGCAAAAAAATCAGAATCAGCGAGTCACGATTGTCCTCCATTACCTGGTGAAGTGCATGATGGGCTTTGAATCTGCAGAGTGGAAGAAAGAGAGAGTGTAAACACTTCTGAATTGAACTTGAATTCGCTAAAACACCTGTGCATTTCAGTAACTTGCAGAAAAGGAAGCATATATGAGGTGTTTCTTTGAGGATCTGAATCTACACCTTAAAGACCCTAAACTGGTCAGTGGTTTGCATTTTATTAATGGTCACTAAATGTAATTGTAGAAAGCCTTTTTGAATCAGTTATAGATAATAAGGACAATTTTACTTACTGCCTACACCATGGATCATTTAGAAGCATTTCTGTAATAACAAAAAGGATTTTCCTAGATTGTCCCATGTTTTCAACAATGGTGTCGAGTTGAGAAAAGCCAGGTATTGCATCTCTGTCTTCAAGAAAAAAATTGAATTTTTCATCCTCTAAGGGGAGTAAGCTTCGTTCCACCCATGGTCTGTCCTCAACACTGTGGATGATATATGCATCATATGCATATCTACCTTCAGTAATGCTTTCATCCTCCAGTGATGCCAGCATACGGTTTACCATTATGTTCCAGAAGAACTGGATTCTCCATCCCTGGAAGTGTATCAGGAAAGCTGTAAATAACAACATTAACACTGCTGTGCTACTTAAAATGTACAGTGCCTTAAAAGGTGTCATATCCTTGCAGGACAATGGGTCAAAGGCCATGACGGAGCGGTTAAAGTAGGCATTTGGGGTGTTGCAGCTGTAACTTTGAGGGAATCCAGGAATGCTGGCATTGGTAGAGTTAAGCCACTCAGAGAACCACAGGATGCTCTCGCAGGTGCAGTCAAAGGGGTTGTGGTCCATGTAAAGTTCTGTCAGGTTGGACAGCGGCACACCAAATGTGACACGTTGGACAGATGTTATAAGGTTCTTTTGAAGATGCAAATATTTTAAAGACTGTAGGTCATCAAAAACAGAGGCATGCAGCTGATCCAAGAGATTACCATGGAGACTTAGCTCACGCAACTCCGAGAGGCCGCGCAAAGCATTGAGTGGAATCTCATCTAAACCATTGTAATCCAGATCCAGGACAGACAGTTTTGTGGCATCCTGGAGGAACAACACTGGACCACCTGGGTTGGCCGTCTTCCACAACCTAGCCAAGTTGTTGTGCTGCATTTTCAGCACTTTCAGATGATAGAGTCCTTTCAGCAAGCAAGCATTTATGTTTGCAATATTGTTATTACTGAGATCTAGAAATGTGAGGTTGACAAGTGGCCTGAATGGAGATGCTTCCATAGCTAGGGTCCCTTTTAGGGCACGGCCGAGCTTTAGAGTCCTTAATGTTGGGACGTGGATGAATGACGTATTGGTAAGGGAAATGCTTTGCTGGTTTAAAGACATGTCAATCTCTTTAATGTTAGAGAGGCCCTCTAACTCATCTCCTTTCAACTGCTGATTAATGAAATTGTGACCAAGTACGAGTGTCGTGAGGTTGCCCAAACTTGAGAAGGCCCCAGGTGCCAACTTGTTGATACTCATGGCAGTAAGATTAAGAGTCTGAAGGAGTGGAGATTCTTGCAAAGCAGCGAATGTTCTGTTTGTGACCATCTTCAACCCTGTGATGCTCCAACTCAAATCCAGTGTCTTCAGGTTCAGAAGTCCAGAAAAGATATGCTCTGTTATCTCTCGGAATGCAGTATTTGCCATGCATAGATGCTCTAATTGGACTAAATGGTGGAAAGAAAAGTCTTCAATGAATGGTAAGGATGATGTATGACTCTTAATCAGTGCTTTCTGCAGGTTAAGCTGCCTCAGGTTTCCCAATCCACGGAAAGTGTCCTTAGTTAGGTGTCTAAGAGCGTTATGCTCCAGGGATAAAATTTCCAGTCGGGGAAGCCACTGAAAGGCGCCTTCAGCAATCTTCGACATTGTGTTGCTGCTGAGGTCGAGCACTGTGATGTTAGTCTTCTCTAGACCTTGGAAAGTTGTGTTTGAGAGTGTCACCTGTTGAGTGTTCTTAAGGGAAAGGTTTCGCAAAGCTGTGCCAGCAAGTTCTTCACAAAGACTGGTGGTAAACTGAAGGCTGATCTTGCAGTAATCCAGGAGTAAGTCAGAAAGTTTAGCAATAGCCTGGAAACAGCCATTCTCCACCTAGTTTATCAAAACAATTGAAAAAAAAGACAAAAGTTTGCTTGAGTGAGAACGATAGAGCTAAGCCAGGTTTAAGAAACAACACCTTGATGATATGACACTGAACACTGAACTTTTAAAAAATGCGTATAAACATACTAATTGACTGCCATTTATTTAAAAGTTTAATTCAAGTTGCATTTGTTTGATAATCTAATGCTACACAAGTTTCATAAGTTAGCCTGTTTTCAGGTCAGTAATCAGAGAGAAAAGTTATTCAATATTACATCATCATGAAAACATCACAGCAAAGTCCAATTGTCTGAGCACCAAAGATAGAAACACAGTCCTAACGGCTTTCCAAGAAAGATAAGGGTAGATGCAAGTAAACACACGCTGTGGCAAACACACATGGTAGAATTTGAAATTCTGAAAGGGTTTTTAATAGAGATTCTCATGTGCTGTCAGTGAAAGTAACCAGACATGTGTTACTTTCTGTTCTTCTTACCTTTTTAAGAGACAGAGACGAGAGTATCAGAACCCGAAATGCAGAAGAATTACTGAGGAATGAGAAGTCATTATTTTGCAGTACAGAGATTTCATTTCCAGAGAGAACAAGGGTGATCAGGTTTGGCAGCTGAGGTTGTGTGCCCAGTTTAGCTGATTTCAGTTTGTTTCGAGATACATCCAACCATGTCAAACTCTACATAGAGAGGAAATAACCTAATTGAATCATGCTAAAAGACACCTCGAACTTTTGATTGCATTTAATATTCACATTGAATATTTAATAAAAATGTCTTCATAAACATACCTTTAGAACAGAGAAAGGCTCTCCATTTAGCTTCAGTCTGTTGTCAGACAGGTCAAGTCTTGTTAAACGAAAACAGTTTTTCAGGTCTTTCTCACTTATCAAATACACTTCATTGTGTTGCACATTAAGAATTTGCAGGTGTGGCAGAGAAAGACATAGATCCTTTTCTATGGCAGTTAAAGAGTTGTAGCTGGCATCTATAGTCACCAGATTCGAGTACAAATGCAGAGAAGACAGAGTTTTAAGTCTATTGTGAGACACATCCAATGTGGTGATATTTTTGGGTAAGTCCGTTGGAACTGCATCCAGATTCATATGACTGCAGTCTGCTTCGGCATTCTCAATCGTACATGCTGACTTGTGTGGATATGCAGTGTCTGCACAGTGGCCATGAAAGCATATGCAGAACAAGGGCAACAATATGAGTTTCATCAGTTCCATATATTTTCCTTCCTTCCTATTTTTTCCCCAAGTCAAGCTGTAATAAACATAATATCGTTGACAACAATATTTCATACACAGTATGAGTTTACAGACAATACAATTTGCTAGAAAAGATATAAAGAAGACCAGGGCTAGTCACAATATTTAACCAAAAATTAAAACTTCAGGATATGTGTATTTATTTTCTATTCTCTGTCTGGTTGGGCCAAGTTGTCATATCAGTAATTTACTACTACTATTTTCTGTTAAGTCAAAACAAGTTATATTTTGCTTCTGAAAAGTCATTTAAATGCATAACACTTCTTGGATACTACATTATACTTTAAATACATAACATTTCATATTTCCCAAAATGTACAGAGATGAGAGATACTACTCACTTAAGTTTAAACAACTAGCCACTAGCCTACCGTTATTAAAGAAACAATCTTCTAACTTTAATATAAGTTATACTTACAATGGTTAAGATTCTTTTCTTCTAAAACTGGTACCATGATGCTACACGTGAACGTAGGCTACTCTGTGGCCAAGTATGGCAGCAGTTGAATAGCACATGTGTGATCTTTTATCATGTACTTACTTGAATTGTGACGATCTAATTCCTCACGTTCAGCTCAAATATCTGCATGTTTAAAATGATTCAAGTCTGAAGCAACTAGAGACAGACCTCTTGTATAACCATATAATCTTTGCATGGGGGGGGGGGAAACCTTCAATAAGGAACAATTCCTCTTTTGTAAGAAGTGAAACAAACGAGGAGGCGGATCCTATCACGCAGTGTCCTAGATATCAAATATCGCCATATTCAGATCCGACAGAGGTCAAGTGAATAATTATACATATTTCATGTTACCCTCATTATTTGAATGCAGATTCGACCAGGTTTCAAAATACTTCATGACAATTGCAATCGAATCTAGCATGTTCTTGTGTCAGCGACAACCAGCTTCCTTATTGTTATATGAATGTGCCATTAATTTTATACCACTTCTGCTATTTCTAATATAGTTTTTCCCCTTAATATTTGTATAGGCCTCCAAAAAAGAAAGAAAGGAAATGAGTAAACCGAGAGGGAATTCCCCTTTTTTCCTCTAGCGTAGGCCTACTCGCAAAATGTACTCGCTGCAGACTCTCGCTTTTGTTGAAACTTTATGAATAATTAAATTCAGTAGTTTATTATTTCAACTTTTTTATTTAAATATAAAACCGAAATAAACGATTTGTTTTATGTCAGTCGTATACGCTATTTTTGTAGTAAACGGAACATACTTCAGCAGTAATTCAGCAAAATGTCCGGAGGGGGGCGCCACAGAATTCAAAATGAATACTGGTTAGATTCAGAAAAAAAAAAACGTATTAATAACTTAATGTTTAATAAATAAGCATTTAATCTATATTTGAATATGAATTTATGATAACTATTTGAATGTAGGCTACTTTAATTTGAAGTGTAAAACAGCTTTGGCTCATTTTGATGTATATATATATATATATATATCTTCTCCTGAGACCCAGCTATGGAGTTTTTGCCTCTGTAGTAGACATTATATTTTAGTGAATTTCTCTGAGACCTCACATTTCACGTTGTAGTCTGGATTCCGTACAGAGCACATTCCGGTCTTTCCGAGATACCAAATGATTGGATGTTTCACCATGGCCACTCCCTCTCCTTGGTTTTAAAAAATGGCTGACATTAATTTAGTGATAAAATTGTACATCCTCATGGAAATATGTGATGTTTTGTAATAGACTTTAAATCTATTCATTTCAAATTGTTTTTTCCTAAATCAACACTCAGAAAAATGTTATGGGTTTCAACATCAAAATATGACCTTTTGTTAATGGAAACAGGATAATTTCGTAAATGTCTACTGTATAGGCACCCGGACGAAACTCTGGTTATTATACATTTTGGGGAGACAAATGAATTTAATTAGGTAAACCAAATTATACATCATTTCTTATTACAATTGATATTATTATTGAAAAATCTGACCAATTACTAATCCCATAAGTACACTTCTTTTTTCAACGCGGTCCCAAAAGCATTTTAATATGCAAATTAGATGCAGGGTATAGATAACATTGTGCTTAATGGACAACCAGTGTATGGAATTTTTACACACATATTCATAAGCCAAAATATGGTATATCAAATCAATTTGTTATATATTTTATAACATAGTTGAGAACCATCCTTAAACAAAGTTTAAAAAATTGATTGGTGATTTAGAAAACTTCTCCATTGTTTTTTTTTGCCTTTTCATGTCTCTCTTGTTCATGTCTTTTCATTTTTTAAAGCAAAATTGAGTCCTGGTGTCCTCTACTGAGGACATAGCATAACTTATGAATAAAATATAATTGTTCAAAAATCTTATTTTACCATTTTTTTATTATGCTCTAAACAATGTAGTGACATGAAAAAATACTAAATTCACAAAGCTTTTTATTTCTGGTTCTCAGGAGGCGATCCCTATAATAAGTTACATTCAAATTTAAATTCGGAAATTGTCATTAAAACCCCATGTTGGTCTCATAAGACTGCAGTGTGTCTTGTGGAATATCTGTGTATGCGGTTCTTAGAATGTGGATTCTCATGTGTGCTGTTACCTAGCAACTGCAGCAGGAAGTAGAAGGGCACCTGGAATCTGAAGACTTACTGCAAACAGCAGGTTGACACTCTCTGCATCAGTATGTGTGTGAATAGCTCTTGGCCTTTGAGACCTTTCAGGATGTTTATTCCATCAGCATTTGTTAAATACAGATAAAGTGATCACATAGATGTCTGGAGCACCAGATTTGTATTGGTGACACTAAATTAACACTAAATTATATGTTTAATGCTACTTTTTAATTTTAATCTTGTCAATATAACATGCCTTTTGTTTCTCTTTAACCCACACTCCATCTCTCCATGTTATAGTGGCTGAACAATGCTAGACAGGTATTTATGTGTGTGTATTTGTGTCCTTTCATGGTCAGCAATTATTCACTCCACACACGGGATCAATATGCTGTGTGTGTGATGCTGGTCAACCTGTGCCTGTTTCGCTGACACAGTTAATAGTAACATGCAGCTATTCTCACAGTTACTGCAGGCAATCCATCACTCCAGGCACCCATACAGACTCTAATGTATGCTCTGTGATTCTGAAAGAATCAGCAGTAGGTAATATCTGAACCATTAGAAATTGTGCATAATTTATGGTGTATACATTTGCATGTAAAAGGATAAGGATGAAGCTAGTTCGGTTACCAATGACTGTGCAGATCATGTCATCTTGTTATAAGAGCATTACGTGCAGGGATGAAGTGGTGGACTTTGTGTTTGCAGATGTATCTGGCTGACAAGGCCATTTGTTATGCATCCATCAAAACCCTTTGGATCATTCTCAGAAAATAATATATCAGGTTTTGCATATTATGGTTTAGCATCTGTCATTAAATGAGACATACAGAGAAATTAAAAAAAGTTTAAAAATGTTATGCTTATCATGTTTGTATAATTTATTAAATTTAAAAAAATATATATAAATATATAATATAAAAATAAATATCACATCTGGTCTCAGACTTTTAGATAATTTTTTTAATATATGCCTATTTTATTTTAGCATTAATTATATTAAAAACGGATACATGTTATACATAGAGGCTGGCATGACTTATGGAATGTTTAATTTGCATGTGATCATTGTATCCATTCATCATAATCAAAATACTGTATATATAAAAACCGTGCATGATATATTTAAGAAATACGATATTGTTTCTATATAAAATTTTATATTATATATAATATAATTATCTATGAATATACATTATTATATATATTAGATCGTATATATTTAACTTGTTTTAATATATCATGCATTTTTGTATTTATATATACATAATAAATAAGCACAGTACACATGCATATATTATGTAAACAAAACTTTTATTTGACCGCATTAGTGTTTAATATATCGATATATATTAATTATATTATACCAAGCACTCAACCTGTATACTGGTATACTTTAATTGTATGTCTACATAGTGCAGTATGCATTGCATACTCTACACCAGTCGAGTGTATACATCGTCTGGGCAGTAAACGGTCAAACGTTTGGAATAATTAAGTTTTTTTGTTTTTTTTCACGCATCATTGCTCCAGATTACCACTGTCACATGATCCTTCAGAAATCATTTTAATATGCTGATTTGGTTCTCAAGAAACATTTCCTATTATTATCCATGTTAAAAAGTTTTTGCTGCTTAATATTTTATGGAAACACATCATATACTCGCATACGGATGAAAAAAGGAAAGAATAGATTAAAGTGCCCTATTATGGATTTTTGAAAATTACCTTTCATGCAGTGCGTATCACAGCTCTAAGTGAATGAAAACATTCTGCAAAGTTTTAAATCGGAAAGTGCACCGTGTATGAAGTTATTATCTCTCAAAAGTAAGAGTCGACTCTGAATCATTGAAATGAGTCGTTTTTAAAACGAATCCCAAGCAGTTTCATGTTGAAGTCAACATGAAACATTAGCATATTGCCAGCCCACTTGTTCTTTTCATGTTGGTCTGAATGAAAATGCAAATTAATTTTTGCCACTATGTGCCACTGTTGGAGCGGTAAAATGGCGGTTTTCCCGGTAATGGCTGTAAACAAAGCAGCAGCACTGTGCTCCCAAACGCTGCTTTATCAGGCATTCCAGACATGATAAATGAAATGAAAATCGGACCAATCACCGCAGATTAGCGTCACTCAAAGGAGGGGTTTGGAAAAATTAATTGTTGAGCGAATCGTTTGGGAGTCGTTGAGCAAGTAATGCCCAGTTCTGACTACACGATTTTAGCCTGATTTTGCCACGATTTGCTTGACGTAGGGTGTCGTGGGGATTCGTAAACGACAATGGGGCGTCGGGACGCAAGATTCCATCGTTTCAGCTCGTTAGGGTGTCAAGTTTTTTAGAGTCAAATCGGAATTCTGACACAGACTATCGGACGCCACAAAAACATTGTGTAGTCTGAACCCGGCATTAGGTAAAAATAAATGCATATTATAAGACAATGAAAGTGTTTTTTGATCTTGCATGCATGTCAACCTGTTGTTGAGGACTCCCAAAACCAAAATATGAACCTTTCATTACCCATAATAGGGGCACTTTAATACATTTATCCTCAGCAAGGACGCATTACATTGACTAAAAGTGACAGTAAAGAAATGTATAATGTTACAAAAAAATCGAATAAATGCTGTTTTGTTAAACTTTATTTATTGAAGAAAAGTAATGGCTGAAACTTTAGCTTTGCCATCACAGCAATAAATTACATTTTAAAATATACTAAAACAGAAAGCCACTTTTTAACAATGTGATTATATATAATTTTATGGCATTGTAAGGTACCAATGGCAGAGGTGTATACACTTCCAGAATTTCTCTTGCTTAGAAAAAAAGCAAAGCAAGTAGAAAATCAAAAGAGAAGACAATTAAATTGCTCTATTTGATCTGTTTCCATTCATTGGTACAGAGATCTGCACTGTGGCCTTTATAGACTGACTGATACAGATGAAGAATATTCCTACCAGGAGAGAGGAAGAAAAGGGAGGTTTAGAGAAAATTGATGGACAATTAAGTAAGAGAGAAAGGAAACTGAGAGAGAGAGAGAGAGCTAACCTTGCAGAAATCAGCTCTGCACTGGAGTCAGCAATGGTGAGGGAGACAGAGTGAGGGAAAAGATTACTGTCACATTCACAAGCTGGAATCTACTTATGAAGAAACACATACTTGGATACAGTAGGACATCTCTTGTGCATGTGTCAGAGTACACTCATGGAATAACCACAATGGCTGCTGTATGTTTCAGAAAGACAAACAAAGAGAGCTAATGAGTGCGTAACAGCGTTTTTGAAGTCATCCCTCAATCTGAGCATCACATATACACACATTCAATATACATGCTCTGTGGATTTGGATTGTATTGCAACTTTAGACAAGGTAAGAGTTCTGGGAGTTTGTGTGTGTGTGTGTGTGCGTGTACAGAAGATCTATCTGTATGTCTGTCTGTCAGTCTATCTATCTATCTATCTATCTATCTATCTATCTAGCTATCTATCTTATCTATTTATCTACTGTAAATGAAAATGAGAGAAGTGTGTGTGTGTTTACACTTTTCCTAGGATATTACACTGCGGTAGCAAGCCTGAATTCTCATTTGCTCACAAATGATGTTTAGAGGTCATCTTACTCTATTGTATGTGTTTAAGGTTGTGTAGAGTGTTGATGGCATGCTGAAAAAAGGAATTGCTGTGGGTTACTAGCAATGGGCAATTTCATTTCAGTCCTACTGGTTGAGTAATGGTGCAGAAATATATACGGGACATGTAGACGAGGCAGATCTACAGTCAATATCTAATAACTGAGAGCATCAATCACCTGATAAAATGTCTTTTCAATGGAAGGTCAGGCAGACGTTACAGTATGGGCCATAAAACACTTATAGCTTTATATGTGGATAATTGGTAGAGTCAGTGCTTTGTGGTGATGGTGTGTGTGTGTTGTGTGTGTGTGTGTGTGTGTGTGTGAGTGAAACAATAGTTCATGCCATTTTTTTTTCTTTCACATCAGGGGCTGCAGTGCAAGCCAATCGCTGACTCAGCCACACACACACACGCACGCACACACACTCACACATAATGTGCCCCCTGGGGCAGCAGGGCATCAATACTACACCAAGATCAGCAGCATAGCTCAGCACAGAACAGAGCAGAAACACAGCCTCTAATACAACACAAAACAGCACGAGTAACATTAAACTGTGAAGGAAACACCAGGCAGATTTCATTGAAGGCTTTTCCTGAAATGGCCTGACTCTACGGAAAGGCATTTGTGTATCCTTACATCTAATTTTTCTGTTAAGATTGAATTCACTTACTTTGCATTTGGGGTTCCACAATGATGTATGTGTAAAAAAAAAAGAAGAATAATAATAATTGTAAAATTAACCAATATTAATAATAATAATTATAACAGTAACAAAGGGCATTATTATTTTTTATTAATGTTATAAATAATAATTACTTATTCTTTAATATATCATGTTAATATAGACCAAAATTTTACAATGGTTTTATCAGTTTTCAGATTATTAACATTATTCATATTTATTATATGTATTTACTTCTGCATCTGTGAAAAACATATCCGTCCTCTATCCCTTTTTGGTTATGATGGCAATAGTGTGAATATGATAGGATAATGTTTTTAGACATGTGACAGAAGATATATAGAGTTGCTACCAAAGAAGGGAAAGAAAAGAAAGCAGATTCCATTCAGTCCAGCTGCTCAGAAGACCCCCAATCATGTTCATCAGGCTTAAGTTAAGAAAGAAAGAAAGATAAAATAAGATAAAAAGTCATGTATCATGCTCAAGAAGATGGAGAATAAGAAATTGTCAATTTAGATTTTTACAATAGATTATTGATTAAAAAATTGATTGAGCCATTAACTAATTACTAACCAGGGGAAAAGTCAGCCCACATGACCTTGTACTGTATCTCCCTGTTGATGACCAAGAATTTGCAATGTAGGACGTGTTCCTTGATCAACATTCCAGGCAAACAAACAGTTTTAACTCGGACTATAATCCTAATCTTCAACTACACCATAGTCTGTTCTTCCATGGTAAATATAATTTTACATAGCCAGACCTTTGACTAAACACCATAAAGTCTGGTTCACAGCTTATTCTGGCCACAATCCATGACAGGAAGAGACCATCTGGTTGATATGTAAAGTCACCATTAATTTTATTGTTATGGGCCATTCATGGAAATAATTTCTACTACAGAAATGGCATGAAAAGAAATATTTCAAGCAGTGTTGCATCGGTGCATCTTAGTTATGGAAGCCCATTTCAGACATTTTATGCATCTCACTATGCATCTTTATATCTTTTAATTGTGGTTTTATATCTCTGAATTGTGACTTTTGCTGTATAGATTTTTGCTGTACTTTATATCTCACAAATGTGATTATATACCTTTTTTCTCATAATTGTGACTTTGTATCTCGCAAGTTCTTTTTTATTTATTGTAATTGCAACAGTTCCACAAAATTATATAATGTGACTTTTGTATCTTTCAATTGTGATCTTAGAACTGTGACTTTATGCAGTATTTTAGAATTGCAACTTTATATCTCAGTGTGCCTTTATATTTCGCAATTGTGACAGTTTGTCCCTCATAATTCTGACTTTATATCTCATGACAGCTATTTCTTGTAATTGCATTTGTGTAATTTTTCATAATTGTGACTATACTGTATATCTCTCACTAATGACTATATATCTTGCAATTTCACTTTATATCCTGCAGTGTGACTTTATATCTCAGAATGCTACTTTATATCTCTCAATGTAAGTTTATATGTTTTTCTCATAATTGTTACTTTTTATCTCACTATGTGATTTTGTCTTTTAATTTATCATGACTTTATGCAGTATTTCGAAATTCCAGCTTATTGCAATGTGATATATCTCGCAATTGCAACGTTTTCATAATTTTGACTTTATATCTCATAATGTAACTTAATTTTCTTAATTCATGACTTCATTTCAAACTTTATCTCACAATTTATAAATAAACAGGCCTCTAGAAGATGTGTACAACCAAAAGTAACAACTGCAGACTAATTCACAGACATAAATCTGAAAATTCCACTAAGATTTGGTTCCTCTAATCCAGTGATTATTTCATCCTCAAAAGTACTTGTTGTATCAACCCTGTACTTTTTAAAGACTATTGTTTCCAGGCAGTTGTTTAACCTACATTTAAAATCTGTCTGACAGGAATGTTATTCCAGGATCAAGAAGGATGTTGATGTGGAAACACATCCTACTTGGCAAAATCACAGTAAGCTTTCTGTCTCCATCTGTGATTTAAGAGAGATAAGATGTTCTAACAGACATGCAAATCAGAGAGACACTCACACAATGCTTTACTACAACAGACATAATGTTGTGTTTTCTGTTTTGTGTGCTTGTGCAAGTATGTGGGAGTATTTACAGCCATATTGCGGCAGAGCAATCAATTGTCAGCTCCATCTCCTTATGCCAGTGTGCCACAGTGCTAATCCACAGCATCTGTACTGCTAATGTGAGAGCGGCAGAGAACAGGGAAAAAGCTTATTTTTTCTTTAGTAATTAATATAAGTACAGTTCACTGAAATGCCCTTAACGGTGTGCTATGACCAGACTGAGTGTGTGCGTGTCTCTCTCTGTCTGAGTGTGTAGGTGCTAGCCGTCATAAGTGTGGGAGAGCTGCTGATTGCTAAGTGCCGCTGAGAGCTGGCTCTATTATTATGCTCTATTATTCTGCAGAGGTGGCTTTGATGCCTTGTGAGTCATCATCTATCATCTATCTATCTATCTATCTATCAAACAAGGGTTTGTCAAACCAACATTAAAAGTTTGTCTTCACAAACTTTGCTTTTCTACGTAACAGTGAAAGTTATAAACATCTTTGAATTTGAGTTATTTTATTTCTACTTCCTTACATTTATATTAGAATTGCAATTCTACATCCTGTTTGCCACTTTAATTCAAATTCAGGAATTTAATTCTCTGTTATAGCCTATAGTCATTATAAATGACTTTATATTAAAAACAACTTGTCTATAGTGTGCCCTCAATATATTGCAAGTTAAATGTGTTTGTGCATGTGTGCATTGATGTGTGAAAGTGGGAATCATTCCCCTTCCCCCCAAACACTCTCATCTCTCAGCTGTGAAAATGATGGAGATGTTAAACATGACAGAATCTCACCTCTGTTCCAGTCTTCTCACTTCTGCTCTCTCCTTCCCTTTCCTCTCTTCTTTTCCCTCTCAGCCTGTTTCCTGTGGTTTTCTCTCTCCCATTGCATCCCATCATAATGTCTCTCTCTTATTCTCTCTAAATAACTTTCTCAGTACCAGGCACTGAATTTATTGTTATTTCATATTCAGACTGGATGCTTGCAAAAACAGAGTGTCTAGTGAGGGTTGAAGTTGATGAGTATAAATAGCCAGAGTGAATGTGTGTGGTCAGAGGCCTTGAGGTCTTTACAGTGACTGGAGTGTGTTTACTGTAAGAGAGTAGTTATTTAACACTAGTGGTGTAGGACTAAAGGGTCCCAAGACTTTTGTGTCATAATTCAGATTGCCACTGTAGTAGAATTAACTATATCAGAACACAAAGACAGAAATTTGCCATCTGATAACATTATTTATTTGAACACACTCTGTTGATTCAGCACCTGACTCACTAAAGAAATTATGCTAATCAGGTAACAGTGAAAACAGGCAACTATGGAACTCCACCTCAGAGTAAAAAAAAAGAAGTAATTATCACCTCTATATTCACAATTGTAACTGTATCTCTCCCAACTGCAACTTCTTTTTCACTATACCTCACAGTGTTACTTCATATCTCACTTTATTATATATATATCCAACATGTGTGTGTAACTAGAAGACCAAGCTTTAAGTACTTAAAAATAGCAGTGCAAAACATGCCAAGATATTTGAATGTTGCAGTTGTGTATTTAACCTTCATTTTTATTCCGAGAGAGCAAAAATTAAGGGGGAGAGAGAGAGAGACAGAGAGAGAGAGAGAGAGAGAGAGAGAGCGATAATCCACTCCAATACAGCTAGTGCAAGATCAATACTGCACAGTTTAATTCTGCTTGAATGCAGAGCCAATAAAGCTTAACGTGATAGAAAAAGGGGAGGACAGAAACAAATGCAGAGAATAAGACAAAAGAGACCAAATTAATCAACTGAGGACAGAGGTAGGGCTCGACCATTACAGGATTTTTTTAATGAACGCCGTCTAGCCTTTATGAAGCTGGGCCCCCCACTGAGCGCAAACTGCATTTCTGTGTGTGTTCAAATACAATAATTGCTTTAGAAAAATATTTGTAAAATTATGTACATTTATGAGACTCCATTCAGATCAGACGCCTAATACATGTTTTTTCTCTTCTTCTTTTTATCCATTTGAGCCAGGGAATGCTGCATCGGGGGGGACTTCCATGTTGAGTCATCAACTGACACGCTGCCTTGTGAAAACCCCTTTATCTTCCACCTTGTTGTACAAAAAAATAACAAGCCTGAGTATTTGCATTTAGATGCCATTGCGATTGAATCCTGCTTGTCTAAAGTCCAAGATGGCTGCCATAATGTGAGCACAACATACAAAACTGAGTGCACATTCAGTAGCCTAAAGATTCCACCATCTCAAGATCAAAGGTGAGTTGAAGTGCTCTTGAATCCATTCATTACTCTTAGAAAAATTACATCATGCTGGAATGTTCCTGTCTAGAATACTATGTGACTAAAGCCAAGCAGACAGAGATAAAGCCACACGATCAAGTGCAGGGAATGTAAAGTGAACAGCAGCGGGAGATAAGGGTGTTATTTTTTTCCTGTGTATTTCATCACATATACAGATGCAACAAAGTGTGGCTGTGTGTGTATGTGTGAATAGAAGGTGCATGCAAGCCACGTTCCGTGGTATTTTTGGTGCTCACATGTGAGATCATTAGAGGCTAGTGCACAACGTCATGCTGTAAGTGGTGGGCTGTGACATGTGATGTGCTGTGTGTGTATGTGTCTACTCATGCATGTGTTTTCAGGGTGTATACTGAGCCACAATGTAAATGAGGTAAACTAGCTTGGTTTTAAACCAGCTACTAATAAAGAGGCACAAATGTTACTTTAGATTCAGTTTAGCTTATTTAAATGTGTCATTTAGCAGATGCATTTAATACAAAAATAAATCCTAGCTGAAAAGATCACCAGCATGTTGTGTTTTGGAAGCTAGTATACTAGTGTCCAGTGTTGGGGAAAGTTACTTTTAAAAGTAATGCATTACAATATTGCCTTACTCCCTAAAAAAGTAACTAATTACGTTACTTAGTTACTTTTTATGGAAAGTAATGCATTATATTACTTATGCGTTACTTTCGCGTTACTTTTTAAATATAAGCAGGGCTTGATTGTGTTTAATATAAGAAGTTCTATTTATAGCAAATATAAAAGCCCTTTCACACCAAAAAGTGTAATGAATAAACCTCAGGCTGAAGCAAAAGTAAATTCACGTCTGTACAGTAGAATGCAGGAGAAGAAACTCTTCAGCAATAAAAAAACAAAGGACAGTTGTTAGTTTCTCTAAAGTCATTTTTTCTTATTAGTATGGTTGAACTGGATCATCAAAGGTCGGCAGCAAAGACATTAGTTAATAAAATGGGATTAGATACATTTGTGTTATTTAACATATTTAATTATTGCAGGTTTGCGTCATATTCTGAGTTTGCATTTCACCGTTTTAATTCATTTTAATGTACATTCACATTTAGTCTAGAACTACAGTAACATCATGTTCACACAGCACACACAACACCTCTGCACTTACTCCCGATTTCTCTCACCATGGGGACAGAAGAGCTGTCAGTCAATACATTGGAAAAAAAAGTATCTTGCGTTACTTTTTTGAAAAAGTAACTCGTATCTTCTTGTAAATTAAAAGTAATGCGTTATTTACTATTTACTTGAAAAAAGTAATCTGACAAGTAAACTTGCATTACTTGTAATGCGTTACCCACAACACTGCTAGTGTCCTCTCGGTCCCAAACCTGCTGACTATATCCAACCAGCAAACCGCATGTTCGATTGGATGTGGTTTTTTCAAGTTAAGTTGTGTGCAAGTCTTGTGCGGGCAATCACAGCTACGGTCACTGTATATTATATATATAGATAAAGTCAAGTACCACTGCCTTTTTCGTTATTCCGAACGCAGACTCTTTCCCGGCCCCATACTAATGTGACGGCGGCCGAAAACCTCTTCGCCTGTGACGCTGGGGGTAGCACACACGCATGACATTAAGGCGCGGGGCGTGCCCGCCTGAGGGAGGAGACTCCGGGGACCATGTAAGAGTGGGTGGTAACGGAAACACAGTGAATCAAGAGGCAGCAGGAGGGAGCAACTCGCTCTTATGTAAGGAGAGGCAAAAGGGTGTAGCTTGAGCGAAAAGGAACGACAACAAGCAGTTGTATTGTAATTCATTATTGTTAGCAAAGATTAATAGATACTGTACCAAATGTATTGCTCATTTAATGCATCAACTTATGTACTATTGTTTTAGGTTGTTTACCCCCCTTTTTACGTGTTTTTAATATATTTATTACACATACACCCTTGCAGTCTAATCCCGCTGGGGTCCCATGTGTTGATGACTGGACCCTCGAAAACCTCCCCTCAATGTCATGGTGAATTTTCCAGTTCAGATAACCAAGAGACATTCCTAGCTGCTAAGACTAAACACATACACACAACAATCATATTCTATTGCAAAGGTCAGCTATGAGTGAAGAGATTATATTTGGACATCTTTGATCTGCAGTAGTATGAGGTGTTACTGATGTGGTGTATTTGAGACTGAGTCTCCACGCCAGCATACCAGTACAGTGGGGCATTTGTGACAGAGCTGAAATATCACTGTAAATGCCCTCTCTTCTTATTTCTCCTTATTGCATTTATGAAATTGTTATTATAAGGAGGCAATGTTTTCATATTTAAATATTTTAGAAAACAGTTCTTGTAAAAATAGACAAGTCCCGTGCTGTTTGCTGTTAAATGCGTGGTTAAGATACCTTAATAACATGAAACCCTGACAAAGCTATGTCTACTGTCTTTCTGAATCCCACCAGACCATAGCTAAATGTCTTCTGGGGAAAAACATTTTAAAATTTCATGAGAGCGTGGCATCTCACCATAAAGTCCATAGACTCGCCATGTACCAGTGACTGCCAAAACAGTGCAGTTGTAATTTATATTATATTGCATTATATTATTTTATATTATATTCCCTAACTATGGCTGACTAAGAGGGAAAATGACAGCAACTTGTTATACATTAGTGTGAGGATCAGAGTGTGAACACTGTTTAGTGTTATGTGATACATTTTGCAATGTGATAACATTTTAATAAAATCCAAAGCAATAAATATGTAATTTAATATGATTTAGCATGTGTAAGAACAAGATAAATTCATTACTTTGCATGGCAAATAGATGAGCAATCTTGCAAATAATTAGGAAAAAAAGGATAATGAGATGCATTGTAATATTAGCTTTCAGACTCCTCTCTGTGGCTGTGACATTATAATTATACACTGGCAAAGATGAAACCATTCAGTTAGTTCTAAATCCTGTATACACGATAAGATAAGCTATCAGAATTCCAGTTAACAGCTGCTCTGAATGAATGAATGTATTCCTGTTGCTATCAGTGCTCATAATGCACAGGGGCTCTAAAAGGTGAGTATATAGTCTATTAGTGTCATAAATAAGTAAATACTTTGTGAAGTTTGGTTTGTCTGGTTTTGCATTTCTGAGGTCTGTGGTTTAGTAGATGTGTATTTGTGAGGGATGCTGTATGACTTGGTCTTTTAATATGTAGGTCAAATTGTAGGGAAACCCACCATGCTGCCACTGAATAATATATTATTGTGTGTGTGTGCGCACGCACGAGATTTGTTTAATGTGTGCACTATTTGCACTGCAAAATATATTTTGTAACATAACCTAAAAAATGTGCTACAAACAGTAACCACTAAATGAACTGAGTTTGCTTTATGGTAATAATGGCACAGTGTCACTTTTTATAGAGTGGGTGCATATCCAAATCATATTAGTGATGTTTTTTTCTATTTAAGCAAATTATGTCCAATTTATAAGACATAGAAATTATAGGTAGCGGGACACTTTGTGTTAATTTATCATTGGCATTGTTTTTAAATATATGCCATAGAGCCCCCCCCCCCCACACACACACACAATACTATTTAAATATTAAGAAATATTAAATACATAAACTTGAATTCCTCAAAACACACAGACCCCAAATCACAGTTTGACAAGCTGGGACACATTTATAAAGTAGGACAACTAGAATACAGCAATGTTTTATTTTCTATGCAATCAATAAAATGCATAATAATAATATTCGCATAAGATTTACAAATTTAGATTCCATTAATTTTTTTCTGACTGCTGTCCTGGCCTATTCTTCCCTTTAGTGTCTTTCTTAATAATAATAAAAATAAGAATTACCAACAAGATATCATAAGAATGCATTTAAATAATGCATGGTCTTAACCCTCTATAAATTATAGAGCTAGAGATAATATTTCTGATGGTCAAATAAAAAATGACATAAATGCCGTCCCAATTTTCAAAACACATACCAGTTTGCCAATACACTTTCAAAGTTGCATGAAAGAATTAGTAAATATTAATTAGAAGATTATTTTAGTAAAATCTGATTTATGGCTATAAAAGGCTTTTTGTCAGTGTATATCATAGTGTTTCCCAGCACTGCAGGCCAAACATGCTATAACGTTGTCAGAAATGATATCAGAATTAAAGAAGCGTGATTTAAATGCTGATGTTTAGTAATGGAAGAATATACATTATTAAAGATGATTAAGCTTAGCTGTCACACTTTGCCTGTATTCACTCTGTGGAATCTGGTTCTTTATATAAAAAAAAGTCAAACTCCACATTCCTATAGAAGATTAATATGCCTATACTGATGGCAAGTCAAACGTTAGCAATAATATTCTCAGGTGCTTTTCATCAAACGTGGAGATTTTTACATCAGCTCAGTGCGCTCTTTTTGCCCTTGAGTGGCAGAGGTGACCTCGGCGTATCACATCTCCTGAGCGCGCGCGCTGATTGAAGTGTTCTGGTTGCCATGACTACTGAGAATCTGTGAGGGACCAATGCGCGGCGCTGCTCTCCATCTCACAGGCTGTGCTATAAAATACTCCTCTTCCCTGAGCAACAAGCAACGACTGGATGATGTGTGGATGAAGTCTCTATGAAGGACTAACCTCGCGTGCTCATACGCGCAAGCGTCGCGTCGGTTTGGGTATGCACAACGAATGTGATCTTGCGTTCCCGTCTCCTCCTTCTCCTCCTCGAGCCGACACTGAGAGGCGTTTCGTCATGAGTAAAGAGACAGTTTTACCGCAATGCTATTTCAATAGCTCTCCAGCTCTACACGAGAGCCACTGACCCAAGAGGAAAGGGTGGTGCCGCGCACTGGCATAGTCCATTTATCTGGAGACGGCTCAGCAGACAAGAACCGAGCGGAGCAGGTGTGCGCTTTCAGTCTGGATTCAGAGCTCCTCTCTCTCGTCTCTGACTTTGATGGACTTACATGCGGCGCGTTAACTGCGGTGGAAGACTCCACATGCGCGTTTATTGCTCAGGGTAAGAAACGCTTGTTTGACAGGATCACACTAGCGCAGACGGAATGAGTTTGCGATTACAGAGGCAGATATTAGAGACCACAACATTAAACATTTTTGAAAAAACTAGTGATTGATAGAGATGATATTGTAGATGCAGTTTTCAGAGGCACTGTGAATTCCAGATATAAAAATTCAGCTGCTGATTTTAGAGGCAAGGGATTCCAGAGGCAGATTTCAGAGGCACAACGTTTTAGTCAGATTTCAAAGGCATATATTAGTGTTTCAAGACCAATTTTAGATACACAATTAAGTGGCACATTTCAGAACAGATTTCAAAACATTATAGAACACTATAGATATTGATATCGGAAGCATAGCATGGATCCTTCAACGAGAAATATGCACTCTTTATGACCAGATTGATGTCCTCAAAACATAATGTTCAGCTATCATATGTTGTAACACTTTCTCATCACCTATTTTTTTTTATTCTCTGCTGCTTCTCAGTTTGCAATTCTGGCGTTGGTTACTTACAGTTAAAGTAGCATTGCTGCACATTTGGATGGTGCTGTAGGCTTCCAGGTTCCTTTTAAGATGTTTTGCTCAGTGATTCTGATGTGTTGTAATAGTTGACCCAACAAGTGTAGACAGAAGTAATAGAATTGTTTCAGTTTTGTCCTAATTCCGATGTGTTTGGCGTGTGGATTGAGTTTGTGCAGAGAGTGAAACTGATTACCTGTAACTCAATCTAGCGTGACCTTCCACAACAACAAAGAGCGCTTGTGTCCTAAAATCCTCTGCCAAGATCCTTTGGCTTAATTGATTAACATAACAATTAAGAGGCTTGTCATTACCAGCTCATTAGGGAGGTCGAGCGGGCGGTGGAGGTAATGACCGATCTGTGTTCTTATCACGGATGATGGTAAAGTGTGTGCATGGCTTTGCATTTATTATCCGGTGATGGGATTATGTTATTTCATAGAAATTTCAGCACCGTGTCCACAATTATCCCATTTAATCATAATTTTGAGCAATGCAAAATCTGACACAGCAGTTTTATTTATTTTTTTTTAGTTTAAAAACAAGTCTGTTCTTGTGTTTAGCTAGAAAAGAGACTTAGTACACTGTAAAAAAAAAATCTGTAAAATTTACAGTAAAAAAACGGCAGATGTGGTTGCTGGAATTTTACTGTAAAAAATACGGTAGCAACGTTTTATGTTTTACGGTTTACAGTTAAATACCGTAATTTCATTAACTGATATAATGTTAATATACCAACCTATTGAAGTACCGAAATCTGTTTTGTACCTTTGTAATACACTGATAACCACTACTGCAGGTGGTGATGAGAAAGTCACATGATGAACCAAAGCCCACCACAAGCAGTTTTTAAAAAATAACATATATAGAAGGTGCACAGTTTCATTCAAACACCATTAGGGGACACACAGGAAATAATAATGCAATAAACATCATTGCAGCAACATTGTATGTAACACACAACCCTAATATACAAAACTGATAAGAAAAAACGAAGAAACATAGTTATTTCAACGAAAAGAAACATCAAATTTGAAATGTAATGCACGGAATTTTGGGAATGTCAGTTTATGGTTATTCACTGTAAATTATACGTCTTTTCCATTTCCAAAAACGGTATACTACCGTAAAAAAATTACATGTAATGTCCAATACAGTTTTTCACCGTATAATAGTAGGGGGAATTTACCGTTAACCATTTAACAGGTTTTTTACTGTAGCATTTTTACAGTTTTTTACTGTTAAATTCACGGTCATTTTTACAGTGTATAGTATACAAATTATATGTATTTTTTATACATACGCTCTAATACTCTGTACCAACAACATTTACATATAATTTTATAATAATGATACGATAATTACTATCATATATAAAATAATAATAATACTTATTTTTATAAATATATATATATATATATCTATCATATATATATATATATATATATATCTATTACTATATAGGCGCTTAAAAATATCTTAATAAATCTAATGTATTAATAATATTTAAACAACACAATCATACGACTAAATAAAATATTTTAAATTTAATCTTAATATAATAATAGAATATTCATAGTAATGGAATTATATGTATTTCTATATATATTATACATTTATAATTTTTAAAAATATATCTTAATAAATTCTACTTTATTATATAAAATAATATATTATTATCTAAAAACAATATAAAAAAACTTAATACCATTAATAAAAATAAAATATGTAAGTTATACTGCATTTATTTTTAAATATATGTAATCTTGTCCCAATATAATTTTATATAATATAAGACTTCTGCATGTTTGCTTTTGTTGGTATTTTAAATATATAAATGTTTTTTAAAAATATGTAACGTTTGATTATACTAGAATGAACTCTAGTAGTAATCTGTAGTAATCAGATGCAATTTCTTTTTTAAATGTGGATGTCGCTATAGTCAAATCTGATGAGCTGACTATGGCCCGGGGACAGGATGCTAATGTGCTAAAGCACAGCAGAGAGAATGGAATGGAATGGCTTTAATCTCTTGAGAACAAGATCTGTGTGATATTGTGTGTATAGGATGATGTAATGATGGTTAAGTGAGAGGCTAGATGGATTTCTATCCCTCTCTCTCCCTTTATCTGTGGATATCAGTATTACACGTTCATTTAAATACTGTTCTTGTGGGAGATTAACTAGTGGGGCACGCCAGGTAATGCAGTCACACCATTGACCTCACACTGAATGAGAGATGTGAGTGTACAGCAGTGATCAGTTTCATAATTATGAAATCAATCAAATAATTTAAAGGTTTTCAATAGTTTAACCTGATTAACTTGCATATGAATGTGATTCAATTTACTGCTAGTTATCTTTCTGATATGAAGCTTCCAATCACTGCATCATCAGATTTAAGGACAAAAAGAAAAAGAAAAAACATCTCTGAAGGGAAACTCCTGAGACATATGAACCTCTCTCTGAAAATTAATTCCTCATCATTCATATTTAAGGCAGACTTTATGGCTCATTATCAAAATGTATGAACTCAGTGTGTGCTGTCTATAAAACTGCCTTGAATCAGCGTGTGCCGTAGGAAAATAATCTGCATTCTTTACATAAGGTAAGGACTTCTGAAACTAGACATACACATACATGTAATGTCACAGTGTCAAAAAGGCGTGAAGTGCTAAAGAAAGCATCCCTGTGAACCCATCGCTGAGTGTTTGTGTGATGAGATCTGCATGCCTGAAGCCAAGGTGCCTGTGTACATTTGTCTGATGTTACTGGGTAGAGATCCCTAGAATAGTGCTGGATAAAGTGCAGATTATTCTCTACGTAGGCCCACAGTATCTGTATGACTGAGAAGAATATTCATTGGACACATGGGAAATGCTCCGATCAGAGCCCTGTGTCCCAATGCATCTCGGACTCTCTTAATAGCTTTCTCTAAGTGAGAGGTTATAAACAGTTATTTCAGTATCACTGAGATACTATTATCGTTTTTATTAATATTTTGAATGTTATTTTATTTTTATATTTTCAGTTTTCAATTTAATTTGAGTTATTTAGTTAATTTTATATGTATCTTAAAATCTTATAAAAAGAAGGCGTAGGACTAAGAAATGTTCGTCCAATCAAAACGCTAGTTCCGAGCATTTTGATTGGCTTTAATACCTGTTTGTCAACATATGTATTTGCATACCTCTGCGCACCCTGTTTGCGCAGACAGGATACGTCATCAGCGCATTCACGCACGCTGTGCATACAGAGCGAGAATGGCAGACAAACATAAACAAGTCGATCTTCCTTCATGGTATTGTAGTAGTTTTACTAACTGTACTATAAAGTTTTCTCACTGGGTGAATGACACATGATGTAGCCCAGCGGTTCCCAATTCCAGTCCTCGCACAAGGGAAGCAGGGGAAATCTGTTGAAGTTTACTTCACTTCGGAACATTCATTCATGGATTTGTGCTACGCCACTGCCTGCAGCGTCTTCACAAACAGACGAAACTTACTAGAGAAGTGTGACATAAATACATAAATACAATATAAATTCACGTCTCACGCACTTTAATGCCCTTTGTATGGAACAGATACGCTCACTTCGAACTGGAATCATGGTGGAATATCAGGTGATGTACACTTCCCAGGGCATTCACGGTCAAATAGAACGTCGCACGTGATAAGAGATACACATGAAATCTGCAGAGCAGGAGGGCGCGAGGATTGGAATTGGGAACCGCTGATGTAGCCTATTGTAATGTTGTCTCTGGTGTTCTGGTCTGTGAGTGTAAATGCATTCAGAGGGCGTGGCTTTTGATGGCGATTGCAGGGAGGGTGGGATGTTCACTTTCAGTGCTATCAGGCTAAAGTTAGCATTTTCCATGATCTCTCGTACTACACCATTAAGAGTCAACTACGCCTACCTAAAACGGCTCGTTCGAACACCCCCCCCATATCTACGTCACTATGTGGAAATATTAGCATAATGCCGCCCAAATGTGCATGCAAAGAAAGAAGGCGTGGTTTCAGGAACAGCAGTAGTGCTGATGCAGCCATGTCAGGGCGACGCTGTGTGTTTCTAGGCGAACGCAAAAGCACTTTATTTGGCCTTCCGGACGTAGATGCCATTAGAAATCATTGGTTAAGATTTATTCACAACAGAACAGCACAACCCAGATGTTCGAATTTGTGAACGCATTTTATGGATGACAGTTTTTTGAACCTAGAAGAGTAAAAGGCTGGGTGTGCACAAAGGCTATTTCTAAAAACAAAAAAAAAAGGGTCAATTCCGACTTGCTATGACAATCTGGCGCTTCTGAATCAGCTATTGTTTTGTTATTAGTTTATGTATTTGTTATTGACTGTTCAAATGCGGTGTTTTGCGCAGCGCAGAGTAATGCGTTTTGTGTGTGTGTGTGTGAGGGGAACAGGTCACATCACAGGAGAGTGAACTGCATGTCAAAAATCATAGCACGTCAGCTGTCTTAACCACGGCTTTTGTACTGCATCATCACTGTGTCTGTCCCGCGACTCTGTTGCCCTTTCGGGCTTGGACTGATGGTAAACTAAACTAACATTTTTAACTGTCTTGATATTTACTTTGAAAGCTGAGGCTCGCGATTATGGTAAGGGACGTTACATTTCCGACGCATGCTTGTGGTGTTCGGCCAATCACAATGCACTGGGTCAGCTGGCCAATCAGAGCAGACTGTGCTTGTCAAAGGAGGGGGCTTTGTTGAAAACGAAGCTTTTGAGAGAGGCGGGCATAGAGGACCTACAAATTATTTGAAAAAGAATGTGTTTTTTGAACATTAAAGCATGTCAACATATTCTGTTACACCAAATACAAAAAATAATGATCTTTAAAATAGCATCATATGACCCCTTTTTTTTTTTTTTTAAAACGTTAAAGTTTTGTTTGAATTTCAAATATATTTTTTGTATGGTTTTAATTTTTAGTTAACTATAATAACCATGGTTATGAATGCATTTTACAGTACATGAACCATATAGCTTTACATAGATTTTTTAAATAAAATCTAAAAACATTCTCATCTAGCAGATAACTATTTAAAAGAAATGTAATGTAAAATATTTTTTTTTATTTTAAAATAAAATATGCACGTTTAAACTAAATATAAATAAACGTCCTTATTGTACATTGCATAAACTATAAGCATCACGACCTTAAATAGACAAATACATTATTTTACAGTAAGTGTAATTTTGCAGTCGCATGTCATTTTGAGGCACTTAGCAACCAAACAGTACTTGTAGATCTACGATGATTTTAAGTGCTACTTAAGCTATGATGCTTTTGGGAGATAGGCCATTAAAAGGTGGTTTGGGGTCACATCACAGCAGTGCACTGCACTAACAATGGTTTTGGTTAATGGGGTTCAGAGCATTCTTTTTTTTTATTATTTTTCTTGTACAGTCCATTTACCATCTCCATCTACAACTAGTGCTACCATAGGGCAAATGGCAATCCAGTAGCAGTGACTGCTGTATCGACCCACAGATATATGATTATACATGTGTTTACTCAACAGCAATGCTTTTTATAACCTCACTTTCCGTGTCTGGAATGTTTAGCTGGTATTCGCTGTGATAATGGATTGGGTGTTGAGATGGGTCAGCAGAGGTAGTGTCTATCCATTCCCTCTGCTGTGAGCTTGTTTAATTGTAGACATTTTGTAGCGCATGACTATTTGTTTGACTTTTAGTGTTTGTAATAGTTTAACCAGGTAATGGTAGATTAATGCATAGCTTGTGAAGTTTATTCTGTGTCATAGGATCATGTTCTCTGGTGAATTGATGATGTAAATGGAATAACATAAATCAGTGGATTAGGATCAGCTTTCTTTTTACCCATACTTTGTTGTTTTTTTATCAGTGTGATCTTTTCTTTAGAACAGCTCTCATTTGTATTGTTCCTGACTGCAGTTTCATCAGGCTACTGGAACATTTTCTCAGCATTACATCATTGTGCGTAGTATCAGTTTGCAGCTTGTTGCGATAGCACAGTCATCCCTGGCATGTGCAGAACCTGCGATCACGTCCTTTTTCATCAAGCGCTGACTGGCCAGCAGGCCGTTGTATATCAGAGGTCACGTCATACATCACTTCAGAGTTAAGTCACAAGCCGACCCACTTACAGACATCAGAATCTCTACACCTCACACTGACTGGTCATATAATGGACTTTATAACTGCTAAAGCTCAAATGCACAATTTTTTTATTTTATTCAATCTTTTTATTAAATCTTTCTTTGACTTGATTGTTTAGAGTCAGCTATCCTCAGTCTAACTCTCCTGTCTCCCAGGAGTGCTGCTCTGCTCTGGATGGTAAGACTTGATAATAATAGCCTGAATACAGAAGTAAAAAAAATCAAATTAAAAAAGAGAAACAAAGTATCACAAAAAAAAAAAAGCAGAAAAGTGCCGTGCTGACATTTTCTTTGAGTGACATTTGAAGTAGAGCGAGAGTGGAATTTATATGACGGTAGGATCATACTTGTTCTGTTTCTCTGTCTCATCCTTTCTTTCTATTCCCCCTATCTCTTGCTTTCTCTCTTATTGTTATGCTGATCACGCATCTTTTGAGTAAAATGGCATTGTCTTTTCATGTGTCTGACTGCATCTCTATTAAAAACGGATGGAAAACTGGAACATTTTGCACAATCAACAGTGTACAGTGTTTTTTGGGTCTCAATATGCTTGATATTATTTCTGAATCAAGGAAAGAGATGTTCTCTGTTCAAAAACCAAGTGAAACCCCTGTGGAGTCAGAATAGTGGCACTTCCCACGCTTCAGATTGATTGTTCCAAATGGTACACAGTTTAATTATGCTGCCTCTTACGATACCTTGTTTCAGTCCAATTCTAAGGGAGATTCTAAGACAATCTTAGAATGCATTTCAGTAAGATGAAATGGAGTATGAAGTGAGAGGATTACTGATAATACATTTTTTTATGCAGTACTGAAAAGTATCAATAAAAACAGTTCAGAGTAATTACACATGGACAATCAGCTGCTTCCAGTTATTTAAGCTGTAAAAAAACAATCCATTATACCACTTAATGTTGCAAACTGGTTTATTACGTTATTTTAATTTATTTTCGTAATCAAAAACACACTGGTTTGTTGCTCAAATACTTGTACCATTTACTGTCAGGGTTGGGTGAAGGGATGAGGCGAGTACTCAATATGCAGAAGTAATGGGCTTTTTATTAATAACAAAAACAAACAAAAACTACCCCATAGGGGGGAAAAAGCGACCGGAAACTATACGGGCTAGGCAGGCAGGGAGGCCCGCAGGACAAGGCTTTGCAGTGAAAGACACAAGGTGTACAGACAACAACGGACTGGCACAGGACTGCAAACACAAGGAGAATAAAATAGGGAGCAAACAAGGATAGTAACAAGGCAGAGCAGGTGGGGAAACTTAACCAATAATCAGATAACAAGAAGGGCGGGGTCAAGACAGACATGAGAGCACATGGCACACAGAAACGAACAAAACAAAAGCCATGTGCTCACACAAAGCACGCGTATTCAAAACAAAGGTGTAGTTAGATGACGCCGTGACTGAGTGTGGAATCATGGGAGTTGTCGTCTTCATCCCCACAGCCGATGCAATCCGAAGGGACTCAGGCAGAAATCATGTTCATGGATGAGCTAATAATTTATTAACGTAGTAGAATGAAGCAGAGTGAGGCTGAAAGCCATCGAAGCAAAACGAGGCCGCTGAACGAGCGCGACACACGGCTCGAAAGCAGCGGAGATTTTATTACGCCACAGTCGACCGCTTCCACTCCTTACGGTCATGTGTATGTGGGGGGAAAAAAGCAGCGCTGTTTTATCATACTAGATACATTTGAAAGTTCTGTTATAATGCCTCTCTGTGCAGTCGCCACCGGTCTATTTAAATGCATAACATTAAAGCATCTTTGGTGTTTCCATGTTTTCTACAAAACAAAACATCGGAGGGGTTATGACGGCATTGGCAGGCGACACAATGACACTATGGGCACGGTCCGTGTCACTAGTTAAAATTTTCTTATTTCTCTGGATTTAAACATTTTGGGATAATGTAAGTACACAAGTCAACAAAATATATAAAACTGTTCTAGTGGCTTTTGGATATTTTAATAAAAAAATCTAACATATTGTGCATTAAGACCAACTAATGGCACACGATTGCTTTTCGAGCTGCTTGTTCTGCGAAGAATTGAAATTGTCTAATAATTTGATGAAGTTTGAATCAGTGCGTATGTTATGTTTCTGTTGATTAATGTGAAGCAGCTGATTTTGAACTCACAGTACCCAGCCAACATTTGTGTGTGGGGCCCATGTGGGTTTGACATGGGCTGAATAAGTGGGCCCAAAATGGGATTGTCTGCGGGTTCCATAATGGCCCCATGTTAATTGCCCACATGGATTTCATATAGGATTGCACTTGTTACAAGGTGGGACCCAATTGGGCAACATGCACGATGGGACCAATTCCCCCCCCCCCCGGTCCCAGCTTTGTTTAAAAAAAACAAAAAAAGGCTATAAATAAGGGACTTGACTGAACTTTGTTATTCTTCTAGTTATATAATGGCTAATGAAGTGGAAGTTTCGCACATTCACAAGAAATGGTCTACTTCCACCTAACCAAATAAGGTGGATAGCATCATGTGGTTAGCTTAGCAAAATGATTGAATTTTATTGTCAAGTCTGTAAAGCGTAGAGTGTACCAAAGCTGTCACTTATGAGTTTCCATGACACTATAGGATGCTGTTAGAAGGTAGATGCCTAGATAAGCAGCGAGGAGCTCACTAGTTTTTGCCTGGCTTGGATATTGAAAAACTATAATTTTACTGAGTCATTGAAGTCAAAATTGAAGAGCAAATACACTTTGTAATGGAAACGTTCAGAGATGTGACTGTGAGTAGGGAAGCACAGCGCACAATCATATTGCTGCAAAAGCTGCAGTGAGTCTCCCAGAGAGGACTGCAGCATTTTAGTCTGTGCTGCTGTACAGTATGTAAGATATAAACTTTGTTCATACAGCAACTCAACACAGTTGTCAGTATTGTTTCAGAGTGCTTCAAATACTGTAATATTCACACACAGTTAAGTTATCAATGAGTGTGACTAACATTCTAACACCAAATGACTAAAATTGCCATTTTAAAGTAACATGTGAAATGCATCTTTCTTTCTCTTTCTTTCTTTCTTTCTTTCTTTCTGCTTTGTGGGTCCAGCCAACCACTTTCCTAGAATAGAACAAAAAAAGTCAGCCTGCAGTTTAAACCAGAGACGTCAAATGAAACCAAAGGACTTTTTGAATAAATATTTTTAAGAACTGCCCATATGCCCATAATTCTTTCATTTTATGATGTAAACTTTTCTTGTTTGCATGCATTGTGAAGTTGCTCAAATTTTGAAATATTTAGCATTTGCTCCCATAAATTAATGTTTACATTTTGGGATTAATTCATGACATGTGAGGAAAACTAATTGCTTTGTAAATCAATCTGTTCTTACATCACAATCAATTTAACACAATGTATGTAAGAATGTTTTACAGACTATTTTGAAAGTTCATTGATAGCACAGAACGATAGGATGAAGGCTGTCTGCTGTGTCTCTCAATGTCTAATGGCACCGACAGCTTGTTCATCCACTCATCTTAAAAGTTACATAGAAAGTTGAGGGATCTCTAATTGCATACACACACACACACACACACACACGTGCATACCTGCATTCAGCATCTAATACATCTCATAATCTCCCAGTAACAATCTGATAGGTACAGTAAGGCAGATCCATGGAATGCTCTGATATTGTAGCCTCGATACATATCCATGTAGGCTCGATTAAGGCTTGTTATTGACTTTCTCTGTATTTGTGCGGTTAGAGATACCAAGTAGGGGGGGGGTGGAAGAAGAAACCACGATGGGGATGTGTGTAACGGATTTGTGTGTCCTTCCTCATTACCTGGGTTGTGTGTGATGTTTAAGTCATAGCTCTCACCACAACAATAGGATTCAAAAGGAAACTGAGAGTTTGAGTTCAGTGGTTGGGGAAATACTTGAAAACCTGGCCGAAACAGGGCATGCAGCACACTCACCACACTACTTAACTACACATACAATTTAGTGGCTCTGAATGAGGACAAAACAGTGAGTTCTATTTGTTGTTGATTTGGCCATTATAAATACGTATATTATAAATAATGTCTTCGGCCAGACTGTTTCTCATTGAATTATATAATATCTATATATATATATATATATATATATATATATATTATATATATATATATATAGTGTTGTGTGTGTGTAAAAAGAACAAGTCTGCTAGTGATTGTGTGTCTGTGAGGGTTATACATGAAATATTTTTTTTTGTTTCGATTCATCAAAGAATCCTGAAAATTGTTTATTATTGTTTACAAAATAATAAAAGAAAACACATATTACGTCAGGTAAGCTGTTAATAAAATTAAGTGTTGTCTTGATCACCTACCTAGAATTATCACCCGTATTACTAATATTTCACCAATTTATTGATTTATTTTGTTGACAAATAAATGCTGCCTTAGTGAGCATGAGACTTCTTTCAAAAACATTATAAATCTTACCGACCCCAAATGTTTGAACAATAATTAAGTATTATCACATGAACCAAAAGTATGCCCTCCTAACACTTGTAAAAGTGTATTTTTGTAGATGACTGGGCATGCTTTTCAGGAAGGATATTTTATATTTAGACTCATCGTATCAGTGGAATTTGCACTGGAGTGGATGGGTGACATTATTCACAGACTGAAGTATGATGGATGGATTGCAGGTGATTCTGTTCAAGCCCTTTCCCTATGACTGAAGTTAAGTGTGTGGTGTGGTCTGTGCCGTGCCATCCAGTGACTTTTAGGACTTTCCCATCTGAAGTAAGCAAGTAATGCACTCTATTTTGAGCCTTCTAAAGTCATATTATAATAAACACCCTGATGGACAAAGGAAATATAATTAAGAGGGAAGAAAAAAAAATCACACAGTATGTGAATGTGCGTGCCTTTTAGAATATTTAAGACAATAATTGCATGTCTTAAAATGATTTGAGTTTTAGCAACAATGCACACATTTGGTGCATGAGTCTGTGTAGTGTTCTGTTTATGTCTGTTTGGTAAATCTGTGTGTGAAAAAAGAGACATTGTTCATGTTCCTTTAATGAGCCAAACTCTTATTGTCTTTTATGGTGCACACAAACCACAGCAATTACTCCAATCAGCACTGAGCCCTAATGAAGCTTACGCTGCAGTGTATGTGTGTGAGGAGCTGCTCTTCGTTAATATCCTGCCCTGAAGGAGTTCATTCATCTTACATAATACTGCATGCCACAGGCTCTCACAGAATTTCTCATTTCTCTGTCCTTGCGGTTTCGTTTGTTTAATCGGCCTTCTGTCTCTCTCCCAGTTTTCATCTTCTTCATATTCTGCTAAAGCATATTAATTCTTTTTCCTTTACCACATAATACAATTTTGCACATTTTTCAATTCACCATATTAGATTTTTCATAGTTTAGGGCTATTACTTATTTATTTGTCTCCTATTTCTCTGTCTGACATGCTTATGTTGTGCCCAAGCACCCAAATTTCACTTTTCTTCAAATCATCACTTTTTTCCCTGGGCATGAATAAGTTGTCGGCTATGTGAGGAGTAACAGGTTATCATGATGAATATGTCACCAGGCCCTACATGCTCTGTAGAGATGCTGCATTACATAATCAAATCACCCAACAGTACAATGGCTGCAAAAGTCTTGCTTTTTAATTCAGTAGCTTCAAAAATCCAAGAAGTACATCCAAGATGTTTGATGAGTTTTGGAGACAGATTTGGAGAAATTTAGCATCACATCACTTGCTCACCAATGAATCCTCTGCAGTGAATGGGTGCCGTCAGAATGAGAGTCCAAACAGCTGATAAAAACATCACAATAATCCACAAGTATTCCACACCACTCCAATCCATCAATAAAGGTTTGGACTCTCATTCTGACGGCACCCATTCACTGCAGAGGAGCCAAATAATTAGACATGTTAGACATTCAGATTTGCGTTTTGTCTAACTTCTTTACAATCATAAAAAAGAATGTAAATCACAACTTTGTGTGGTTATTCTATTCCTATTCAGTTTAACAGAGCTACAGGAATAAAGACTAAATCATTATTTTGGATGTAATTTATCTGAAACTATCTTTTAGACTAGCAGTGTTTCATTAGCCTTTATGGCCTTGTTTTGTTTTGGAGATCATAAGGGTAAAGCTCCAGGGAAACAGAAGTGCCTGGTTGTAGTTAACTAGAATGTCTGTGGTCAGTAGGGAAACCAAGAGAGCAATCTGGACCCAGCAACAGCAGCTGGTATTTAACCACCCAGAGTCTCTCAAACTCCGTTTTGCAACTCCTGACACAACGTTTTTAAGGTATGAGGCTTTGACAAATATCCCACAAAATTGTACCAAAGCAAATATCTTGGCACTGTTTCAGAAGCTTGTTCCGAGACAAAACAAAACGGATTCTTCCTTATTTGGGATGGGTCTTGTGTTCGGATGGGACTCGAGACTTGCTGTGTCTGCGTTCAGATTTATGTTGGACATCTGGCTTGAAATTCCAGTAGCCCCTCACTGCAGAACAAAGATCCAGGGGGCGGGGTTGGATCCACATCTAGGGGGTGGAGATGGGTGGGTTTAGGGATCAGGGGGTGGGAGACGGGTAGGTTTAGGTATATGTAAGGTGGGAGGAGTTGGATCTGGATCCAACCTCGCCCCCTGGATCTTGTGTTCTGCAGTGAGGACCATCTCTGAAATTCTGAAGGACGGATACAGTTGCTGCCCTCAGAATTTAACTCAATTTTTATTTAAGTGGTATGTGTTTGGCTGGTCAACTCCAAAATGTATTTAATGTGAAAATAAATGTAATGTAACTCACATCAAGGAATAGCTGTGTGTTCCTAATTTATCAAAGAGTGAAAAATTTAGAGATAGGTGAGTCTGGTAGTTAAAACGGTTTATCTACTGCTCTTTTCTTGTACAGCTTTAAATAGGGGTATACACACTCAAACACACACACACACTTATATATCTGCACACGCACTCATTATCTGAAGTGGTGAAAGTATGCTGTAAGTGTGACCAGCATGGTGGCCCTGAGTGTTGTGACCTTTACCCTTAAAAAAAAAAAAAGAGTAGTCACCTATTCTCCATCTGTGTCACATATTTTTTAAAGGTCTTCTCTTATACTGCACTGCAAAAGGTAATTTACTTCAGCAGTATTATTTTTTCAGTTATTTTTTTTCAGTCTTGTTTTCCAGTAATAAATAAATACATTCTATAAACAAGATGCACTTACTTGAGAAGCAAATGTTATAAATATATGAACTATACCGAAATATATGGAATATTTGTATTTCTAATTCCAAGTTTTGTTTCGTTTTAAACCTAAACCTCATTAATTTGCCTGAAATTATACTTTAGAAAGCTTTAAATAGTCAAAAGACTGAAAAAATAAAAACAACTAATATAAATAATATATATATAGTTATTTTGCAATGAATGCATGTTTTTCTATGTTAAGTTATTTATTGGATTGTGTTTGTTGTCTATGTGTGGTTTCCCGTGATTCTTTGAGAATATGAGTAAAACACATGCGCAGACTGTCATATGTTTTATGACGGTTTATTTCTGCATGCAAAATCTCTTTGTGGTTGTGGCTTTCACCATTCCTGCTACAGTCTATCTCTGTCACAGTAGCAGGAATCTGGATCATGTTCCAATCATATCGGTTAAAATAATATGAGGCAGGCAGCGCCAAACTAAATTAAGCTTGACTGATGAATCTCTGCTTTATTTCACAGCGTTATTGCTTTCTGAGTTCCTCATGTAACCATACTGCCCTGTGTCACACAGTTAACCACATGATACAGTAAATATAATCTACTGCATTCTACCGTAAACCACATTGTCCTTTAAAACAGAAAATAAATAATAAATCACTGCCAGCAAGACTGCTTTCCAGAATCATTTTGTCGATTTGCTCTAACATTATTGTTTGATGATGGCTCAATTTCAGTCACAATGAAATAAATCTGGTGAAGTCAACAGTAGGTCAGTATTCTCTGTACAAGACAATATTATGAGCACATTGTTCATATCCTGCCTCTAAACCTTTATTAAACAATAAACACTGCCACTGGCTTTCACTGTTTGATCACCTGTAGCTTCTCTCATAATTCTTTGGAGGATAAATTAAAGATTGCACAACTGCACCAATGCCTTTAACAACTGAAGTTCCAAAGTTTGTGGCCAGTAAGATTCTTATTTTATTTTTTATGTTTGTTTTTTTAAATACAGTAATATTGTGAAAAATGATTACAATTTAAAATAACTTTTCAGTTTTATTATATTTTGAAATGTATATAAAAATCATTCTCAGTGTCAAATCATTCTAATATGCTGATTTGGTTCTTAAGAAACATTTCTTATTATTTTTAATGTTGAAAATGGTTGCTTAATATTTCCGTGGATTTCAGGACTATCTGATGAATAGAAAGTTCAAAACAACAGCATTTATTTGAATTCGAAATCTTGTGTAATATTATAAATGTCTTTACTGGCACTTTTGATCTATTTAATTCGCCCTTGCTGAATAAAAGTTTTAATTTCTTTCAAATTAATAATACAAAAACAATCTTACTGACCTCAAACTCATCCCATTCCTGCTTCCTTTAGCATTTAGCATTATGTTATTAGCATTTAGAATTGTGTTCATTTAAAAAAAAAAGACACTGCTTTTGCGTAAACTCAGTTAAAAGAACTGGTTTAGTTCAAAACATTAGCCTAGTTTACTTGCTGTGTACTGTGCCAGACGCTTCACTGCACTAATAGGAAGTGGAATGTGGTTTGTGGCGTTACGAGTGAAGCCACTAATGAATCAGCGTCTCTGACAGAGGGAGGCAGAGAGTCTGTGGTTTGGGCTGGGACAGAGTAAGCAGGAGCGTAAAGGATTTACGCAAAACTTTTAGACGCACTCACATTTTCGTTTGGGCATCCGATAGAACACTAATGACAACTTTCGTATAACTTTAGAAACCCACACGGCCTCCACATTCTCTCTAATGGCACAAACACACTTATAGCTTCCTCCTCTCACTCCCACTAGCTTTAGACAGAATAGCTAATCAGGCTGAACATTAACATTCATTTTGTTGTTCCAGCTCAAGCTTGATGTTGTCCTCCCGTTTTGTAGATTATATCATCAAGTTATGTAGAGTTGGTTTATTTAGCTGACTTGGATTCTCTGGCTTCTTTGAATCTGTCATGGTGGTTTAAAATATTCCAAATCAAATTCTTTGGCGGACGATGGTGGCCTATTCAGAGTGATTTTATTTATGCTTACAAGACAAACAATCATTCACACAGCAGATTCGTAATATATCACTGTTCTACATTTAACTCAGCGACTGTTATATATGGGATAAAAAATGAGCTTATTACACAGACATGTTCTCTGCCACTATATAAAGATGATTAAGTGTCACTACTTATTACGAGCCATTCTTTACTGTAGCCTACCTCCCAGGAAAATATCATAATTTTTAGTACATAACAGTCCTGAAGCTGTTTCTATTAAGAATTACAAGGTTTTAATAGGTGCTTAGAAATACTTACAAATACTCTTAAATAAGAGCTGCAGGCTTAATGGAATAATACACTCAAAATGAATGTGAAACAAAATTGAATTATATTTCAGCTGTTTTGGTCCATATGCAAGGACACAAAACAATATTGGTTTCCATTGACTTAAATTCAAATTCAGTCTCTTTAATGGAGAGGTTGATGGGTGTGTGTAGATGTAAAAATAGCAAATAAATCTGAAGTGCTGTCAGATGTGAAATATGTTCTGGCATGTGGTGCATATTGATGTTCTCATGGTTGTCGGAACCCCTCTAAATCAGCTGTCAGATCAGTTTCCCGCATACACACTTTATTCAAGAGCACAGACTGTTTTTGAGAACCATGCAAGAATTTTATGATGGATTTCACGATGTGAGATTGCGTTTCCGCCCTCGTCTAATATAGCTACTGCTTCCCATACTTTACTCTTTCACAAAATGAGAAGAGAATGTCTCTAATGTGATCATACAAGAGGGTCTTGACAACACTGATTTATATAACACTTCAGAATTGGACTACACATAAACACAGTAGTGTTCAAGTAAAGTTCACAGTAAAGACATTTCTAATGTTACAAAAGATTTCTGTTTCAAATAAATGCCGTTCTTCTGAACTTTATATTCATCAAAGAATAAAAGAAAAGAAAAAAAAGGTTTCACAGTGAATATTAGGCAGCACAAGAGTTTTCAACGCTGATAATAATAAGAATTATTAGAATGATTTCTGAAGGATAATGTGACACTGAAGACTGGATATTTTCAAATATATTAAAATAGAAAACAAGTATTTTTTTTCAAATTGTTGTAATATTTCACAATGTATTTTTGTTCAAATAAATGCAGCCATGGTGAGCATGAGAGACTTCTTTCAAAAACATTGAAAAATCTTACCGACCCCAAACTCTTGAACAATAGTGTGTGTTTCCTCATACAGCTGTTGTGATGCCTCTGGTCTGCCCATTGAAACTCTATCCATGTACTGTCCTGTCACTGTATGCTGATCTATAGTGCCGACATTCCACAGGCAGTGTGAGTGTGTGTGGAAGAGACTATTTAAGAGGCCACAAATGAGTGTGTTACCACTACCCCATGGTTAAAAATTTTCTCAATTAACAATTTGAAGTGTGAAAGCCCATATATGTTACCCTGGACCACAAAACCAGTCTTAAGTCACTTGGGTATATTTTTTAGCAATAGCCAAAAAAACATTGTATGGGTCAAAATGATCGATTTTTCTTTTATGGCAAAAATCATTAGGATATTAAGTAAAGATCATGTTCCATGAAGATATTTTATACATTTCCTACCATAAATATATCAAAACTTAATTTTTGATTAGTAATATGCATTGCTAAGAACTTCATTTGGACAACTTTAAAGGTGATTTTCTTAGTATTTTGTCCTATCCTAACAAACCATACATCAATGGAAAGCTTATTTATTAAGTGTATAACCGTGGCAGCTAGTCCATTACATAACGGAAATGCCAGCTTAATTGCCTGTTAACACAAGCTGCAGATGGCATTGAATGTTTGTCACACTCAAGTGCACCCAGAGGGCTTTGCACTAATATTGCCAGTAACTAATCAGGTGCTCAAAGCTGCAGCTGTGGAGCAGGATACTGTAAAACATTTTGAGGTTGGATGGACAGGACTTGATTTTACCCATTGGAAATTGGATTGTAAAAAGGTTGGAAATACATATACCACAATGAAGCCAGATGGATGATGAGTTGAAAAATAAGGAAAATTCATGTTATTTGTTAGAGGGTCAGGAAAAATAATCTAGTTTTGTTTTGATTTGAATTAAGATTATGTTTCTTACCCCATTGGCAGATCTTTTTTTCTTAAGCAAAAACTAGCACATTTTTTGATAATTTTTTTTAGAAAACAAGACTTAATATTTTAGGTCATTTTGCTTCTCAAGTAAATGCATCTTGATTCAAGAATGTTTAGATATTTAACAAGACAAAAATACTAAGAAAGAAAATCATTTTTTGCAGTGTTGATTCATGAGTCCATTTCAATTCCTTCTCTGAGGTTTCATATGAGTTTTCTGAAATAGGCAACACGGTCTCAAGAGATATTGTATCTGTTTTACAGGTTGTACAAATTATTAAGAATTTCGCACCAATTCACCAAAATGTAAAATAGTGTATTGAAAATAAGATAGCTTGGTAGTAAATTACTAGACTGGTTCTGGATAGCGCAGATGATCCTTAAATAGTCTGTGTTTTGCTTCCTTTTCTTGATGACCCAGAGACTCATTCTTTTTAAAGATGCTACAGACTATTATTAGTGCTTTTAGTAAGCTTGGGCCTTCAAGTTTTTGAAGGCAACAACTATAAACCTTCATGTCATTAGCTGGGTCACGCAGCAAGTTATGAAAATCCTTCTAGAGTGTTCTTCGACTTCCTGCATTAGTTCAAGATGGGAGACAATTGAAAAGTACATAGCCACTTAGTAAATGTATTAAGAAGTGCTTTAGGCAATCGATAACCTGAAGTCTTGTGCTACAGTGTGTCTTGTCCTCTGCACAATGTGACTTTGCTGCAGCCTGGAATTGAACTGCTGGTTTCGTCTGGTCAGAGGAGAACTGGCCCCCCGACTGAGCCTGGTTTCTCCCAAGGTTTTTTCTTCCAGGTTTTTTTTTTTTTCTGTCACCAATGGAGTTTTGGTTCCTTGCCGCTGTCACCTCTGGCTTGCTTAGTTGGGGACACTTCATTTCCAGCGATATCGTTGACTTGATTGCAAATGATTGCAAAGATACTATTTAACTTAAAAATGACAAAACTGAGAAAACAGCTGGATGATGACATCACTGATTTGAATGATGAACTGTCTTTAACTGAAAAATGAGTGTTTACTATTGTCATTTTGCAATATTGACACTATTTTCCTAATTAATGCCGTTCAGTTGCTTTGACACAATCTGTATTGTTAAAAGCGCTATATAAATAAAGGTGACTTGACTTGACTTGACTTGACTTGACTTGACTTGACTTGACTTGACTCTTGACTTGACTTGACTGTCGGTACATCAACCAATACTTCATAATAGTTTTAATATGGCAAGTTTAAAACTTAATTGATTTTACTATGGAATCCTGGGTCACATTAGGACCACAATGGGGCCATTGCTTAAGTTACTGAGACTCAAATAGTGTTGACAGCGTTTTCACTCCCTGAGTGTAACACGTTTCTCTTGGCAAGTTATAAATCTGTCAGTGGCAGTGGGATATCTGACAACTGCATCTTATTTTTATGTCTGTCTTTAATCCATTATGTCGGCACCCTGTGAGCCTCAGTGAACATGAGAGACACTTTATCAGCTATTGTAAGAAGTGTGTTTGGAAATCCTCAACTGTTGCTATTTTGAAGTGGAGCAACATTATCATAACATTATCTTGACATAATTTAAATCTGTTATCTTGTTAACATGTCTATTGGGCAACATTATTTAGTATTCATATGAGACAGATACAAATGCTATGATTAGATCCCACCACACACATTCCTTCCACACCTCATTTCTTCATGTTTGAGAGAGGGAAAATGTGTGTAATGCACTGTAAAATTAACACATAGCAGGCACATCGAGTGTATTCTTGGTGTCCAGACTGTCTGGTGTCAGTCAGAGTTTTACTACAAACACACACACACACACACACACACACAGACGCCACAGTTTCTAGCTGTTGTCTGTCATGGATCCATATTAAGGTCTATGTCGCCATTTGATACACAATAAACATGTTTAAAACAGAATATCCTCTATATCTGTCACTCTGAATAAATATAACCTGTACTAGTCATAGAACTGCTAGACAAAAATACACGGTTGCTAAACAGTTTAGGCACTTTAGCAGGTGGTATTCGACATTAAACAACTATTTATGTATGTGTAGATGAATCAATTTTGAGATTATTTAGAATAGTTTGATGTGTTTTACAGGTGAAAGTGTCCTTCTTCAGAACACAGTTCAGTGGAGATCTTCATTATGAACACAGGTAAGTCTATTATTAAAACACCTGTGTAAGTTTTTAGCCACTAATGCAACAAACCAGTTATTGTGCATTTATAAGAAACTTTTGTGTAAAAATGTTGTAACATTGTAACATCTTGTGTTAGAAAGAGGTGCAGTACGTGCTTCTTGATTGTCTACCACAATAAAAGGTCAAACCAAATGCATTGCATCGTGGGATATGCTATAATATTCCACAGAGTAAGCTCTGTTTTGCTCATTACTGCTCATTTTGGAAAAAAAAGTAAGATCATTGGTCCGAAATCAGGCTCCGTATTACTTTAGGTATAATACATATAAAATGTGTTCACATCATGCCTGGTTTGGAAACAATGTCATTATAATCTGTCATCTTTCCCAGAATGCTTTGCAAATCAGTTACTGCACAAGTTGTATGCTGTTCTGTAAAGGAAGACTTAACTTTTAATTGCTATAACACAATACCATTCAAAAGTTTATAGTGTCAGTAAGATTTTTGGTTTATGTTTTTTTTTTCTAAAGAAGTCTCTAATGTTCTCCAATTACATTTATTAGAGTGAAAACCATAATAGCATGCATTTTAATACAATTATAATTTAATTTAATTTTTCTCATATACTGATTTGGTGCTCAGGTAACATATTTTTTTTATTATTATTATCACAAGTGAAAATGGTTGTGTAGCTTAATATTTTTGTGGAAACGGTGATGCATTTATTGTAACATTATACATGCCTTGACTGTCACTTTTGATCTATTTAATGCTCCTAGGTAAAAATGCAAATCTTAAAAAAATTTTAAATAAATAAATAAATCTAACTGACCCCAAACTTTTGAACTGTAATGTTCATCCTATTTATTATTATTATTATTATTTTTTTTTTTTTTTTTTTTTTTGGCAAATCTTTTGCTTCAATCAATGTTGCATTGACAATGCATGTGCTTTGCTTTCTGTTTGTTTTGCATGTGGGCTTCTGTGTGTGCGTGTGCAAACAAACATACTCCAGATAGCGGAGGACGTGCTTATAAAAGAGCATCCCTGTCGCTCACTCTCTGGCCTGTGAAGAGGGTCCAGAGCTCACCCAACCTGTACGCAGCTGCAGGTATCAGTGATGGAGCAGGGCTGTCTAATAGACACAGAGTTTTAGAATGTCTTATCTCATTTAGCTTACCGTTGTTTCATCTGCCTTCATTATTTAAATGGGTTTTCTCCCCGTGTTCTGTTTATATGTGCTTGTTTTACGTTTTTATGTTCACAACATCTGTTTTGTTCCATGTCTTGCTGCATTTGTCTACGTTATCCTTTTTTTTCTCTTAGCTCTTAGGAGAAGAGAACATTACTATTTTCTGTGTTGTCAGTGTTACAATTTTAAAGGAATAATTCACCCAAAAATGAAAATTCTGTCATCATTTACTCTCTCTCAGTGTTGTTCTGTGTGTTTGAATTATTACTTTGAGGCCAGTTCCATGTTGCCTTTTAGTATTTTAGTATATAGTATTTTAATTTGGCAATTTATAGGATGCCAATTTAAACAGCAACATGGAGACCATGCTCTTCACTTTCAGTTGTAATGGCCCTTACAGTGCTGAAACGTCTGTCATCCCGACAGCATGTGTTCATGTATAGTTTGCAAAATACAGGATCAGAATTAATTCTTGTAAAATACATTTATTTATGTTTTTGTTCAAAATGTAAGTTTTTGTTCTTCCACTCTCCAGGTTAGCATATGTTGTAGTTTTAATCATCATTATGAGTGAGAGGAGTAGGTGGTGTTTCAAACTTTGTGTCGTCTTACTAGCTGTCTCTCTCAGTTGTGTTCAACAGCAGCTTCTGCTCTTTAATCATCTGTTCTCTGTAATTCTGCATCTCTCTTTTCATTCCCATATTGTGGCCGTCATGCACATCATTTTGGAGGGGGCACCAATAACAGGACCGACTCACATGCTGTAATGAGCAAGATAAGATATAACCAAAGGGGAAAAAAATGTTCCGCATCCAAATTGTTAGCTCACTTATGTAATTGTTATAATATTGTGTTTATATTAATACAGCTTTATTTTTCCACAGGTAGTGATTCCCAGTCATCAGATTCAGGCAAGTGTTTGTTGGCTGTGTATGTGATTCTGTTTTCATCAGTGTGTTTATATAAATATTCATGTGTACTGTACAGTGATTACATGAAGTATTTGGACACTTAAGACAATATTTACTACATGAATAAGTGTTTTAGTATTTTTTTTCAAGTTTTTTTCCAAGGTTACATTTTTAAATCTAATAATTCTATTTTATTTTATTTTGTATGAGGTTTATTATACTTAGGTTTAGTTTTAGTTAACAATACTATAATAATTAGTTTGCTTGTGTGTGTGTGTGTGTGTGTGTGTGTGTATGTGTTTGTGTTTGTATTTATTTATTTATTTGTGTGTAGATGCCTGGCGTTCACGTAGTGTGTCTGAAGGGTTAAGGAATGGAGATGCCAGTAGCTCGTCCTTGACTTCTAAAGGCTTCCGCAGCGTTAGACCGAACCTACAGGATAAGAAATCTCCCACACCGGTACATATTTATTCCTAATACATTTTTACATTAATTTTGTACCCCCTTCATTTTTTTCCCACAACAAACGATCCTCTTCTTTCATGTTATGCGTTGCTTCAAAATTAAATAGCTTCAAAAATTATTTGGGATTAATATTCGTCATGTTCTTTTTCCAATATGATAACGTCTTTCTAGAGGGTTCATATCAAGTGTGATTTTCTTGACCCCTAAAGCAGTCAAATTGAAATTTCTCTGAAAAAAATTTACTTTATTTGAACTGACTTTATATATTTGAATTGACCTTTTCTCTGACAGGTCCCCTTGCCGCCCCCTCGGAGAGAGAGCTATCACATGACCCCTAACCCCCCATATTGCAGTTCCCTTCCAATGCTGTCAGACACCTCCCTCTCTCCCCCACAGAGTCATGATATAATTTCCACAGGCTCTTACACCTCCTCGTACTCATACTCTAAGACCACCCGAACCTCCACTAGTACCCCTGGAGCCCCCCTGGAGGAGCCCCCCTTGTCCCAACAAGCTAATGCTAACAGTTTTATCACTCGGGTTGTGGGAAACAAATTGTCATCTTCAAAATTTACCACTGACCAACTAAATGCAGCACCTAACAAGACAAACATGATTAAAACTGACCCTAAGTCTAAAACTAAGCCAAAAAGTACAACTGCTCCCCCAGCTCAAGACCCCTCTGCAACTTCTGAAACACACTTAGCTTCTCTCTCTATCCAGTTAGTTCCCCGCAGTCCAGAACCCCAAGCAGAGACCCAGTCAGGGTCTGAAACTGAATCCAAGAAAAACACAGTGGACCTCGCTGACCCTACGCGAGCCCCTGTTGTACCACCAAGACCAGCGAGCAGTTTGGTGGTATTACTGTCATTTATTTACAGTGATAATGTACACTTATACTACTGGTCAAAGGTTTGGAATAATTATGACATTTTAATGTTTTTGAAAGAAGTATACTCGTATACTCACCAAGGCTGCATTTATTTGAATAAAAAATACAGCATAAACAGTTATATTGGGAAATATAATTACAATTTAAAGGCTGTTTTGCTAATTTGTATTTTTTAATCCAGTTTGTTCTGAGAGGCCAAAAGCTGACCTTTTCACCAGCCTTCTCTCCAGGCTGCAAATGTCAACATGGATCTCTTTCGATAATCCTTTGCAAAAATTAAAAAAAAAAAAACATTGGCCTCCTATTGCTACTATCATATATAGCTTAGGCGCTTAGGCACCCATTGTATCTGTTAGTTTTCTTCGTCTTCGTCTTCTTTTTTCTTTTTCTTCTTTTTCTTCCGCTCTGGGTGTCTATAACCGCTTGTGGGAAAGTTATGAAACTCACACAGATAGAGGCTCAATATTAACCATAGAAAATTTGGAGTCTCTATCTCAAACTCTCTAGCGCCACCAATAGGCCAAATTTGCACTCATATTTCTGCTAATAACTTTTGAACTGTAAGGTCTAGAAGCAAATTTTTCCCCCTCTGATTCTTTGGCTCATGCCGAGTCGAATATATACCAAAATGTAAATTTCTACGGGTCAAGTTTTTTTTTCGCAATTTTGAATTTTCCAAAAAATGTCGTTTGTCCAATTTTCACCAAAATTCGCTCAGATCATCTTCAGAGCATTCTGGTCAAAAGTTATCAAAAGCTTTTTTATATACCAAACCGTTTTCGTAAAGAGCGTTAACGAATTAGACAAAATTTGTGCAAAAATAGACGTAAGGCTATATCTACGCAATGCTATGTTATAACAAGCATGACCTGAGGGCACATGTTCAGCACAGCGACACCTACGGGTCAAAGATATAAAAAATTGACATTTCTGCTTATAACTTGACCAGTTCAGCCAAAAATCCTAAAATTGGTCTCGTTAGATTTGAAACGGCATACCAAATCGAACTATACCTACTTTTCCTATGCCGGCCTTTTGGGGCTTCGGCCATTTTTAATTTTATAGTAAAATTATGTATCAACAAATGTCTTTGGATGCTTCTCAAATGGAAGGCTGCATCCTACCGAGGCTGCGTCCTTCCTAGCTCAGTCCTTCAGAGTCTTGTAAGCTAGAGTCCTCCTCAGCATTAAACACTAGAATGAGACAGTCTAGTAAGTGCGCGTGGCTACGTCACATATGTTCCCACCCTCACCTCACCGGCACAAAAATACTAATAAAACTTAGTTTTGGAAAAACACTTTGTATTACAAATCTTTATATTATTTTGCTTTCTATTAATGCAATACAACGAATCACAGTCATCTAGTCTCCCACGGCTTAAGTTATTAGCAGTTTAGCGTTTAGTAAGTAATTTACACCAAAACAAAAGATAACATCTATCCTTTCATGTCCGAAAACATTATTTTTGTCTTACATTTCATAATAAATTCAGACAAACTCAGTACTGACTTGTTTTTCGTCAGTTTATTTTCATGAAATGGGATGGTACCCAAAAGTATTGTGGGTGATTGAAGGTCGCGGAGGATTCATCCAATGCATCCTTCAAATTCAGCTGAATGATGGACACGAAACGAAGGCTGCATTCCAAGGATCCTTCCGATTGAGATGACCTTCTGCGACGTTTGATGACGTGGCAGCCGAGATATGCAGCCTTCATAGGATGCAGCCTTCTGTTTGAGAAACACCCTTTAACAGGGGTCTCTATCCCTGCTCCTGGAGAGTTACAATACTGCAGAGTTCAGCTTCAACCCTAATCAAACACACCTGAACCAGCTTATCAAGGGGTTCAGGGCTACTTAATTACAGATAGGTGTGTTGAAGCAGGTTTGGAGAACCTGGGCAAGTTCAAGCTCAAACCGGTGCGCAACGTTTGCTACGGTTTTCCGTTTCAACCATGTTTTCCTGGAACGGTGTGAAACGGTGTGGCACCAACACAACTTAGCTGATTTGCAATTGACTACCACTTCAATCATCAACCCACTCACAGTTGTTTGGTGGGTGTTCCAAAATTTCATCCCAATCACAGCACATGCATATAACCCGGCGGTATTAAGAACAGCTGGCCACAATGTAATTACATAAAATAATTCACAAGAGCAGTATATTGTTTATTTAAATTAAAGGCAAAATAACTGAAATAATAAGAGCACAATTATAGATCTGGAACTTCTTTAAGTCTGTCTAAATATAATTTAGTAATTGCAATGTCTTCTGGTCCATATCCATTCCTTAGGAAGGTGTGCTAGACACTGATTAATGTAACATATAATACTATACATATTTATATATTTTGTATTGTGGAGTGACACTTTCATAACATTTTCTATATTCCTCTGATTATATAATGGTAAATATTACAATAACATAGCACAACAACAGTGATCAGCAATAATGATAAGCCTAATACTCACAATAAAAATAATAAGGCAATATAGATCATAACACAGTCTCGGAGGTAAGAAGTGGAGGTTATCCTTCACCTGAAATGTTTGTCTTTCATCCTGAAATGCGAGGCAAATGTTGGATCACAATAATTAGGAACCACAGTTTCCACAAATCCCTTCACTCGATTGGGATGTTCTCTTTTATTCTGGACGGCAAGGGCAGTGACTGTATCATTGAGTGTATTTTGCAGTATTAAACACGTATTTATACCAATTTCATCAGGCTCCGAAAATTATTCAAAAATAATACAAAGAATGGCCTTCTCAGCTGCCATAGTTGCAACTCTTGCGTCATCAGAACAGGATGTTCAACGCACCACTGTTTCCGTTTAAAAAACGTTTTGCACCGTTTTTGTCGGGGCTGAACGCAGCCATGGTCCCTTTAACTGAGTAACTAAAGACAGCTCCTTAGCTCTTCATTTTACCTCTGTTGTGCTTGGCCACTTAATTGCTGCTTGCAGCTATATTTATCAATTATTATTGGTACCCAATTATTAATAATGGTTCTTGCTTAAAACAATCAATGTTTTTTTTTTTTACTTTTATTACTTTACCCAAACTGTTGGATAATATACTCATGGTTTACACAAAAATTTAAGCATCACTCCTGTTCATCAACCTGACATACGAATGTTTCTGAGCATCAATCATCTATTATATGATGTTAATGGATCTGAAAATAAAATATAAAACATTTTCTTTTCATTTATTAACAAGATTACTGTTTTTTTTCAAATAAATGCAGCCTTGGTGAAATCTAATTTATTCCAAACTTTTGGAAATTTTTGTATCTCTCTTTCTTAAACTGAGTGTAACCCATTTAGCACTCATTCACCCTCATCTGATGGAATAGAGTGAATGTACACAGACGGCTTGATGAAAGAGTGTGTGTGTTTACTGCTAATTACTATTTTCTTTCATTTTTCCAGCCAAGTACCTTTTATTCCTTCCCACAGATTCACCTGTTCTTCTTCACTCAACATGGTTCAATCTGCCTGTGCTCACCAGCTTTGTTTTGTGTTCACTTTAATATCTTGTCTTCCTTCCCTTTTATTCCCTCCCACCCGCCTCCATCAGCGTGAGTTTTCCCCTGTAAGAGGGAGCATCGGGCCGCTCTCTTCTGGACCGCCTTCCCCAGACCCATCAGCTCGCCGGTCACCGTATATCCGGGCCAGTCAGGATTCCCCTGACTTCCTTTCAGGGCTATTGCCCAAAGCCCTCTCACTGACACCCTACGCCCCTCTGGAACGTTCCGGGCTAATGTCGGCCTCACCTGCTCTGTCACCAGTAACTGTGTCGGCGCTGAGTCATTATTCATCATCCACGGCTGGGCTGGAGGAGCTGCAGATGTGCGGCATGGACTCCTCCCCTGCGGCCACGCCCACCCCATCCCCCACACTCAGCCACGCCTCCAATACCACTGACGAGCTTCCTACCGCCCCGTCAGCTGCCACGGGCACTAACGTAACTATCACGCTCGACTGACGCACCTCACCTCAGTCTGGTGTCACATTTGTTTGACTCTACTCTTGTTTGTATGTCCTCACTACTTTTTCAGCGCTGTTGAATGTCTAACTTTGAGTCACATGCTTTAATGCGTCAGCTTACAGCAGGTGGCTGCTTTGTCTTTTGTGTTTTTTGCTTGATTTTCACTCTGTTCTATGCAGCTTTTTATTGTGTGCTATGTTGTTTCCCGTTTAAAGTCAACATGCACACATAATGTGAAGTGAAATAATGTAGAACTGTAGAATGTGACCTGATTTTATCCATCTGGAATTAAAAGGGTCAGAGTCCATGCCATAATGGAGCCAGACCTAAATGCAAGTTGAGGAAGAAGATGAAAAATATTATATAAAGTAGATCTCAAACTACTATATACAAATGGCATATAATGGTAAAAATCTATTTTAATTTGCTATTACTGCTGTAATGTTTATTAATATATAAATGTTCACTACTGTTCTAAAGTTATGAGTCAGTAAGATCTTACAAGCAAGGCTGCATTTACTAAATCAAAAATAAGTAATATTGTGAAATACTATTACAGTTATTGTTTTCTATTTTAATACAATTTAATAATGTAATTTATTCCTGTGATGACGAGTCTTCAGTAGTCCACAACGTGGAGCCGTCAGATCAATTCTAATATGCTGATTTATTTCTTATAAATATCAATGTAAAAAACAGTTATGCTGTTTAATCAATACAAAAAATATTAAATATAAATAATAAATAAATAATAAAAAAGAACACTATATAGAATAAATTAAATAAAAAAATATATTAAAATATAAAACAGCTATTACATTAAAACAATGCATACAAAAATATAAACCAACCAACAATAAACTAAAAAATCATAAAAAAAATAATTAACAAAAAAAACAACAAAATAATTAAATATATGAATTTTAATAAAAAAAAAAAAAAAAAAAAGCAAAAACTATAGAAAAAATCAAACATAAATTAAAAAAAAAAATCATAAAAATATAAAATTAAAATATTATATAAAAAATATAAAAATAGTAATAAAACATAAATTAAAAATAATAGAAAAAAAAAATATAAAAAAAAAAACACAAATTAATCATAAAATAAAAATTTAAAAAATAAAAACAATAATATATAAATAAATAATTCAATTATACTAAAACAACAAAATAAATAAACTGATAATAAAAAATCAAATAACAATAATAAATATAATCAATAAATAATATATTCATAACAACCATAAAAAATCAATAAAATTCACATAATAAAATAAAAATAAAAAACATCACATAGTAAACACCCACACCTTACCTAAACAATATAGACACACTAAAACCTAAACAAAAACTAAATAGCAACCCTACAATACCCTAAAACTACCTAACTGTACTCATCTACCCTACTACTAAAAAAAACCAATACCCACATCATATTACACCATACCAACTCAATCCTCCTTTATCCCTACATTAACAATTAACCAATCAAATCAAATCCCACCATCAACACCCAAATTTCAATACCAAAATTCGCTATCATCTCTAAATCTTAATAATCTATTATTCTACTACCTAATCCAACTCCTCAAAAAATTACATATAACTCCTACCTCTACCAAAACACACCCTCGTTCTTTATCCCTATCCCCACCCATATCTCACATAACATAATCCTACTCTAAAAACATACAATTAGCACACAGGCAGACTATAATTCCAATAATCATTCCCGCTTCTTACAAATCACCAAACTATTTCAAACTCCCCATACACACCCTCAAATACACATAACCCCCTAAAACACTATACGCACTTTTACATCTGAATATCCCTCTACGGCCAACCTACCTTTCCCATCCCCACCACCAAACTCTCTTCCCCTTACCCCCCCTCTACCACCAAACACAATTTTAAACCTCAAACTCAAGATCCCCCAATCATTCTCTTCTACACCTTATACCCACACACTCAACCTACCCCCTAACCCTCCCTTCCCACGCCTTAAACCCTACATCACCTCACCTCCCACACATCCACTTCCCACCCCCACTCCCATCCCGCCTCACCCCTCACCACCACTATCCTCCCCCTTCCCCTCCCCCTCCCCCACATCTACTCTCACTCACCCTCCCTCGTCCCCCCCTCTCTCGCCCCATCTCTACTCCATCCCCACACCACCTCTCCATTTCCCCAATACGCACCTCTCTGGCATCCCCCTAACCCACTTCCTCCCATCTCCTCCCGCCAACTTCCCCAACCCTCATCTCCACACCCAACCTCCATCCACCCCGCATCCACATTCATTACCTATAAGGTCCTACACTTCACCCCTACTCACCACCCTCCCCCCATTCGCCTTCCCAATTCCCCTATTCCCTTCTCATCTTCCCTCCCCCCATCCTCCCTCCACTCCCCCTCCACCCACCTCATCCCCCCCTCCTCATCTCCCACCCCTCCCTCCCCCTCTCCTATATCCCCCCCCCCCACCCCTCACCCCACCCTCCCCCCCAACCTTATCCTCTCCCCCCAAAACCCCACCCCTCCTTTCCCAACCCCTCTCTACTCCCCCTCCATATTCTCCCTATCTCCCCATCCATCCCTCCCTCCTCTCCTCCCCCACCCATCCCCTTACCATCATATCCCTCCCTCCCTCTGCCTCCACTCCCTCCCCTCCTACCTCTACTCCCCTCCATCTTCCCCCCGCCCATCTCCTATCCCTCCTTCCCACCCTTCCCTCTCACCTCCAGCCTTCCCTCCTTCACCTTCCCCCCTCTTTTCCCCACCACCCCCTCTTCCCCCCCCTTCCCCTCCCCCCCCCCTCCACCCCCTCCCAACCCTTCCCCTTCGTCTCTCCCCCCATCCCCCCTTCCCACCCTCTCGCTCTCCCCCGCCCATCCCCTCCCGTCATCCCTCTCTCCCCCCCACACACCATCCGCCCTTCTGCCTTCTCCCTTCTCCTTATGTCCTCTCCATCCCTTATCCTCTACCATATCACCATTATCTCCAGCTTCTCTCTCTCTATCCCTATTCTTCTCTACCCATATTTCTAAATTATTATTTCTTGTACACCCACAACATTTATCACCTCCTTCTTATATACTCATAAATTTATATTAACTCCTCGCCATCACCAGTCTCCATACACAACTATAACTTCCTCACTCCTATTTTGCACCTATTCTCACCCCCTCTATTCTTATAAACTTCTTTTCCCATCTATCCATCAATTATCTCTTACATCTCCTCATCTCACTCTACATTTTAAAATATTATTATGAACACTATTTTATACATTAAACTTTATCACATTTCATATTTCCCTAATTCACCTTCTATCTCATAACCACAACCTTTCTTCATATCATCATACTATTATAAACCCCATTATTTAATATATTTTCTTCTAAAACAACAATTATTTACATTATCCTACTCTATTTACTAAATCTCATTATATTCTGAATCATCCACATTACTTATCAATCCTTATCACTCTCGCCCTTCCTACTACATCCACTATGGCTACTTCCCTTTCACCTCTATATACAATACTTTATGATAAAACTACCTCCATCTCATAATATTAATTCCATACTTAATTCTAATTTTATAAACTAATTAATCAAAAACTAACGTAAATTATATTTCTTAATAAATATCTTATTACTTCTACATATCCAATTAAATCTTCAGACTTCATGCCATCTCAATCATTATACTATTATACTCATAATATTCACATCCCATTTATTTTAACTCTCACTAATAATCACTCCCCCATAATCTTATTTAATATATCTGTACTAAACTTTTTTAATAATTACTATACCACATTCACAATTTTTATAATCTCATATCCACATATACCATCCCACATTATATTATATAAACATTAAAACTTCATACATATCAACTTTCTTATTTCTGCAATCCAACACTAGATTAATATCCTTAACTATATATCTTCACAACTACCCTTAAACATTATACCCATCTTAATTTCAAATCTAAAATTAACTCTCATAATAATAAAAAATATACAAATTTTAATAATAATTCACTTCGATTACTACTCCACCTTCTTATAGCATCAACATATCTTCACTAAATATTCTTGGATAAAATATATTATTATATATATTATTCATCAATTAATAATATCATTATCTCTCATCCCTACACCATCAATTCTTACTTTCTCATTCAACTAAATTAACAATTTTATATCTATTATTCTTTAACTATCTTCTAATTCTCTACAATTCCATTCAATCATATAATATCAACAAGTATTAGTATTTTCTTTAATATATCATAAATCAAACTTCATTATCATTAATAATATATTAATACAATTATAATAATTATCCATATTCTAAATCAATCATCTTTATCTCTATCTCTATAATTATTATATTATTATATTTATTTCATAATAAAATATTAATATTTACTAATCTTATTCTTATTATATATTTTGCAATATCAATATTAATTAAAATTATAAATATTATAAATAATTAATACATACTTAATATCATATAATATAATATTATCCTCTTCTTGATCTATTATACTACCTATCATTAATATATATATATTATATAATTATAATAAATATTTTAATATTAACTAAATCAATAAAATTATATTTAACTATATATATAAACATATAAAATACTTAATACATTTAATTATTATAATTTTATTAATAAATATACTCTAATTTAACATTGATAATTGATAATATATTATAATTTATATTAAAATTAACTTTATTAATATATAATTACCCTACCTTATATATTAAATAATATTAAACATTATTCATAACTTATTACTATTATTACGTCATTACTAACACATTAATATTTAATAATATTATAATATATAAACTTATTATATATAATATTCAAAATTTCATATTTATTACTCCTTTAAAATTCATTAAATCAATGGCCCGCTCTCGGATTAAACATAAACATCCAAATATAATCCATATTTTATATAAATATTATATCAAATTATATACATTTATATCATCTTAATTTATTATATGTACTATAATACTTATATATATTTATAAATCATTCATACTATTTTAATCTATAATTATAATCCTATTTACAACTACTATTGATTACCTCAACCTCCACCTTATATATACCATATATCTATCCATCTAATTGACATATTATCAGATATTAATTAATACGGATGACATTAACCTTATACATCTTATCTTATCCATATTAATTATAATATAATCTATCTCACAGAGTATAGAATTTCCTATCTTCTTATCTATTAATTTATATATATTATATAATTATTAATTTTATTACTATATTCATCAACACTATATTATAACGATACCATTTATATATTTATTATATAATATAATAATAACTATAATATTATTTACAACTTATATATATATATTATTATACACTTACTACTATATTCAAATATAACCAATAACATATATAAAACAATCTATAATAATAATATTTTAATTTATATAAATCTATAATTTAATTAATTATATTACATAATATATTAATTATAATGAATAATCTCACATTATTATTATTAATACATTAAATATAGATAGTTATAATTAACTAAACTATAATATCATATTAAATAATTACAATTAATTTATCATTAATTTATTTTATATAATGTTTATTTATAAAAAAAAAATTAGCTATTAAAATATATTTACTACTACTATAATTATATTTAACAATATTAATATCATTATTATACATGTATTCATACATACATAAAAATAAATTATATATTAATATATTTTATTATATTATTAATATTTCTATTTTATATAATATTCAATTAATATATTAATCCACCGTTAACTTTATTATCAATTCCCATAAATAATTTCTAATTTTTTGGATTATTAAAATTTTATAATATATTTATAATATATATATTATTATATATCTTTTCATATAATTTATTATATATTAATCATATATATAATAACATTATTTATTTATATAATATGAGTAAATATAATCAGTCAAATTTATATTATTAAGATTATATATTCATTTATATATCATATTAATATAAATTTATCATATATATAAAATTACTTATTTTTACTATTATTATATCTATTCATCAATATCTTATTTTACTATAATATTATAAATATATATATATATTAAATATTTCAAATTCATTAATTAATACAATAATATTAACAAATATTAATATTACTAAACTTATATATTAAATATCTCAATTTAACATTAATTGTTACTAATATTATATTCACTATTTTATAAATATATAAACTCAATTAACTAAGTTAAAATTGATTATTATTATATATACTATTTTGATTCAATAAAATATTCTAAAATATATCTCTATATAATTATAAACTAATATTTAACCACGTATATCTTCCATATATCTTAAACACATCTTCATGATATATACTGTATTATTCTCCTTTACATATCCTATATTTTATTTATATTTCCATAAATATAATTTTATTAGATATTTTATTATATATTATTTGTTTGAACACTCAGAACGTTTAAAAAACACAGAGATTTCAAAAAATTTTCTATTTGAAATAATCGATAATAATCTTTTAGGGTCAACTATAAAATCTCTAACTGTTGACTTTTTTGACTCAAATTATGCTCCTGCTACAATGAAAGTATTATTTAATTTTTTCTCCCAACAAGCTTTGTGTATGTGTATATAGTTCGTAGTAGATAGTGTGTATATATATATATAATCTACATATAAATTATAAGTCTATATATATATATCTCTAATATATGTGTGTGTGTGTGTGTGTGTGTCTCAATATAAGCTACCATGTATATATATGGTTTTATGTGCGAGTTCATTAATGAACTCTAAATATATATATATATATATACAGTATCTCACAGAAGTGAGTACACCCCTCATATTTTTGTAAATATTTTATTATATATTTCATGTGACAGAAGAAAAAAACACACTGAAGAATGACAACCACTTTGCTACACTGTAAATAGTGAGTGTACAGCTTGTATACGAGGGGGCATTCTAAATTTGCTGTCCCCTTAAATAGCTCAACACACAGCCGTTAATATCTAAACCGCTGGCCACAAAAGTGAGTACACCCCTAAGTTAAAATGTCCAAATTGGGCCCAAATTGTCAATATTTTGTGCGCCCACCATTTTTTTCCAGCACTGCCTTAACCCTCTTGGGCATGGAGTTCACCAGAGCTTCACACATGACGACATCACGGAGCTGGTGGATGTTAGAGACCTTGCACTCCTCCACCTTCCGTTTGAGGATGCCCCACAGATGCTCAATAGGGTTTAGGTCTGGAGACATGCTTGGCCAATTCATCACCTTTACCCTCAGCTTCTTTAGCACGGCAGTGGTCATCTTGGAGGTGTGTTAGGGGTCGTTATCATGCTGGAATACTGCCCTGCGGCCCAGTCTCTCGAAGGGAGAGAAGGGGGGGTGTATTCGTGCGCTGCTTTCAGTACTTCAGCAGTACATGTTGGCATTGATGTTCCCTCAATGAAAAAAAAAAAAAAAAAAATGTACTTCCCCGTCCCCAGTGCCGGCATCACTCATGCAGCCCCAGACCATGACACTCCCACCACCATGCTTGACTGTAGGCAAGACACACTTGTCTTTGTACTCCTCACCTGGTTGCCGCCACACACGCTTGACACCATCTGAGCCAAATAAGTTTATCTTGGTTTCATCAGACCACAGGACATGGTTCCATGTTCTTAGTCTGCTTGTCTTCAGCAAACTTTTTGCGGGCTTTCTTGTGCATCATCTTTGGAAGAGGCTTCCTTCTGGGACAACAGCAATGCAGACCAGTTTGATGCAGTGTGCGGTGTATGGTCTGAGTACTGACAGGCTGACCCCCTCCCCTTCAACCTCTGCAGCAATGCTGGCAGCACTCATGACGATCTATTTCCCAACACAACTCTCTGGTATATGGCACTCAGCTTCTTGCGTCTCCATGCAGGTGTTCTGAGTGAAGCTCCTGTCCTGGTTAAACCTCTGTATGGTCTTGGGCCACGCGTGCGCTTCTCAGTATTCAGGTTCTTACAATCTTCTTATAGGGCCTACGCCATCTTATTTAGAGCAACAATTCTTTTTTCAGTATCCTCAGAGAGTTCCTATGCCAGTGGAGGTGCCATGTATGAGTAACTAGGAGAGTGATAGTCGATATACACAAAATTTCACACATGCCTGCTCCCATAATCAGTCACCTGAGATCCTTGTAACCTAATGATCATCATGACACCGGGAGAGAAAATGGCTATTGGGCCCATTTGGACATTTTTTCACTAGGGTATACTCACTTATGTGGTCTGAGCAGTTAGGACTTATGGCTGTGTGTTGACTATTTGAGGGGACGTCAATTTAACTGTATAGTCAATGTCTGTACACTCACTACTTTACATTGTTGCAAAGTGTCATTTCTTCAGTGTTGTTGCATGAAAAGGTATAATGAAATATTTACAAAAATGTGAGGGGTGTACTCAGTTCTTCTGCGCATATATATATTATATATATATTATATTAATATACATTAGCATATACATACACTACAGAGAACGGATTATGACTCAGCGGTGCCCTGAGCATGGACCGAATAAAGGCCCCCCTCGGTTGAAATTTCGTTCCTTTTTTATTCGAAATTTTCCCAAACTTGTTAACTATATCATAAAATATCAAGATTCTCAAATATAAGTAAATGCATTTTGCAACTTTATAGATCATGTTAGTTTATCTATAATGGGCAATGGGAAAAGTAGCCTAATATTTGTGTAATCTATTAACTAGCCTATGCATAAAACCCGTCTTTTAACTTGTAGATATGGGTGTCATGTCATAGAATATTTTTAATACGACTGACTTTGTATTTAACGTAAATTTAAATAAAAACATTGTAAGTTACTAATTATAACCCTTCATTGTCACACCTCCACTGAGAGCAAAGAATATTTTCATTATCAAAGAATATTAACTTCAGTCTAGACAGAGTTCAAGCACTCTCAACGACTCCCATTATAATCACTGAAGCTGTTTACACTGTAAAATTAATATCTTTCTTACATCGTACACACATCTGCACTTTGTTTATGATGAGAGAATTCGCCAAAGAGCAGCATACAGTCAGCGAGTGCGCGCACTGAACAAAACACGGGCTTTTCAGCGATGACTCATCTGAATGCCTCTGATTGGCCACTGCATTCATAAGCTCAACAGAATCCTGTGTGATTGGTTATAATGCGCAGCACTGTAAGAACACGTTGGCTCAGCGCCAGCCAAAGCACGAATGCAGATTTGAATTTGGCAGCTGATGCTTTGCCGCACTGAACGTTCTAATCGTATCAAATATTAAAAAAATATATTATTCAGCCAGAGGGAATACCATTTTTGGTATTTTGGAAGCTGCATTCAAAATCCACTTTTCTTAAAATCCTGAGGGGGCACGGTTGAAATCGCATTCCTGGAGGAGCAGTATTTCGACTGGGCCCCCCTCTGGTCTAGTGCCCTGGGCATGTACCCGGTAGGCCCGTGCATTAATCCGTCCCAGTGTATATATATGATTTATATACTATATGGGTAATATATATATCTCTAGTAATCAAGATTATACACATTTCTTTGGAGTAATGTCCAGGAATGTGTTTGAAAAAAGCCCATTTTAATTTCATGTTCACTTGGAATCGAAATAGGGTTCATTTTAATTGCATGTGGGCTTTAAGGTTTCTATGATGATCTAGGATTTTCCTTGTGACCTATTATGTTGTGTGTTTGAGATTAACATGTGCATCTTTATATTGCCTCTGGTGACTGAAGACTTAAACTTTTTTGGAATATGAATGTATAATGCAACCATATTCCAGTGTTAACACTCTTTCCCACATAGATTGTCCTGCACTCATTATCTACTAAAGGTTCCTTTAAAGTGTTTGTTGTCATGTGGTCTCACAGTTTTTCAGTTTTCCATTTGTCGTCCATCATTCCTCTCATTTTACTACAGAAGCACCAACGTCTGATCACAACCGTTGTCTTTTTTTGTAACAGCATTTTCCTCAGTAATGACATTACTCAGATACATTTGTTGTACAGTCTGTAATATTTTCACATTTGTCTTTTGATGTGTACTCTCATGTCTTAGATTTCTCATTCTTCTAACTTCTTATTGTCCCATAGCTGTCACCCACTCATACTTGTTTGACACAAAGTGACTCTACAAATTACATTGGCCATATTTCCATCACTTATAAACTGTTTTGTTTGTTGCCCAGGGTCAGATGGCAGTGAATGGAAGCTCTCAATCTCAGAGGCCTTTTTCTCCACCTGTTTACCCACCTCCACCCCCAACCCTCAGCCCAGGACTGGTAAAGATCCTGCAGGATCGTAGTTCAGGTGAGTGGAGAATCCCATACACACCCATAGCTAGTATTACAAAGCAGAGTTTTTACTATCGGCAAAATGTTGCTTATTCAGTCTGCTTATTTATACTCCCTGTTCTATTCAGTTGTTGTGGGTTATTTTTACTTTTCCATTGTGTGTGCTACGTTTGCTCCTGAGATTCTCCTGTGTGTATTCCTTGTGGATTTATAATTAAAAGATTATTTTTGGATTATACTCCTTCGTTGCAACTTTAACTAGCGTACAATGTTTACCCGTAAGTCAATACAGTGTTTCCAAACCGGGGTCTGTCGAGAGCAGGGGTGCTGCGTAAAAAATCATTTTTTAATATTTTTAAATTGCTCAATTGTTCAGAAAAGCATCTATTATATAATGTCCATTTCTGATGTCGCCAATAATTAGAGATGCACTGAAATTCCGGCTGCTGAAAATTAGTTCACAGCTCAGGTTTCACTTTCACGTGGTGTGACGCTCTGCATATTATCCCGCTCTATGCGTGTGTGTGCGCCGCTCAGTCGCTCACGACCCATGTGAGTGCTCCACTTATATACCGTTCATGCTAATCGGAACAGCAAAGTCCACTCAAATATCGAGCTGACAGGAAACATTGATGTCGTACAGTATTGTTTCTGTTTGCAATAGCCCTACTGTGCTGTAACAAGTTGTGGTATATGGGCAACTCTGGTAATTCTGCCCTCTCATTCATTGAGCTGCTAACCGTTATTCTCACGTGTCCTCTGATAATAATAGCTTTCATCTAGGATTAAACAGTATTTGGATAATTGGTAAAAAAAAAAAAATCTCTTAATAGCCCTCCTGTGTGTTAGACCTACCCAAAAAACTAAAAAGCCAATTTATTTCATTTGTAGGCCTAATCTTTTTTTATTTGTGGCTATCATTAGTGAATTTGCTATTTCTTGATTTGTATCTTTATGTTATTTATTAATGCATAGCCTCCTGTCAATTTTTTTTATTACATTCAAAGTTTTAATCAAGCTATCTCGTGCTACTGCAATAAAATTACCCCCCACTGTAAAATCAAAAATACACTGAGTGAGCAACACTTTGTTTAATTACCATTATAACTATCTATCTCACAATGTTTACATATGAATAAAAGCCTAAATTAAAATCTGTCATATAAATTGGTCACTTCAATAGAAATTAGCCTACTGATTATCACCACTGATGGACAAATTTTTTTAATAATATAAAAAATATCTGAATGACATTATATTCTGCAGTTCTTCCATTTTGTACCGAATATCTATACTTTTCAAATTATCATATCAAAGTTAAAAATTCAAATATTGTGACAAAATAAAATTTTGTAGCGTGCCACAAATTTGTAAAAATTTCCAAAGGGGTGCCCGGCGACTAAAAAACGGTTGGTAGAACCCTGTTCTAGTAGATCCGTACGTTTGCCAAAGTTTGGAATGGAAATGTTTTTTAAAGGAGCTTCTTATGCTCATCAAGGCTGCATTTATTAATACAGTAAAATCAGTAAAAACTGTATTTTGTGCAATATTAGTTACCATTTTGAAATAACTACTTGTATTTTGCATGTTTTTAAAATATAATGTTATTTTCCGTGATGGCAAAGCTGAGTTTTCAGCATCATTACTCCAGTCTTTAGAAATCATTTAAATTTGCTTGATAACTGCTCGATGTTATGGTTCTCATTATTAATATGTGTTTTTCTTATTATCATCCAATGTTAAAACAGCTTTTGCTGCTTACTGTTTTTGGAAACATTTTTTTTCTCACGTTTTTTGTTTTTTTTTTTGTGTGAGGAATGAAAAAGACAGTATGTTTTTAATATAAATCTTTCTAACATTATGAATTTCTTTACTGTCACTTTTTATCAATTTTATGTGTTTTTGCTGAATAAAAGCATTAATTTCTATTACAAAACACACACACCCCAAACATTTGAATGTCAGTATATTGTGGTTTCTGCATAATTTGACCTCATTAAAACAATTGAAAATCATAATGTTTCCAATTTTTTGACAAGTTTTTTTGTTTTGTCTGAAACCTACTTCACGGCAGTTAAAAGCCCGTTCTATATACACTGAACAAAATTAATAAACGCAACACTTTTGTTTTTGCCACCATTTTTCATGAGCTGAACTCAAAGATCTAAGACTTTTTCTATGTACACAAAAGGCCTATTTCTCTCAAATATTGTTCACAAATCTGTCTAAATCTGTGTTAGTGAGCACTTCTCCTTTGCCGAGATAATCCATCCACCTCACAGGTGTGGCATATAAATATGCTGATTAGACAGCATGATTATTGCACAGGTGTGCCTTAGGCTGGCCACAATAAAAGGCCACTCTAAAATGTGCAGTTTTATCACACAGCACAATGCCACATATGTCGCAAGTTTTGAGGGAGTGTGCATTTGGCATGCTGACTGCAGGAATGTCCAGCAGAGATGTTGCTCATGAATTGAATGTTCATTTTCTCTACCATAAGCCGTCTCCAAAAGCGTTTCAGAGAATTTGGCAGTACATCCAACCGGCCTCACAACTGCAGACCACATGTAACCACACCAGCCCAGGACCTCCACATCCAGCATCTTCACCTCCAAGATCGTCTGAGACCAGCCACCCGGAATGCTGCTGCAACAATCGGTTTGCATAACAAAAGAATTTCTGCACAAACTGTCAGAAACCGTCTCAGGGAAGCTCATCTGCATGCTCGTCGTCCTCATCGGGGTCTCGACCTGACTGCAGTTCGTCGTCGTAACCGACTTGAGTGGCAAATGCTCACATTCTATGGCGTCTGGCACTTTGGAGAGGTGATCTCTTGAATCCCGGTTTTCACTGTACAGGGCAGATGGCAGACAGCGTGTATGGCGTCGTGTGGGTGAGCGGTTTGCTGATGTCAACGTTGTGGATCGAGTGGCCCATGGTGGCCACTTCTATGCTAAGGAGATGTGTTGCACTGCGTGAGGCAAATTGTGTTCACACCAGATACTGACTGGTTTTCGTACCCCCCCGGACCCCCCAATACAGTAAAACGGCACATTTTAGAGTGGCCTTTTATTGTGTCCAATCCTAGCACCCTGTGCAATAATCATGATGTCTAATCAGCATCTTGATATGCCACACCTGTGAGGTGGATGGATTGTCTCAGCAAAGGAGAAGTGCTCACTAACACAGATTTAGACAGATTTGTGAACAATATTTGAGAGAAATAGGCCTTTTACGTACATAGAAAAAGTCTTAGATCTTTGAGTTCAGCTCTTGAAAAATGGGGGCAAAAACAAAAGTGTTGCGTTTATAATTTTGTTCAGTGTAGAATGAAAATGGGTAGTATAAATGAAATTCAGATGTACTACGTTGTATTTTTTTACGTTTTTACATACCATGTTGTCATTGTCACATTTATGACGCTTAACTTCCATTCACAACTCCTCTCGTGTACCTTAATGAGATAAAGTGTCCATCAAATGTGCACTCCAAAGTCTCACCAGAAGCAATCTGTCATCTGGGTAGTTTTTGTCTGCTATTTTTAGAATGCTGTGAATTCTGACATTCTACTCTCTTAGCATACTGTTTTTCACATACTACGTAGTATGGAAGTAGGCATACTGAGACGCAGCAAATGTAGACTTTCCTTAATTTTTTTTGTTTGTTTGTTTTTTGTCCTTCTATTGATTGAGTTCTAGTTTTGGTGCTCTGAAATAATGGATTTGTAATGCACAATTCTTGTTAGTGGATGCCTGTATTGGCAGTTAACAGTGCAGTCCGGTCCTCAGGATATGATGCATTTGCATCCATTAGGCCAGACCAGAGCAATCAATACCTGAACAGAGGGAAACTGAGGAGAGACAAAGATCTGACCCTTTGGCAAGGATTGGCTTAGGAAGGCAAATTCATATAATTTTTGTAGTAGTTTAAATAAAGACGCTGACAAATAGTTTGCTGTAGTGTTTCCTCATGTCATTGCCTTTTTGCTACTGCAAACCTGCATAGATGTGAAGGAATAAATGTAGCTGTCTCATGTATGCTGTGTCATACAGATTTCATAGTTCAGGAAGCTTAGTCAGGGTGAGAGCTTGTGCCATGTCAGTGTTCCTGCTCTATTAGATTAGATTGGACTGTGCCTGTCAAGCTCAAACATGCCATTTAGTTTCTATTCCCAATTTCTGTCACCATATCTTTTTCAGGCTGACACTATGTGTGATATTTGCCATGATTATGCCATCTGATACAAATTGAGCATCATTATAGATTACTTTCATCAAAGGCAGCTTTTGATTGCTTAGTGTGACGTTCTCATGGAAGGCCAATTAATTTCCTTTATGATGAATCTTAGCATCCGATGAAGTCCTAACAATAACAAAATTTAAGTCCTGCAGTGTGACCATATCTATGGCAGCAGTCTAAAGAAGAGCCAGTGGCGGCACAGTAATCAATGACGTGTGTGTGAGGGAGAGTGACAGAGAGAGAGACTGTTACTGGGGTCACAATTTGACAAGAATCAATTGTAAAGGACAGAAAATATTACACAGCCATTGTTTTAGTATTTTTTTCTAATCTGTCGCCAACCTTTCTCTCACTCTCTCACTCAGAGGGTTCAGAGACGGTGAAGAGAGAGACTGTTGTCTCTGGTGAGACAGTGGTCAGTAGCTCTGTGCCCATCGCTCGTTTCTCAGAGGAAGAGAAGAAGGTGTCCGTCATTAAAGCGCCCCATTACGAAGGCATTGGACCAGTGGATGAGTCAGGTATTCCCATCGCCATCCGAACGGTGAGTGATATCCAGGCATTTTTAAGGGAACTGACAAAAATGACAGAAATTAAAAACAACTATAAAAATGATTTTTCTTAGTTTTAAATAAAATAAAAAATGACTTAAGTATGTTTTACAAGAAAATGCTATTTTTAGTCTTTCTACTTACAATTGCATGCTTGATTCAATGTTACTTGCTGTTTTTTGTAATTATTTGTGACATTTACTAGCAATTTCAGAGTGATTGTTTAAAAGTAAATCCTGCGCCTTTTTTCTGTGTATTTTGCTTCTGATTTGTTATATACCAGCTATGTTTCATTGTAGCAAACTTGAGAGTTGATTTATATATACCACAATTTAGACACAGTTGTCATTACTGGTGTCTCTATGACTTTACAAAGCATATAGTGATTTTTTTTTGTCTTAGGTTATGACTGTTATATTTATAATCAGCTAAGTTTACTGACAAGTAATTTGTCTGTCCATAACTGATGCATCATGTGATAGAAACAGTAAGCATTAATTGTTTATTATAAATCAGTTTGATCTGAATTTCGAATTGTATTATTTTAGTCCAAGAGCACTTGTTTCATATTCAGACAAACTGACAGTCTGCGAGTTACATCCTTAAGCCAGTATGTTGTCTTTAGGAGTGAGTCAGTGAGCACGTTTACATGGACATCAGTAATCTGATTATTTACCTTATTCTGAATAAGACAACGTCATGATTAAGGTGTTTACATGAGTTGCTTTAAAAATATTCCTTTCATGTTCCCGTTTTAAATGTTATAGTACATAGATCGATTAATGACACACCTCATTACGTTTCCACGCGACACCATCTGACGTTCCCTCCAGAATTTCATGTATCAACACACAGTTCGTCTTCGTTACTAAACAGTTTTTGGGGTGTTTCATTTTTAATTTTACGATAGCTTCAAGTGCAGTTAATTATATGCCATGCTATACATGCAAACAGACGATGACAGATAAAAATATGCCTTCTTGCTTGAAGCCATGCTCTTTTGTTTGCCGTCAAATGGTTGACCACTCCATGTCGCAAAAGGGCTACACAACGGTAATAGTGTGATTAAGGTGTGTACATGTCTAGACTGTACTTCAATAATGCAGCTAAACTAGGAATACTCCACATGTCTTAATTCGATTTGTGTTTACTTCGAGTATGAGTATGACTTTAGCCGGATTAAGGTAACATTAATCAAAAGTTTGTACGGTCTGGTAGTGTGTTAGGCAGTGGTAGATTCCTGAATCGCTTTTAGTATTGTCGTAATAGTCTGGGGTTGTTTTATCGGATTATTTTTGTCTCTCTCCCAAGGGGTGTTGTTAGTAAACGTACTCATTATGTGTTTGTGAATCATGAAAGAAACGCGAGTGGTTTTGATTTCACTTGGAGCTATTTTTGTTTGCAAAATACACAAAGTTATTGCCATTATTGTGTCTAAAAGTTACTTAGTATTAACTTCTGTTTATTGGACTGTCTATATAAAGTTACTTTTATGAAGCAGTGTTTTGATCCAATGAGATTGAGTTGATGACGCCACGTACACCACAGTATGGGCAAGAATAGAAACCGGAAAAAAGGACGGACGATGTTCTGCTGGTTGGGTGTGTGATTGTTGTGTCTTGCCAGCTGGTGGGACTTTTTGTGGTTGCGAATGGTTAGTACAAAAACTGAGATTTACGTGATATTGTATTACCTATCATGGTGCATCAGCGTAACAGAACAAAACCCATCACTCATTCTTTTTAAACAGTATGACATCTAACTGTCTGACTGTCACTGGTCAGATTTAAAACAGCAGATCAGCTGTTAATCGCTTTTGAGGGCATTTTTTTCTTGATTTGTGTTTGAGTTGTTCTGACATTTGATCTTCTTATTGTGGTTAGAGGAATGCTTTTGAGCTCTCAGCAGTTCAGACTATCTGTGAATGTGTGTGTTTGTGAGCAGAAGAGAACATTCTTGGCAGGTTACTAGGATACTCCCTGTCTGTTTTTCTCTCTGTGCTCTAGTGATTGTGTGTTGGTTGTCAGGAAATGACAAATGCTGTTAGCTGTTTGTGCGCTTAACCAGCAAACTGACAAGGCAACCACTTCGGTGTGTGTGTGTTTGTGCGTCTATTTAGACCGTGGACAGACCCAAGGACTGGTACAAGACCATGTTCAAACAGATCCACATGGTTCATAAAGCAGGTGTGTATGATGGAGTGAGTGGGAGGATACACAGAACATATCCTGTAGTGTTCATTTTGTGTGTTTTTTTTTAATCTCACACAGAGTTTTCCATTTAAACATTTTTTAATGCTGTTTTCACCAGATGATGACTATGCAGACACATATAATGCAACATACGCTGTCATAAACAAAGGTAAGTTCTGTGAAATCTAAAGATCTGATATTAACATACATTTCTGCTTACTTAAGATCTAACACTATGTGTGTAGTGAAAGTCTGAATTCTGTGTTTTTGCGTTGTAAGAAGTGTTTTTAGCATATAGTAACTGTAATAAAATGTACAATAAAAATGGTTTTATTCTATAGCAAATAAACAAATAATATGCATCAAACATTGATTTGAGTTAAAAATAATGTTTTAAAAAAAAATAGACTAAAACTAAAGAGCTGACATCTTGAAAATGTCCAAATATTGTTTGTCTTAATTTTAAACAATGGTTTTATTATGATATTTGACTATGATATTTGCTTTAAGGGAGAATTTATGTTTCTTTAAAATAATAATTGTTTTTTTTTTAAAGAATTTGTCATATACCCATGGACTCCCATTTTAAAAGATTGTGGGGGTCGGGTGCAATAAGAATTTTTCGCTGGTTTGATTATTGAATTAATTCAGGATCCTGAGGAATAGTTGCAGTAGACATTGTAAAATGTGTATAAATAGATTGCTTTTAGTGTTATTTCAAATAATTGCGTCTTCGGTTGTGGTGTGAAGGTTGCTGTTCTGATTACATCAAAGAATCCTGACGTGTTATTGGCAGCAATCATGTGATGGAATAATAGACCTGAGGCGTGGAGGGCACAATGTGCAGGCATATTATGGTGAATGAGTTTGGTTCTGAAGGATCATGTGACACTGAAGACTGGAGTTATCATTGCTGAAACCATCACAGGAATAAACTACATTTCAAAATATATTCAAATACTAACCAGTTCTTTAAACATGAGTAATAATATTTCACAATATCTGTTTTTACTGTATTTGATAATAAATGCAGCCTTGGTGAGCATAAATGACGATTCAAAAGCTTTTTAAAAAGACAGTTTAAAAAATCTTATAAAAGGTAGTGTAGATTCAAATGTTTTATGTTTTGCTGTAATGTCCAAATATGTATAGCCACCGTACATTTGTTTAATTTATCTGTTAAATTACATTTACATTTAGTCATTTTGCAGACGCTTTTATCCGGGCAGTGACGCTTAATACTATTTTACACTAATAACATAAGAGTTATTCTGCTTAAGAGGCAAACATATACATGTTCGGAGTGCTTGTAATACCAAGGTTTTAGTGGCGTTGTTCGAATAAGTAACCATAGCTAGAAAGGCGAAGGAATAAACTAAAGAGAGAACCGTTTAAAAAAAAAAAAAAAAAAGTATTTATTACTATATTTGCTTCTTTCTTGATATATCACCCTACTCTTCCCTGCCCACACCGCCCCCACTCGAACTGGCACACCTCCCGGCCCTCTCTCGAAATACCTCAACACGCCATACAGTGCCGCCCACCGGCTCTCACCATCCCCGTCCCCCTCCCGCCCCGTCCCATGCCCCTCGTTCCTCCAGCTCGTCTCAGAGACTTGCGAGAGAAAGAGGTTCTCACATTACCCGTAAGACAACCGACCCTCATGTGCTACACTGTAAATAAAACAAAATTGTGAATAAAACAAAGATTATTGGAGTGCAATTACAAGAAAATACTCTTAGTTTAATTCAATGTGTCACTTGCCGTTTCTTTGTAATCAATTGCTTGAAATTGACTAGCAATTTCTGAGTGAAAATTGTTTCAAAGTAAATCCTACACCAGATATTTGTCAGTGTACAGTCGGGTGGCCGATAGTGGGGGGGTCGACCGCTCTGATGTGGTGTCTTGCATGTGGTCTCATCTGCAGAAATGAGTGGGGTCCTCCAGATCGAAAAGTGGATACGCGTAAATACCGGGGCGGTCCAGGGGGGAACACGAGCAGCTTGGTGTAGTGAGGGGGTAGCCTGGCAAATCCTCCATCCTTGAGCAAGAAAGACCTGTGAGTGATCTTATTTAGTTAAATCATTATACATAAGTGATTGTTTTTCATCAGTTTCATTTAAACTGTTGTAAAAATCCTCACATAACATGGACTCAAGGTTGGTAAGGTCTGAAGGCAATCCTGTTCTTGTTGTTCGTGGGCCATCCCTGATGTAGTGGTCAGTGGGCTTGGTTACATGTTGTCTCTTTAATCACAAAATCAAACATACAGTACATGGTCAATCCCCCACGCAGATTAGACCCATTAAATGGCTCTGTTAGCAGAGACTTGACTTTTGAAAATCTTTTTTAGCTCTATGTAAATTCACATTTGTGTCCCAGAAAACGTAAAAAGTTTTAAAGAAGTCCCCAAACATTCTGTCACTACTTACTCACCTACCAAGCCTGTATGATTTTCTTTTTTTTTTTCTGTGGAACACAAACATGTACCTTCAAATATCACGTGTCACACCAGGTTTTTATGACGATGTTTCTGGTTCACATATGTTAGTCACTGATGTCATTCATTTCTGACCATATTTTCATCAAATAATGACAAAGTTGGGTTTATTCCTCCGACAAAGCTATCATTTGGCCTCAAAACAATTGAATGGAATAGTGCACATCATGCACCACTTTTATCAAACTTTTATGGTGACATTTTCATCTTTTGAAGCTAAACAGAATCCATTTATTTTATTGTTGAAAAGGGGTGGACAACGCGGAAATTTGCTTTTTTCTAAACAGGGTGTGGTTTGCTAGTGTCCATTTGAAAAAAGAAAAGTTTGTGCTCGGTCATATGTTTCGTTGTGGGGGGGGGTGCGGGTGCTGCGATGGGGGGGGGGTGTGTCAAGATGTGCGGGTGTGGGGGTCTGTCCAATTTTGTGTGGTCAAAACAAAGCAGCACTTTTATTCAGCAAGGTTGCATTAAATTGATAAAAAATGACAGTAAAGTAATTTAAAATGTTACAAAATATTTATATTTCAGATAAATACTGTTCTTTTGAACTTTCTATTCATCAAAAAATCCTGAAAAAAATGAATCATGGTTTTCCCAAAAATATGAAGCAGCAACTGTTTTCATCGTTGATAATAAGAATTGTTTCTTGAGCACCAAATCAGCATATTAGAATGATTTCTGAAGGATCATGTGACACTAAAGACTGAGAATTCAGCTTTGCCATCAAAGGAATAAATTACATTTTAAAATATTTTACAATAGAAAACAGTTACTTTATATTATAATACTATTTTACAATATTATTGTTTTAACTGTCTTTAAAAAAAACTGCAATTTTTTTTTTTGAACGGCAATCCTGTCTTATGAAAACTCTATTTCTTTGTAGCCTACAGCCATTTGAGTTCTAATTTATGAAGTTGTTGCATTCCCAACTTACTGTTTACTACAGTGTCAAACTGCAGTTTTCCAGCCTGCTGATTGGACATGTGTTAAGGCTGTGTTTTCCCTCTGTTTCATGGATCGTTTGACCAAATAATGGACCATCAGCCATGAGTTTGCTTATTGTAAGCAATGTGGTGCTTCAGCAAGCTTTCTTTTTCCTTTGTGTATCTGTTCATGTAGTAGGTCAAATCTTTGCACTAAAAGCAATCAATTATTAGGTTCGCCTGAAACATTAAGCAGTGGTATTCATGAAGGGGACAATGCAGATTTAAATTTTGCAATACAGTACGTCCCATTCTCCCCTTAATAATGTCACATTCTACTGTCTTTGTCTAAGGCGAGACAAATAAAGTGGCTCAAGAGAGGCATTACCTCAGTGGTTTATGTCTCCTTTGACAGCAATTGAACTTTTGTTTTGCAATGTAGATGTAGAAAGCTGGAAGGGTGTCAGACAAAGCAGCGCAGTCGTAGCCAGCGGCTCGGTTCACAGAACAATGAGATAGAAATGTCAGGAGGCTGAATCACAGCACTGCCCTCAGCACAAACACAGTGGATGTGGCAGTGGGAGATGTCACAGGTGGCAAAATGAGTGGGCAGCTTTCTCAGCATGTATAGTCATAGCTTAAGGAAGAGAAAAAAAGAGATTTTAGAGAGAGAGCAGAGAGGAAGAAGCATGATGTCTCCCCCTTTTGGACAGTACTGAGAGGCACAACACATATTAAAGGGACAGTCCACCCAAAAATGAAACTGATGCTGCGTCCCAATGTGCCTACTATGCCCTTAAAGTATGTACTGTTTTGGTGAAGAAAAAGTATACACTTTTGAGTGTGCAGTAGAAGAGTATGCAAGCTTTGGGACATACTATCACGTCATACAATTGTGTCTTTAACTGTACGCTCTGTCGCACCTGTTACACGCATCCTGTCACTGTAAACTGGCCTGTCAATCATCTTGTCACAGTTAACATCCACATTTCATTTCATTTAACTTCCTACCATATCGGAGAGAAAAGAAGTAGCACGTTGATCTGCCAGCCGCAGGTCTTTATGCAGAGAACTCTGCTCATATTTTCTGCATAATGATGCATTTAAAAGTTAATGACCAAACGGATGTTTATAAAAGTTTACATTGCTGTTGCAGATGAAATATAACATAGATAAGATTAAATAAACATTATTTTACCAGGTTAAATGTTGATTATTAGTAACTCAAACCCCTTTATCTAAACCTCTCTACTTAACCGCTGGTCGTGCGCATCCGCCATGTCTGTAGTTTTTTTTACGCTTTTTGTAGTTCTCAACTGCATCATTCAGCAAAGCGCATTGGATTGTGTGTATTATTAGCCATTAGAGTGTGCACGGATCCACACTTCAAAAATCGACCTGAAATAGTAGACCATCCGGGGACTTTTGGCATACTGTTTTCAACATACTATGCTTTGGGACACACTAATTCTAATCTCATGCTATTTAGGATGGATAGTATGAACATTTGTGGGACGCAGGGTGAGACTCACCCTCATGTCATTTCAAACCTGTATGAATTTCTTTCCTCTGCTGAACGCAAAAAAAAATTGGACCCGAAACTGTTTGGTTTCCAACATTCTTCAATATATCTTCTTTCTTCTGTGGAACCCAAAATAAGATATTTTGAAGAAAGATGGTAACCAAACAGTTTCAGTTCCCATCGACTTCCATTGTATTGTTTTCCCCATACAATGCAAGTCAATGGGAACCAAAGCTGTTTTTCAAAATATCTTCTTTTGTGTTCAGCAGAAGAAAGAAAGTCATACAGGCTTTGAATAACTTGAGGGTGAGCAAATTATGACAGAATTTAAATTTTGGGGTGGATTATGTCTTTAGTTTTATTAATTTGACATTACATATGGTCATATATGTATGTGTGTAATATGTGTGTGAGTGAGAATGTGTTGATGACCCAAATTTTATCCTCCTCTGTTCTTTGCTCACCAGTCCTTACAGCATATTTTGGTCCTCCTAACCCTGATTTCCATCTCTGTTTTCCTCTCATTGTTTTTCCTCTTCTTCTTACCTCTCTTTTTCTATGTTGCTTCTTGCCCCAGACATTTGATTTAAACCCAGATGACATAGATTTAGAGAACGAGCCTTGGTTTAAATTCTTTTCCGAGTTGGAGTTTGGACGGCCGGTAAGTTGAGTGAGAGTGCAGCAGGTTGGCATGCTGTAGGCTGTAATCTCCTTGTCCGGTAAACACATGCCGTTGTGTAATCCAAGCATCTGTTTGTTTTTTTGTGTGTGTGTGTGTGTGTGTGTGTGTGTGTGTGCATGTTTATGTGGTTTATGAGGACACTAATTTGTATAATAACATGGGTATGACTTAGGTATTACAACGAGAAGGTGATTTATGAGGACATTTTCAGTGTCCCCGTAATTCAAAAGGCTTATATATAATTCAGAATGAGTTTTTTTGAAAATCTAAAAATGCAGAAAGTTTCCTGTAAGGGGTAGGTTTAGGGGTAGGGTTGGTGTAGGGCAATAGAATATACGGTCTGTACAGTATAAAAACCATTACGCCTATGGGATGTCCCCACTTTTCACAAAAACAAACCTGTGTGTGTGTGTGTGTGTGTGTGTGTGTGTCGTTTCTGGATTCAAGTTCTGACTTGTTCAGAACTTGGTGTAATTTGCACACTGAAAACAGAAATATGACGTTTAACATCACCACAATAGCAATTTGCACAATAATAATGTTAGAGGCAGTGGGTAAGACATCAGACACATATGATATGTCTGATGTTAAATCCTAAGGCTAATATTTCAAGTAAACAATCATGCTCTGTTTTCAAGATACTCACAGAAAGAGCAAGTATTATGGGGTACAATGTTGTCTTTAGAAGAATAGCAGTGGTTTTTAATAAGTTTTAACTTTTAGTGTGTAACACTGTGTTTTTGCTTTGGCTCAGTTTGCAGTATCACACACCTGCTCTTACAGCTTACAGCTCTTATAGCTGCAGAACCTGTGCAGAAAACACTATTAAGTCAAGTTTAACTCTTTTTATTAAAAATCAACAGATGTTGGATAATACAGTGGTCCTGTTTTGATATTTAATCTATACACCAACATATAAATTTTTTGGGGGGGGGGGGGGGGGGGGGGCACTTTTCCAATCGAATAATTTCACTTTAAGAAGTTCACAAAATAATAAAAAGCATGTACAACTTTCTGGTTGTCAAACTTAGTTGAGCATGTATTCTACAACTAGGATGTAACCAGATATTCATGATTGTGTGACCAAAGGTCAAATAATAGTTAATTGAAAAATTCACCAAATATTTATGAGAACTAATCTTAATTTTGATGGAGGTGCATCATCGTCAATATCTGTGGTGATTTATGTTGTGAATACTCATCATACACTACCTTTCAAAGTCTCTTAAACTCACCAAGGCTGTATTTATTTGATCAAAAATACAATAAAACAGTAATAATGTGGTAACATTATGAAAAAAAAATCTTACTGACCCCAAACTTGAATAGTAGTGTAAGTGATTCATTGGGAGGCAGTAAAATGAAAAAGTACAAAAATTGTTAATATATATAGAAGAAACCACCAGATTCTCATCCCGTTCCTGCTTCCTTTAGCATTTAGCATTGTGTTAATATCTTAATAACCCCAGACTTCTCAATATTGTACATTAACTAAAATGACATTGGGACCAGTTGCAAGTGTAACTGCAAAAATGATTGCGTAAATAGGAGTGTAATTTGTTCCAAAGTTTGAATTTTGTATTATTTTATTTTATCTAATGCATTAAAATTCATAAACATGTCCATATGTTTTGGAGGCCACTGTATTTTCATAAATAAGATATTTATGCACAGGTCCTCCAGCTCCTATAGAACACACTCTTCCTTGCTTGTTTACTGGTTGAGTTTGCTGCCACAATGAGTAAACAAGCAAAATATGTGTGAAACCCTATGTAATTTCACCGTTGTTTGTAGTATACAGTATGTACACACAAGCGGCAGTGTGTGTAAGGTAGGTGAAGCATGTGTGGGCACGATTGCTCTCAACACACTAAGGTTCACTAGTATTCACCCTTCGTTTGTGTGTACACTGTGTGTGTTTTGTGTGATCTCTGTTTCTCCATGCCCTAACGTTGTCACTTTCTCCACATGTGTCTTTTTCCCCATGATGCACCTGCTTCTCCACCTCATCTTCACCTCTATGCTGTTCGTTTGTTTGTTCGGGTGGCGGGGCACCCAGCCTCCTAAAAAGAGGTTGGATTATAATCCTGACTACTCCACACATGCTGTGGCACAGGTAAATCTACCTTCCTGTCCATCCATCCATGCTTCCTTTGCTGGTGTTTGCTCATCCTGCAATTTGCTGTTCTGCTACTATCTACTATCTCCGTCTTTCTTTTTTCCTTTCATTTTTCCTCCACTCCCATCATTTGTTTTCCAGATGGCGAATGGAAAACGTTTTGACCCACACACTGTGGGTCAAAATGATTTGAGAATGTTTTACAAGTAAATACTATTTTGGTGTTTGTAATTCAAAATGTCATGTTTAATTAAATGTGTTGCATGCATTCTTTGTAATTAGTTGTCAGATTTACTAGTAATTTATGAGCCATGTAAACTATATACGAACACCCTTTTCAATAAAACAAATACAAAACTAAATGTGAAACAATTAGTTCACATGAGAAAAGGCTTTCCTGGAGTGTCAGATGAATATATTACTGAAAAATATAACAAAATATTGAACACCCACATATGCATTTTGGGCTTTTTGTAACTGCTTTTTTGAGTGTTCTATTGTATATTTAATTTTACTGTCAGGTTTTCTTCCTCTGCTATTTATGTTTTTGAATGAATGTGTTCATGTGCATGTTTGTGTTGTGAGTTTTCTGCACTTTTCCTGTGCCTGTGGATTGGCTTTTTATTTGTCTTCCTATCTGACCTAGGTTCAGCTTTGGTGTGTTAAAAATGCTGTGCTGTCAGTAATCGCTTTTCTTTCTTGTCCCTGATCCAAGTCGCATGAATAAGCCAGAATGAACACCAGAGACTGCTGTATTGTGCTCAGATTTGTTGTAATTCACCCCAGGCTGTGTCAAAGGAAAGGAGGCGTGGCGATCTTGGACAACATAATAGACAGGGCTTCTTGTGACCTGGTGCCACGTGCAGCTTTTCTGGATCTGTACTGTTTTGTTCACTGGCTTTTGTTGGGGTCTGCTTAATGTGGGACCCCGGCCCTTTTTTATTCTCGCAGGAGGTCAAAGTTAATTTACATAATCCTTCAAGGTGGGATTGAGAGATGTGGAACCCTCGTCGGACACGGCTGTGCATGTGGGGGGGAAGGTTTTGATTGCGGCGCAGCACGGGAGTGTTACACTTCTTTGTTCCCATGGTTCTCACTCTTCTCTTTTGTTGTCTGCTTTCTTTTAGTCATCCCTCTATCTCTCGCCTTCGGAACGACCTGACGGGCCTTCAAGGTAAGCTTCCCTTTCATTCTAATACCATCTTTTCTCACTCAGGCTCTTTAATTTCCCAGAGAGATGCCTATTGGATATCCATTGGAGGATAGAACCTGAGCATCCTCAGTCTAATTGTAATTTACTCATGTTTTAAAAGCTCTGCCAGCGTTTATTTTTGTCACTGTGTATATGAATTTGACATCCCATACTTGAGCATTAAGTGTTGTATGTACCTCCTACTCCTCTCAGATCATCTTTAGCTTAATGCCACTTGCTATTATTAGGATATTATTAGGATATGAGAAACCTTATTTAGGACTGTTTAATGTGTAGAAGACCCTGCGATCAGAGTGTCATGGTCAGTATATGTACCAGAGTATATTGTCCACTAGCTGAGCCATTCTGGGTGCTGTTTCCATTTTCCAAAATGGCATAAACGGCTTAGTTGTTTGTACAATGTTTTTTACAAAAGCATTAAAATTGCATAGCTATTCCCTTAATTATGTATTTTTAGGCCTAAAATGTTGTTAAATTATTTTGTTGTAATCTTGTTTGCACAAATAATATGTTAAAGTGTAATGTTCTATCAATTTATTCAGTAATTTTATAGAACTTTAAAGTCAAAAATAATGTTTTGCTTTGGTTATTTTATTATTTTTTGGGATTCTTAGTTCTGCAAGTGACTACAAGAAAAGGCGAAAGTCGGAACCATCTGTCACTCAAGCCAACACAGGAAGTGAGCAGAATGCCAGTCAAGTATTTTCCCACCCACTGGACACTAATAAAGCACAGACACTGAAGAAGCCCACCATACGTTCCTCCCCCTGCTCACCATCCAGACCCAAAGGTAATTTCAGACAGTCGCACAACTACAAATGCTAACAGAAGATGTTAGACTGGTCAAATGTTGCTGAAGACATTTCGATTAGGCATCAATGCCTAATGGCATATTACATTAGTGCTGCATTATTCTGTGCAGAGGAACTGTTGGATTTGTTCTGTCACCATTGTATCTGTATGTAGTGTTTGATTTGTGCCAGAAACTGAAACAACTCACTTCTCTTGTTCCATCATTAGATGGTCACATTTGTGGTTAGACTTACTCCTAGCAAAATGTTAAAATTTGTGTATAAGATCATAATTATGTGAGTCTGCATGTTGTCCCCTTTCTGTTATAAATTTACTGACACATTCTGACTTTCTGTCACTTTTACTGATACTGTTTTCTCTCGCTTTGTCATTTTCTGTCAGCTGAGCTCACTAACCAGCTTTCCTGTCTCCTCTTTGCCATGCTGCATTGGATGTTATTTTAATTCACAGCTGGAGACGCTAGTGAGTCACTCTCCTCCTGTATGAGCTCTCCAGGTATGGAGCGCCCTTCCTCTCGTCTCTCCTCAGACTCCCTCACTATCTCCACACCAACCTGGCGTGGCTCCAAGCGCTCCATCTGCTTCAAGAACGGTTGGCAGACAGGCCGACATGAAGCTGCAGAGACTTGGAGTAGTGTTGACGATGAATCTGTTGTGACTCCTTCATCACCACGGCTCAAATCACGTAGCTGTGATGATTTGTTGTCTGATGGACATGGTGCTAGTAATGGCGGGAGAGCATCCACTTCTGTGACTACCACTCGCTCTGAAAGTGCAGGTTCATTGCTCGAAGAAGACGCTCCACAGACGCCTCAAGTAAAAAGTCTTACCTCATCTCCCAGGGGGCGCCGACATCACCGCCGTAAGATGCCACATGATACTCCAGGTTTCCTTCAGCTCTATAAGAAAATGCACCACATAGACCGTGAGCAGCTGTTGCCCTCAGAGGTGATTCGTTCTGTACGTGCACGGATCCTTGAGCTGGAACGGCTACAGCAGCAACAGAGGCACAACCTCCATGGTTGGGCACCTTTCGGTAATGAGGTACCTCAACACATGGTCCCAAAACTTATATCAGAATATGAACAGCTCATCCAGAAATCAAAGTCAATGCCAGACCTTGGTGACGAAAATGCTCCTTCGGGCACCACCACACCAGGGTCCTCAAGGGCCAGCAGCTGTCCCAAACGACGCTTTTCTGTGGAATCACTTTTAGAGGAAGAGGATCCTCCAGAAAGGGCTCGAAGTCCCCCTGAGGGACAGCCAAAACCGGGACCAGACAGCAGTAGCCTGGTGCCAGTTCATGGGAAGACCCAGAGGCATCAAGACTACTCGGACAGTGAGCAGGACGCCTGTGCCTCCGAAATGAGCGACATCCACATAGAAGGATCTTCACTGTGTAGCGAAAGTGACCTGGATCATTGCTCATTTACCTCATCGGAGAGCTTTTACGGTTCTGGGCAACATCACCATCACCATGGACACCGTTACCATCGCCACCATCACGTGCACCAGAGTGTCGGTCAGAGTCAAGGTTACCAACACCGCCACCTCATCAGCTCATGTAAGGGTCGCTGTCCAGCATCCTATACACGATTCACCACCATGCTAAAACATGAGCGACAACAAGAAAGGGCTCGGCAGGATTCCCACCCTGCCTCTACATCTCCGCTAGCCCAGCAGTCACCCAGTGAGTCAGGCCTTTCCAAACTGGCCTTCCTGGTCAGCCCTGTGCCTTTCCGCCGGAAACGAGGCTCCCCGCCAACCCAACGACGACATTGCAGAAGCGGTCGGCCAAAATCTAAAACTGCAATTTATGAGGCTTTAGATGCCGCTTTGCAGGACATTTATGACCACATAAGGGCAGAAAAGGGGCAGGGACCAGCAAGGATGCCAGATGATAGCATATTGCAGCGGTTATTGCAGGAGTTGATACCAGACGTGCCCAAGCGTAGCTCCTCCTTGCGGGCTCAGAGAGGGTCCGTCTCACCCTCCTCGCCCCACGTCCACCAGCCTTATCATGGAGCCCACCAATGTGCCTCCTACCAGCAGCAACACCACCATGCAGATGCCTCCAACAACAACCAGCATAATGCTAATGCTAATGTGCACTGCTATTCAGGTGCAGCTACACTAGTTCTCTAGAGTTTTTGTTTTGTATCGTTATTGCAAAATCCTCACGTCATTACCTCAAACGTTCCCTAGCGAAAACATGCAAGCGCTTTCACTTCTTTTCCACCTAATCAGCATGCTTTATTAGCATGGCACCTAGTGTCCTACTTGAATGTATTAGATCTTTGGGAGATCTTACTATTTAGAGTCCTATATTCATATATTGAAACAGAAAGTTTGAACCAGACATATAGAAGGAATCAACACAGTTTGTTTGGGATATTCTCATTCAGGAAAGTATTTGATTGGACAAAACCTGTTTTCTATATATATATCTATCTATTTATTTTTTTATTTATTTTCTAGAGCTTAGATGTTACTTTACTGCTCACACAAACTCAAATTATGTCATGGGGTATGTTTTTTCTTTCTGCCAGTTTCATAACTGCATTCCATGCTGTTTTTTTGCAATGATACAAGTGTGCAAAAGAAGATTAGCAGTCCCTGTTGCCATTAGGTGTCCGTCTGGTAATTTATGCATGAGTGTTTACTCACTGAATTTTTCCTTTTGATTTTGTGCCCTTGCCGTTGTTTTTTTTCACTTGCTGATGTATGAAATAATGTTATAAAGCCACTCATTTGCTTCTATTTATTTCTTTTTTGAATTTTATTTTTTTATTAAAATACAGTGTTTTTGTGAAGAATTTTATATATATATAGTATATATAATATAGATCTATATATCTATATCTCATATTATATTATATCTATCTATAGAGATATATATATAAAGTGGTCATTTTTATGTCAATTGGGGCCTGCCATTTTTATGTCATACTGTGTGTATTCGGATCATCCCTTATTTTGTGTTTGACCTGAAATTTGAAATAAATATTTGTAAATTTTTTAATTGTCTCATTTTCCTTTGGACACCAGCGGAATGCATGTGGTGCCCCCATGAACACAATTGTTTTCTTTCTGTTGACATCTTTGACATATGTGTTTCCACAGATCAGGGCTCTGATACAGGACGTCTCACACCACAAAGCAGAAGACCCACGCCAGAAAGGGAGGTAAAAATGCTGCTCTGCTCATATCTATTTTTCATGAACTAGTTTTCATTTAATTAGAACAATGTTTTGAAACCCTCAGGGAAAGCATCATTGATTAGTGAATAAGTGTAAAGCAATCTTAAATCCTGAATCCTTATTCCACTCTGCCATAAATTACCCATGACCCTGTAACCTTCATTTTGGTTAAGGTCTCAGCATATTTGGCTTAGCTGTGCTTATGCTGGATAACTGATGGTGTTTTTGCTTGCTTTGTAGGTCTCCTCTAAGCAGATGACCTATCTTATATTGTCTTCTCTCCTCCATCAGAAACAGTCTGCCAGGGCTATTTATGATTTTAAAGCTCAGTCTGCCAAGTGAGTATATATAAAATTCTGAGAGACTGTCTGGCGCATGCTAATAACATCACAGCATCTCACTGAATTTGAATCTGCAAGGTGCTGTGTCAGCTTTTTGTTTGTGAAAGTGTTTAATTTTACTCTTGTCTAGCCATTCAAAGCTTTTTTTTTTTATTGTTTTGCATTTTCTTGTCAAATTGGCCTCTGCATCAGCAATTGAGCTGTGAGCTGTCGTTGCATGAAAGTGTCAGCTTGCATGAAAAGCCATGCTAATAAAACCATTAAAGAATTTCAAGGCCCATGAATTTCAGCCTGAAATTTGCATATCACCAAATTCATTGGGTAATACATTAGAAAAATGCATTGTTGTAATTAGCAAATATTTAATAAATAAGTGTTTGCAATGCCTGAAGAAGGTCTTAGACCAAAATGCTCTTATTTGTGACCCTGGACCACAAAACCAGTCTTAAGTCGCTGGGGTATATTTGTAGCAATAGCCAAAAATACACTGAATGTGTCAAAATTATAAATTTTTCTTTTATGCCAAAAATCATTAGGATATTAAGTAAAGATCATGTTCCATGAATATATTTAGTAAATTCCCTACTGTAAATATATCAAAACTTAATTTTTGATTAGTAATATGCATTGCTAAGAACTTTATTTGGACAACTTTAAAGGCGATTTTCTCAATATTTAGATTTTTTTTGCACCCTCAGATTCCAGATTTTCAAATAGTTGTATCTTGGCCAAACATTATCCTATCATAACAAACCATACATCAATGGAAAGCTTATTTATTAGATGGTGTATAAATCTCAATTTCAAAAAATTGACCCTTATGACTGGTTTTGTGGTCCAGGGTCACATTTAATAAAGATTTAAAAGCTACAACAGTGTACAGGACTATTGGTGAATATTTTCATCTCTGGTTGCATCAGTAGAAAAAGTAGAAATGTGACCGCTACAGAAGGTAGATTCAGGTGCGTCACTGGTATGGATGTTCTTTTTACTGTGTATGTAATGCATGTTTATGGTCACATATGCATGTTTACTGCACATTGCAGGGAACTCTCTTTTAAGAAAGGTGATGCTGTCAACATCATCAGACAAATTGACAGTAACTGGTACGAGGGGGAACACAGAGGACGGATTGGAATTTTCCCCATCTCTTATGTCGAGGTCAGTGTTAAAATAACCTATTTACAGTAGTTAAACCAAACACTGACACACACTTAATCACATTCCCTCTGGCTTTCTCTCTCATTCTCTCCTTCAGAAGGTTGCATCTCCAGAGCGGAGGCAGCCTGTCAGGCCTCCTCCTCCAGCTCAGGTTCGAGAGATTGGAGAGGCCATAGCACGATACAATTTCAATGCTGACACTAACGTGGAGCTTTCTCTTAGAAAGGCAAGTGTAAAGCCCTATATCACACCCTGCCATCTCTCGAGATCTATGATATACACTTGTTAACACACCCCACCCTGAATCATGTATTTAAAGCATGCATGTTTTTGCTGCTGTAGGGGGAGCGAGTGATCCTTCTAAGGAAGGTGGATCAGAATTGGTATGAAGGAAAGGTTCCTGGCTCAAACAAGCAGGGCATTTTCCCTGTGTCCTATGTCGATGTGATCAAGGGCTCTCCTTCCAAGAGCCCCAGTCACCAAGGAGACACGCACACATATAAGGCACATAAGGTAAGTCTTTAGCGCCAGTTTTAGACCATCACACCAACAAAGTCTGTTCTACAGACCTTATTTAATCCAGTAAGTTTAAAAACCTTCCTGCTTTCTTTTTCCCTTGCTTAAGTACAATACAGAGCCCTCCCATTTGCAATGTCTTGATTCTGCCACTGGGACACACTTTCAAACAGTCACTAGTGAATGGCTGTCCCTCACATTGGGAGTTTCCACCACTTACCCATCTTCCTGTGGCAGTCCAGTCCCACCCACCCCTCCTCCATTACCCATCAATCTACACTACACAGGCCCCCAATCCCCTGCTTCACTTGTGCAAAGGTTCACCCCGCCACAAAACCTTTTCCCTTTTGTGGATGCAAAAGAATGCTCCCCTTTTCCTAGCCAAAGACCAATCACTTCAGAGTCCTCAAATATTTCCCTTTATTCCCATGAACGTCTCTACAGAGATAAACTGACAGCAATAGATGAACCAGATACATTAATTCCAGTGAAACAGATCACAGACCATAATCAAGAGCTGTTAAGAATGGAACAAAAGAGTCATGATGGTATAAAGCTCTTAAAAGATATGTATTTAAAGGAGCAAAGCTTGGTACAAAAGTATGACCCATCCAGGCTAATAAATGAACCTGATCCATATGGCGAGCTTATGTCGATGTTTCTGAAAAATCAACTCTATAATGAACTTGAATTCAGATTGGGCAATCGATCAAAAAGCATGGCTAATCAAGAAGCATTACCTAATAAGCCACTGTCCATCAGTCCAAGCCACAAATCAGAAAATACACTGGTTAAGCATCATGATATCCATAAGAAAAAGGCTGAGGAGCTGCTGTCAGTCATTTTGAATAAGAAAACCGAGTTTGGCAGTCCAGTAGCTGCTATAAAGTGGGAGGAACTTCCTGAGTTGTACATAAAGGAAGAGGATGATGAAACAAACAACAGATCAGGCTTGGAGACTGTTTCAAAAAAAGAGGTAGAACATGCAATGTGAAAGAAGCATGATAGTCTGGTTGTGTGCAGTGAATAAAAACTCTTAGAACTTTAAGTTTAACACTTTTTTTTTATTCTGAAAAAGTTTATTTTGTATATACAAAACATTATTTGCATGTTCAATAACTAAATCAAAGGGCCATATCCAACATGTTTGTACTTTTTTTTTTTTTTTTTTTTTTTCTTTGAAGTCCAGATATGTACTGTTATTCAGTTTTCCTGAAACAGGCTGGTTTTGCTACTGAACATTAAGGCTATATATAAAATATATATATATATATTATATATACTATGTATATTACTGTCATCTGCTGCTTTAAATGCAATGTTTTTATCGTTTATCAGCTGGACAAAAAAATTTTTATACCTGGACTTCCCTATTCTCATGGAATTAGAATAATAATTAAAAGTTTCGAATTGCTGTTATAGTTATCGTCCTTGGTGTGAACAGGCCTTAAGACTTGCTCATGTAAATGTATTCTGTTATGATTAGCTAACTCATTTACATGTGAAATAATAACATGGGTTACTTATGGGTCGCAGGTTTTCTGCTGGATCAAGTATAACTTGGAAAGATTTACGAAGAGGTGTCCAGATCACATTATACCTCAAAAAGGAAAAGTGGGAAAAGGTCTGCTATTAGGAAACACAAGATCTTTTACATTTGTTTTCAGGGCAATTAAGCGTATTTTACCCCTCAGTTTCTCTTTACCACTGTGTTTAATAGAGCCTCATTCTCATTACTGTAAAAAAAAAAAAGGGAATAAATACATTTTATAATCATCATTACATTATTTGCTGCAGTGCAAATAAAAAATGTTTACATTTTTATAACAATTATTGCAAAACAGTTTTTGCTGTATTACAATACCGTATTATAAGAAGTATTAAAGTCATAATGAGAATCATCAGATTAAAAAATAATGAGATTGACAGTGTGTTGACAATACCATTTTACTAATGCAAAATATGATCCCTTGTTGTGTTTCTGATGGTTTTGGGGTGAATGTGATCTGGACATTTCTTAAGGAGTGTCATCCTTCTTGCATTATCCTTGTTATTTTGCTGTAACAGGATGTGTCACGCTTCTGAATATTAAATGGGCGTTGATATGTAAACATTGATAGTTATATTGTAAGATTTCTGAGCAGAAATATATATAGTCTACCTCAATCCGATTTCAAAAGGTCAAGAAAAATCCTATTTACTATGATATGGCCCCTTTAAATAGTATCTGTCACACTAGTTGTGTGTGTTATTTTGACAATCGGGCTCAAAGTTGTGAAAGTTTCAGCTCTGTCTTTCTCTTTGCCAGGCTGACTCCTCCTCCATCACTCCATCTCTCCCATTCTCCACCTCCCCTATGACTGATTCCTCCCTTACTCTATCTTCCACTAGTTTCTCTCCTCCACACGTTGAATCATCTGCCTCTGCTGTTCACTCTTCTCCAGCATCTGCTTCCAGACCTTCTCCAAGTCCTCCTATTCCTCTTGCTTCGTCTCTTCCTTTGGTGTCCTATTCCTCTTCTGTCCTCCAAACCTCATTTGTTTCTTCCCCTTCAGACTCTCCTCTCCGCACTCCTCCTCTTTCACCTCCTTTGTCTCCTCCAGACTCCCCAATCCCTCTTCCTCCTCCTCCTCCTTCTTCATCGACTCTCAATATTCTTACTCCTTTGCCTTCTTTCCCTTCTAATTATCAATCATCTCCTTCTCCTCCCTCCTCATTTCCACAACCCCTTCATTCTTCTGTCCTTCCTCAGTTTTCCTCTGCTACTTCCGCTCCTATTCTTTCAAATCCCTCCTCCCAGTCTCCTTCTCATATCTCACCAATCCCTCCTTCATCTCCTATTCCTTCTTTGCATCCTCCTCTTTATTCCTCCTTTCAGCCTCTTTTACCAACTATTCCAGCCTTCCTGTCCTCCTCTCCCTCTCCTCCTCCATCTTCCTCAGAGCACATGCCATCTCCTCCCAGATCTCCTCCACTCCTCACCTCTCCTCCTCCTCCTCCCTCCTCTGTAGCCGTAGTCTCCACTCAGCCCTCTCCATCCATCCCTCCATCCTCTCCCTCTGTTTCTCCTCTCTCCCCACGTTCACAGCCTCGATCTCCTAAGATCAAGGTAAAAAGAATGAACAAAACAATGGTTTCAGGGTTGCTGTGTGGCGCATGTACATGTGCATCCGTAATGTTTTCGACATTAAACAAACATTAAAATTCAGATAATGTGTGGATATGAACTTGAATGCTCGGGGGGGGGGGGTGACAAAGGCTTGTGATAAGTAGAACATTTGATTTGACACAACACAAGAGTGAGAAGCATGTCTCAGGGATAGTGCACCCAAAAAAGAATATTGTGTCATCATTTTCTCACCCTCATATTGTTCCAAACCCAAAGTAGAAATATCAAGCTGCTCTTGCCACACAGTTCATGCTGACCTGAACATATGCACCACTTTTATGGTCCCTTTATGGAGTTTTCTGTTGCCATGCAAAATATATCACTACAATATCAGTTATCAATTGATTTTAGTTTTTTTTTTTTTAAATGTACTTATTTATCTGTATTGACTGAAATTGGTTATTTAATTGTGCATGCTCATTTCCTCTAATTTTATATTTAGATTACAAATTAAATTATTTTAATAGCTAATTTCATTTGCGGCATTTAAAATGAGCAATTATCAGCAATTTGGCAGTAATCAGTCATAACATACAGTAAACATAATTACTGATTTATTGGTATCAGACAGAATTTTAATATCTGTTCATCCCTGCCTTTTCTGTCCTTATTATATCTTAACAGCTTGTGGTTACTATAAAAAAAATGTTATTGCAAGATATATGAGTTTTTAGGTTCCTCATTCCATCTTTTTAAATATGGCATGTATCAACAGTGTGAGTGAGAAAGGTGTTTTTTTTTTTATGCATAACTATATCTCTTGTTGGACTGTACTTATATCCCTAATAATTCAAGACTCTGGAATGACTAAACTGAAATGATAATTAACAATTAATTGTTCGATTAAGGCCAATAATGGGGTTGTAAGATGGAGTTTGTAAGAGAATGCTGATCTCTGATTGCATTTGATTCTTGCAGACAGTTTATAGGCAGGAAGTGGTGGTTGAGGGTAAGCCACCACGTAGCCCCATTTCCACCAGAAGGCGCTGTTTATCTCCCTGTTTATCACCCAGTAGAGCACGAAGGGTAGGATGGAGTGTGCTGTGACACTAGCAGCAGTGCAGACTGGGAAATGTCCTTTCTAATCCCTTTTTTAATTCTCTGGTCACAGAGGTTTCTGGTTTCCTGTCTGTGTGTGTTGTAACACAACAGATCCTCTCTAAGCTCTGTGATGATGATGAAGACTCACAGATTGACATCCTGTGTCTGGATTTGGCATGATATTCTGACACCTTAAAGTGTTACCTGAACATTATACTGACGCTTTCCTCTCTCTTTCTTTCAGAAAATGATGCAGGATTCTCAGCATTCAGGTGGTGAGCCGTAAGTACATTTTTCAATTTTTAGACACTGTTATTTAGTTTTTTCACTGTCCGACCACAAAGAGCACATTTTAAAAACACTATTTTAATTTTACGTTAGCTTCCAAGCTGTGTATAACTATGTGCCTCGTAATGAGGATGAGCTGGAGCTGAAGGAGGGGGACGTTATTGATGTCATTGAGAAATGTGACGATGGCTGGTTTGTGGGTAAGTCAGAATCAGAATCAGAATAAGCTTTATTGCCAGATATGTTCCCAGAGAGTATTCGTTTTTTGGGGGGGGGAAGAAGCTTCCACGTGCACAGAATGACAGTGACAGGACAAAACACAGAATAAAATAAAAATACAAAATCGACCAGTCAAAAATAGGGAATGTTTTTTTTTATTAATTTTTTTTTTTACAGATTTACTTATTATAGGACTCAGTATGCTTACTGATTAATATCGGTAAATACTGTTAAAACGTGTTGGGTCAGTAAATTACAAATTTCTTTATTTTATTTATTGAAATTCTGCTGGTATTCAGCAAAGATGTATTATTGGCTTTAAAACAAACATTGCAGAGTCCTTTTTATAATATAAATACTGTTCTTTTGAACTTTCTGTATCATTTTCCACAAGAGTATTAAAGGGGTTATTATGCTTTTTCACTTTTTCCACTTTAGTTAGTCTGTAATGTTGCTGATTGAGCATAAAAAAGATCTGCAAAGTTATTTAAAACAAAGCTCAAAGTCCACTTCAAAAGGATATATTTTATTTAACAGAAATCACTTTCAAAAACTACAACGAACGACTCGTTGGGACTACAACGCATATTTTCCGGGATATCACAAATACCGGAACCCGAGAAACTTGTGCGGCTTCACTGAGAGCAGCAACGACGAGTGTTTATCACGGACCGCTAGCTTTCCCCGGCAACAACTTAGAGTGTTGACAATCATCCAGGGTTTATAATCGCCTACAATTGATTTATTTTGACGCAAATTTACACTGACTCGAGGCCGGCTTATGGTAAGGGGACGGAACATTTCCTGAAACGAGCAGCGCCCCGCTTGGAAACCTCACCACACCACTGGCCCACTACCATCACAGCACACTCCTGGCCCAGCCTCAAACCCAATCACAGCACACACTGTTTCTGTTAACGAGTCCGCCCTCTAACCCATATAGCCATGGAATGGTGGGAATGTTGGGAAACATACCAGTAGCAATTATACAGCCATCATGATACAACAATCTTCGATCACTGGTGATTGCCAATCAAATCAAGTATCCCAAGTGTCGATGTAATTCTATAATGTACATATTTTGTCATCTTTTAATGCATTATACCACGTAGCATGTGTTGTTAAATAAAAGTTATTGATTGTATTGTCAGATCTCGTCTTTGTTTTCAGGTGTCCTCTCGGAGAACCATCTCTTTTGGAACTTTCCAGGAACTATGTTAAACGTTTGAACAAAGAGGAAACAATGGCAACTACGGCACTCCAGTGCCACTGTTTAGCCACTGAGGCAACTCACCTTTGCTAACGTGTGTTGTCCATATGTGGTGAGTGTGTTCGCAACCAACAGTTGGTAGCTCTGCCATGTCCTCACAGACACCACTGAAGTTTTTTCACTTGAGCATTTGTTTTTGTGCCATCACACATCTCCTTGCTGTTCCTTCGTCTGCTTTCTGACAACAGCACATTCTCATGTTTATTTTGACATTTTTGTTCATTTCCAGGATGCTTAGCTCCGAGTTATTACGTGAGGATTCAGGCAATCTCGGATTGAGTGAAGTCAGTCATCAGTAGGAATGATACTGAGAAAACCTAAGCCATCGTGTTGCCGTGGTGTGTGTGTTATTATCTGTGTTTGGTATACACAGTGCATGTTAATAGCAATAGAGATCAGTGGTTTATAGATGAGATTGATAGTTTCATTAAAATGCGCTAAAGGCATATCGACTGAAATTATGGATTGCTAATTCCCCTGTTTGTGGCCAAAAGAACAAGTGATAGGAACATATTGTTTTAACCATTAATTGTATAGATAACAATACTTTTGCCATACAGAATTACAAAATAACTGTCATGAAGCAATTTTGTTATTGTCTAAGTGGCAATCATTTGTATAGGATACTGTTCGTATAATTATCAGTGCATTGTGGGTATTTGTATAAGTTGTCTTTAAAAAGAAAGTGCATTGACATTCTGGAAAGGAAAGATGCTTTTATTGAATTTGGTACTTTTTCTAATGTTTGCTTGAGAATTTTTCGGAACGGACTGATTTTTAGAATTGTGAGTGAATCACCTGACTTTAATACAGTATAAAAACATGTCAATTAATATTGAATCATTGTTTGTTTTAGTAATGAATGGCAACAATGTTAAAAGGTGAGCCTGCTATGATGTTTAATTGTTTTATTTGTTAACCTAAATTAATTTATCTAAAGCATTATTTTCTCCTTTTTTAAAGTTTGATCTCTGATATAAAACTGAAATGATGCAATTTATCTGCCACGTTTCTCATGAGTTTCACTCTTTTCAAATTGCATCATAAAATGCAATAGAGAGAGCTGTTGGTCTTTGATGAATGTTTGTATGCTTGGCTGGCGTTCAAAATGTTTTAGTTTTTGAAGGATTTGTATATCAGTATTTTCTGTATCACTTTTTGTGTTCTCATCTGAAAGCATAGCTTGTGTTGCATCAGCTTTTCCAAGTACATATATTCAGTATATGGAAAAGGGTGTCTATGAATTTCACAGACAGCAGAGAAATCTTAAAGCACCTTAAACATTTATTAGTTCTATTATTTTTGTTTTCTTTAAGGTTGAAGTGTGTAAGAATGTCAGTAATGAAATATTGTTGCATTTAGTTAGCAGAGAGCTATGAGGAAACCTTTTTGTTGACTTGAGCACAATCAGTGGGCGGGGCTTTCTGTTTGGCTGACCAATAGCAGATGGGAAGGAAACCTGTTTGAAAACAATTGCAATTTTGTTTAATATGCAGAAATGTCACACTTCAGCTTTAAATATTCGAATCACACTGTTTGCATTTTCCAGCTTCACGGCTGTGCTTGCTGATACTTTATATGTGCTTTTGTATTGTACTGTACATGAGTTTCACTTATATTATAAGTGAATATATATATATTATCACTTTTGGTTTCATATAATCTGTTTTTTAGTCCTTTGTATTTCATCCCATGTGCCAAATTTATTTAACAACTTTGGTGCAAAAAAGAAAGAAAATGTATGCAAAAAACACATTTTGGGGACTAATAAAGGACTTCTTTCAGCACAGAATGGAGACTGATGCACACTGGAGTCAGGAGATATTTTGTCACTGTTTGCAAACTACTCTGCTCTACTAAGGGTGAATTGGAGATGTTTTTTTCCTTTTTCCTTATATGCCTTTTGACTGAAAACATAAATGTTATTTGTGTGGGTGCTTGATGCTGCTCATTTTCAAATAAAGCTTGCCCCCTCTCTTTTTCTGTCTCTCCCTCTCCCTCGGTCTCTGCTTTTTTGTTTTGTTCCGTACCCAATAAATTTCTGCTCAGTTATTTGAGCCTCTCTGTTTATCTGTTGCCTCCGGTTCTGATACTTGAATACTGGTATTGCAATTTTTATATTCATTTCAAGCATTTTGCTACCCTTTTATTTTTTCTTTGTTCCTAAAGAAAAGAAACATCCAAGCAGTTGTTGTTTATTGTAAAGTCACCACAGGCAAACTTAAAAGCATTTCACTGATAGAAGTTAAATGATAAAACCACAGCAATATGTATTAGTATTAATATTTAAGTAGTAATAAGTCGTTTGTAGTAGGTATGAATATTTCAAAATGTTTTCGAAGCTACTTAATTGCTCACACGTCTGTGTTTTATTATTTGTCGAAATGCAGCAAATCAGATCTTGTGAAATACTATGACACTACTTTTCTTTTCTATTTTAGTATTTTTTAAGATGTAATTTATTCCTGTGATACAAAACAGAATTTTCAGCTCATTACTCCAGTCTTCAGTGTGCACATGATCTTCGAATCGTATACTGTTACAATATACTGAACATTTCTTACATGTATAATGTTTTTTTATTTTATTTTTTTTTTTTGTTTGTTTGCTTGCTTAATATTTTTGTGGAAACTGATAGTTTTTTTTTCAAGCTTCTTTGATGAATAGAAAGTTCAAACTAACAGCATTTATTTGAAATAGGAATGTCATTTACCGGCACTTTTGGTCAATTTAATGCTGAGTATTAATTTTGTGTAAACTGTGAACACACTTGTCAAGCTTTTAGTTCAGTAGCTGTAGCCAAAAAAAAAAAAAAAAAAAGATCTGGTCATCTGACACTTTTAATGTGGTTTTGGCCAGCTCCCCCAAACCTTTTATGGAATAACTCCTTCACCTTTTGAAACTGTTTCTGTCTGGAATGACTTTGGGGGTACAGTTGGTTGTAGAAAAATACCCCACTATTATATTAGAGTTCAGGTCATTTATTTTCATATATTCAACGTGTCCTGAACCATACGATGTCGGTGGCCCGATAAGCTGAGAAAGATGAAGACCCAATAGCTTTGTGTCCGAGAAAATCGGAAAAAACCGAGAAGATTTTACATTTGGTCCCTCTTTTGCGGCCGTAGTTTATAATGAACTATGTATCAACTATGGAAATATAAAATAGGGCCCACAGAGGAGAAATGTAAAATTAGAGACTGTACAGGTTCTTCTAACTACATGTGTAATACGCGAGAATCACAGATTGGGTAAAGAAGAATGTGGCCTGTGCGACTTCCAAAGCCTCCACTTCTTTCACTCACCAAATAAGGGCGGAAGCAGTGAGTCCTCTCTCCAGGCCTACAGCGCCATGAGACCGAGCGTCAAGATAATATCCTGGTAGGCTGTATGTTTTCTTTTTCGTTCTGATCAAAGATCCATCTTCGTATATTAGCAATAAATGGAACCTTTAACTAATGTCAACCACCTTCCGAGGCTGGACCAAAATGGCACACATTTGCTGTTCATCTTTTTTGCATCTAAACAGCTTTTTTTATGACCACTTATATTATTTTGATAAAGTCCTTATGTGTGTGTGTTGTTCATTGTATATCTCAAAAAAGCCACCAGTGACCACTTAGTTTGAATAACAGTTTTATTGAACTAAAAATGTGCTGACTGGTTTCCATATGCCTCCAGCCTTCTGTTTTTTTCAAAATCGTACAATTTTTCTTTTCACATTCTAACAACTATATAGCAAGCATGCATCTATAGGAAGCTTTTCTATGCACGCCTTGTACGCAGTCAGATACTTGTCCTAAAAAAAAAAAAAGACAAAAATAATTTTCTCTTTTAAGTCTTTCATTTTTGCACACGTGTATGCATATTCCTTACAAAAAAAAGGAAATACAATAAAAAAAGAAAAAGCAAATTAATTGTTATTTTTAGACATTACAGACAATATTTTTTTTTTTAAATACATCACTGAAAGAAGATTATTAGGTTTTAAAAGGTGGAATGACAATTATTATTATTATTATTAAGATGTTCTTTTAAACTTTTTCAGATGGAAAAGAGCACTTGAACATTTCTGGACATTTTCTCATTGTTTGTGCAAACTCTACGCTTCCTTTAAACTGTAAAAAGTCTCTTGGTTTCTAAACTGAATGTGTTAAACAGGTTTTGACCGTTAAACGTATAATGTATTGTTCTGATATCCAGATTGGGTGGTAAGATTTGGTTATGTGATATACAGATTAAGATGTAAATTGAGCATAAACTGGCACGAAATGAAGAAAAAATTAGCATCTTAGTGGAGCGGAGGAGAGGAGTTCAGGGAAACCCAATGAAACAGACAGATAGAGGGGGAAGAGCATCTGAAAAAAAAAGTGAGACAAGACAACTACCAGTACACAGCAAGAATAAAAGACAGCACTCTGGAGGATTGGTCTTCAATCTCCTCTAGATTTAGAGTTGAATTCCCATCACACTCGAACACAACACACCCACAACACCACACCTCTGTGGATATGCCGTTCACTGTATGTACTGGATGGACCCTACCGGGGGCTTTCGACTTATTAGGACAGGCCTTCAGCCAACCCCTTCCAAATCGGCCAAGGGAGTTGTGTAGATTTACCTTCAGTTGTAATTCCAGTAAAAACAAAATTGGCAATGACTGTTGAATCACTGACCTTTTTTTATGAGTGTTTGTTTATTGCCTTGGTGCATTCTTATTCTCATGATTAAGAATGCTCATCTCCTTCTATCATCTAATGTGTGTGTGTGTGGGTGTGGGTGTGGTGTGTGTGTGTGTGTTTGTCCATGTATAAAACATATATTATATATAAGAATAATATATATTACAATACTACATTACTAAAATGAAAAAACACCTTTAAACAATTTTGTTTTTAAACATTAAATCAAAACTAAATATTTTTAAGCTCAATTAGAAAAGGACACTTCATAGTGCATGACAATATTGATAAAGGATTAATACAATACATAAAACACAAACAGGGTGAGTAAAAGAGAATAAATCAGTTTGATAATGAAATTGTATACAACAAAATCTGGCATGACTTGAGGATTGCAGTATGTCATCCCTTATAAAGAGAATGTTTTATGGAGGAGAACAATGGCTATCCTCGTGCTCTATTTATGTGTGTAGCTAAAACTGTTAATGAATCATTCCCCCCTGAACTAACATGTGGATCCTCAACACCTGCTTTTGGCCATTGATTTTTGTTTTCTACTCTAAACAAATGTCAAGAGTCCAAAGAGAAGAATATAGATAGATAGATAAGTAGAATATATGATAGATGATAGATAGATTAGATAATATATAGATAGAGATTAGATAGATAGATAGATAGATTGACGATAGATAGGTAGATCGACGCACTGACCTGATTCAACAGCTTTGAGTTTGTTTTTTTTGACCCTGAAAGAAATGTTCACCCAAAAATAATTCATTCATCATGTCGTGTCCCACCATGATGTCCTGTCTTCCATGAAACTCAAAAGGGAATTTTTGAGAACATCCTGCTGCTCTTATCCAACCTGAGTCTGAGGGCTTTTTGTGTTCCGTGGAAAGTCCTACAGTCTATATATCTTCAAAAAAGCTCTTTAATTCACAATAAGAACTGAATCGCAGACGATACTACGGTTTAAAAATGATTGTTTTAATGAACTTTTAAAGTTAAACCTATACATGATCAAACTCCAGTGTTGCACTGCACCATGACTTTATTGTGCTGATTGGTTTGCGCAGAGGTTTTATGCTTTGTGCTCTGTGCTAGCTCTAGTTTTGGTTTCTTACTTTGCTTTAATTGATTCACACGTTGAACATTCTCTGCTCACTTGGCGGTTCACATGACACCGGTTACTTAATCTCACACTTGCTGCAGTCCATTTTGTCAACACCCTCCTGGCCTCTGTCCTCGCCGTGTGGTTTGTTTTTACTTTACAGCTGGACCTGTAACCTGGACTTTATTATCCAAGTGTTTTTGTAAACAAGCCTGTTTCTTAACCCCAGCAGGTTTTTGAACTGGTACTCAAAAATGTAAGAGGGGGATCTGTTTGGCCTCACAATGACAATAGACTGTGGAACTGTCTCTCAGGGGTGAGAAAATTGATTGGAATAAAACTTGAGGTCACTTTTTTTATGTATCTGTTAAGCTGGATTTTAGAAACTGGGAGTCGTTTCTAGAAACAACTCGCTAATTTATTATGAAACCGGGCTCGATATATTATGCAGTTGTACTTTTCAAGTAAACTGATCTTGTTTTAAGGATGCTGAGATATTTAACTAGAAAACAGACCTTTGTATTGTGAAAGTCATCTTGATTTAGTCTGTTCTGCTCTGTTAGTAGAGCAAATGCCTTCTAGTGGACTATATTTGGGTTCTGAGCATATGAGGTGTAAAAGTACTGGTGCATTTGTATTTTAAATTAAAAAGATAAAGCTGCTACATCTGGGATGAATGGATAAGAGACTATAAGAAACATATTGAGTTCTTGATCCGTCTTTCTGCTTGCTGATAAAGAGCTCATTTAGGAGTCAGGACCTGATTCAATGCCAAACCAGTGCAGTTCCACAGACAAACCCCACTGCACCCAGAATGCCTTTTGATATATGACTAATATGATGGATGCACCTTTACATTTGGTTCTTATGCGGTTATACATGCCATTCTGCTCATGTAATGCAAGTCAAATAATGCAGTGCATGTGCAGTTTCCTATAATTCATCTGTAGCGCTTCATTCTGAGAACTGATAACAGCAGGACTGCAGAACTTCTCTGGAGACTGTTATTTCCCCAGCATGTTTACTGTGGAGAGTAGTTTACATGGGTGCACATACCAATGACAAGGACTTACAACGAACCCCTAGACATTCAGATACACCTTACACCCGCATACTTTGTAAATGGGGTGTGTTTTTAAACCCGGGGGGAATTCTCCATAGCTTAGTGGTTTTTGTGCTGTACAAACGGTATTTTCTATCACCTTCCCCTAAACTACCCTAACCTACCCAATCACACAAAAACTTGCCATTTAATTTTTTTTACTTTTAAAAAATGCCATTTAGTATGTTTTTAAGCCATTGGGTTTAAGTGTCCTCATAAACCATGTTTACTTGTAGTACCCATGTCATGATACACATTTGTGTCCTCACTCACACACATTACGTGATAGTTCACCAGAAATTATTCATCATTTACTCACCTTCCGTGTTTCCATCCGTGGAGATGGTCACTGAAAGATTTCCACAATAAAGAACAGTGAAACGGATTCCAACATGTAACAATTGTTATTAAATGAACCGTTGTATTCATTGTTTTTATATCATTGTTAAAATCTTTTTTTTTTTTTTTTTTGTAAACATTATAGCATTTGAAACCTATAAATTAATAACTTTATAAATAGTCAGCGGTTAAAAAAAAACTGAAGGAGAATACAAGCACCTCATTTATTCGAAGATAAATAAAAACTATGAGAGGCCTAAACAATGCAACTTTGGTAAGTTGGCATATATTATATATGGCAAAATCAACTAAAATTTACGAAATCAGAAAAATACATTAAAAAAGATTCAAAATAATAATAATGGCATCTTAACAACCTTATAACAGACCTACTAGCATAAAATCACATATAAATATCCGTTGTCACTCTATATCCTCCAATAATATGTCTTATTAAGATGATATTTAAATGCTTAGTGTTATGATCAACGCTCTGCAGTTTTTATTGTGGGGAGCAAAAGATCTACAAATAAACAATGTACGCATAAACGTTTCTCAAAAGTCTTGCGAATATTTGATATTCACTTTTTAACTTTATTGAAAGTAAGAACTATCAATAAGAGGTCATTAAGTAAAAGAAGAAGAAGAGGAGGAAGAATTTACTTTT